>OX276459.1:8504163-9093580 GCA_946251905.1 Cryptocephalus moraei
TTTACCAGGCTGTCACTCAATAACCATGTAGAACATACTGCCATGTAGACAAGAAGTGCAGTAACTATGGTTTGGTTGCCCGATGACTCGGCTTTTGCGCTTGGAGGAATGGCGGGATACAGTTGCAGCCATTTGGAGACTTCGGTGGAATTCGCACCTGTCTTCAATCGTAATTTATATGTCGTGCTATTACTAGGTATTTTTGATTGAAAAAATGACTCTGTTTCCTGCATTTTCACCCATTTTAAGGGCCAACTACCAGTCGTCTCGTTACTGTTGAAACGTACAAACACTTCATTAGTTTCGTTTGTACGAATATATAAGACGTTTTGCCACACAGCATGAAGTACTAGAATATTCTCGATCAACATTTTCTTGAGCACTGAGCTCTACTAAATGGATAACGGCTTTTAACTTTTTTTACCAAATTAGGAAGAGATCGAGACCTACCGATATCTCTTTTTTTTTCATACTCACATATATAATGATCACGAATCCATTAAAATAAACTGAGATTTTGGTGAAATAAATTATTCGGGTATGTGATCACGGGGCGTGACCAATAACCGACTCCTAACTCACGATACAGAACTCTCATAGCCCAGGTTAGAGAGGTTATCTAGACAGGGGTGGGAGGGGTCTAGGCCCCGGTCATTGTTAAGGTTCAGGGGGGGTCTAGACAGGCGGAGGAGTCTAGACAGGCGGGGTGTCTAGACAGGCGGTGGGTCAAGGTTCAGGGGTTGTCTAGACAGGTGCGGGGGGTCAATAAATCAACTCCAATGAGACATCTGTACAGAGCAAGGAGCAGGTTAGTGATTCCGACCTCGAAGGTTAAGGTCAAGGTCGGAGTCACTAACCTGCTCCTTGCTCCTGTTACAGATGTCTCATTTCTTATCAACTCAACGAGCTGTTAGTTGTTTGGCCAGTTCATATGAGTTATAATAATTATCCATGTATATGGAATGTTATGTATCTAAACGGCCTTCTAATAAATCTAACACCACTCTTGTTGTATGTCCTTTTCCGCTACCGTCATGTAACGCCCCGCTGTACACTAGTGATTTTATAATCATACCACTGGTTTCTGTCAGCATATACAACTTGATACCGTACTTGTGGCGTTTGTTCTTGATGTATTGACGGAAAATCAAACGCCCACGCCACAAAACCAACCGATGTGAAGTTAGCGTCTTTTTCTCAGCGTCCAATTTAGCCGAGGATGCACGAGCGGTCAGTAGCGCTCGGAGACGAAATGTATTGGGGACAAATCAATTACGTTGTTGTTGTAGCCATGAAACGTTTACAATTAAACATTCATAGTCTGATTTCGATCAATAAACCACAAATTGATTCAGAGGACTCATTTCAAACGAATATAATGTATTTTATAAGGGAAACATATGTCCGCAGAACTGGTTGCCTAAGACGTTGTCGGGTTTCAAAATGAAACAGTTAACTCTAAGTATTCCCCAAAATCTATTTTTTGGACGTTTCGCATATATTCGAAATATTCTATAACAAATGAACTTTCCATACAATAATTAGCAGTTAAAAGATCGCTCGGAGCGATTATCCTGGGCCGCTAAGGCCTAGCATCCGATTTGTATCTGACGTCCACCGCTCGTTTTTATTTTTTTTCAAACTGTTCCGCGGAATGGATTTTCCTTAAATTTTGGTCACGTGTGTACAATTGAATAGGGAATCGAATGAACATAGTGCGATTAGTCGCTGATAGTCATTCTGGGCCGCTAAGTGCTAGCGTCCGATTTGTATCTGACGTCCACCGCTCGTTTTTATTTTTTTTCAAACTGTTTCGCGGAATGGATTTTCCTTAAATTTTGGTCACGTGTGTACAATTTAATAGGGAATCGAACGACCATAGTGCGATTAGTCGCTGATAGTCATTCTGGGCCGCTAAGTGCTAGCGTCCGATTTGTATCTGACGTCCTCCGCTCGTTTTTATTTTTTTTCAAACTGTTTCGCGGAATGGATTTTCCTTAAATTTTGGTCACGTGTGTACAATTTAATAGGGAATCGAATGACCATAGTGCGATTAGTCGCTGATAGTCATTCTGGGCCGCTAAGTGCTAGCGTCCGATTTGTATCTGACGTCCTCCGCTCGTTTTTATTTTTTTTCAAACTGTTTCGCAGAATGGATTTTCCTTAAATTTTCGTCACGTCTGTACAATTGAATAGGGAATCGAATGACCATAGTGCGATTAGTCGCTGATAGTCATTCTGGGCCGCTAAGTGCTAGCGTCCGATTTGTATCTGACGTCCACCGCTCGTTTTTATTTTTTTTCAAACTGTTCCGCGGAATGGATTTTCCTTAAATTTTGGTCACGTGTGTACAATTGAATAGGGAATCGAATGACCATAGTGCGATTAGTCGCTGATAGTCATTCTGGGCCGCTAAGTGCTAGCATCCGATTTGTATATGACGTCAACCGCTCGATTTTATTTTTTTTCAAACTGTTCCGCTGAATGGATTTTCTTTAAATTTTGGTCACGTGTGTACAATTGAATAGCGAATCGAATGACCATAGTGGGATTAGTCGCTGATAGTCATTCTGGGCCGCTAAGTGCTAGCGTCCGATTTGTATCTGACGTCCACCGCTCGTTTTTATTTTTTTTTCAAACTGTTCCGCGGAATGGATTTTCCTTAAATTTTGGTCACGTGTGTACAATTGAATAGGGAATCGAATGACCATAGTGCGATTAGTCTCTGATAGTCATTCTGGGCCGCTAAGTGCTAGCGTCCGATTTGTATCTGACGTCCACCGCTCGTTTTTATTTTTTTTTCAAACTGTTCCGCGGAATGGATTTTCCTTAAATTTTGGTCACGTGTGTACAATTGAATAGGGAATCGAATGAACATAGTGCGATTAGTCGCTGATAGTCATTCTGGGCCGCTAAGTGCTAGCGTCCGATTTGTATCTGACGTCCACCGCTCGTTTTTATTTTTTTTCAAACTGTTTCGCGGAATGGATTTTCCTTAAATTTTGGTCACGTGTGTACAATTGAATAGGGAATCGAATGACCATAGTGCGATTAGTCGCTGATAGTCATTCTGGGCCGCTAAGTGCTAGCGTCCGATTTGTATCTGACGTCCTCCGCTCGTTTTTATTTTTTTTCAAACTGTTTCGCGGAATGGATTTTCCTTAAATTTTGGTCACGTGTGTACAATTTAATAGGGAATCGAATGACCATAGTGCGATTAGTCGCTGATAGTCATTCTGGGCCGCTAAGTGCTAGCGTCCGATTTGTATCTGACGTCCTCCGCTCGTTTTTATTTTTTTTCAAACTGTTTCGCGGAATGGATTTTCCTTAAATTTTCGTCACGTCTGTACAATTGAATAGGGAATCGAATGACCATAGTGCGATTAGTCGCTGATAGTCATTCTGGGCCGCTAAGTGCTAGCGTCCGATTTGTATCTGACGTCCACCGCTCGTTTTTATTTTTTTTCAAACTGTTCCGCGGAATGGATTTTCCTTAAATTTTGGTCACGTGTGTACAATTGAATAGGGAATCGAATGACCATAGTGCGATTAGTCGCTGATAGTCATTCTGGGCCGCTAAGTGCTAGCGTCCGATTTGTATCTGACGTCCTCCGCTCGTTTTTATTTTTTTTCAAACTGTTTCGCGGAATGGATTTTCCTTAAATTTTGGTCACGTGTGTACAATTTAATAGGGAATCGAATGACCATAGTGCGATTAGTCGCTGATAGTCATTCTGGGCCGCTAAGTGCTAGCGTCCGATTTGTATCTGACGTCCTCCGCTCGTTTTTATTTTTTTTCAAACTGTTTCGCGGAATGGATTTTCCTTAAATTTTCGTCACGTCTGTACAATTGAATAGGGAATCGAATGACCATAGTGCGATTAGTCGCTGATAGTCATTCTGGGCCGCTAAGTGCTAGCGTCCGATTTGTATCTGACGTCCACCGCTCGTTTTTATTTTTTTTTAAACTGTTCCGCGGAATGGATTTTCCTTAAATTTTGGTCACGTGTGTACAATTGAATAGGGAATCGAATGACCATAGTGCGATTAGTCGCTGATAGTCATTCTGGGCCGCTAAGTGCTAGCATCCGATTTGTATATGACGTCAACCGCTCGATTTTATTTTTTTTCAAACTTCCGCTGAATGGATTTTCTTTAAATTTTGGTCACGTGTGTACAATTGAATAGCGAATCGAATGACCATAGTGGGATTGGTCGCTGATAGTCATTCTGGGCCGCTAAGTGCTAGCGTCCGATTTGTATCTGACGTTCACCGCTCGTTTTTATTTTTTTGAAACTGAATTAACGAAGATCGACTGGCCACCGTTTTAGGATATTGTCACTACTGTATCAAATTGTCAAATATGAAAATCGGTATACTTCACGTACAACAGTACACGTTCTGTTCTAAATGTAAACAAAAAATCAGCCCACTTGCAAAAAGGCAAGGTATAATTTTATTACTTCTATCCGTTTTGTTATAGTGTATAGGTTGTACCAAACCGAATGTAGTAATGAATATGGCATATTGCATACCTACTATTCAATTGCATACATTTTGTAATGTTTCTGTATTTAGCATACGCAAGTAAGGAATGTACACCATGCCTTGGTCACTTTTGCACTGGCATTCAAACATCATTATTCTGGACAAATGAGCGAATGTACACACAAGAATACTGTTCATTTATTAGAAGTAGCTTCATGGGAAACAATTTAATCATTCTTAAGTGATATAACATAGGTGTATATAAATGGGTGCACAAATGTCTTAAGTGTACATTTAGTTTCAAATGAGTTACCTGTATTTTGCAATAACCTGTCTTGCTAGCGCACGTGTCGCCACAGGCAAAGGTTTTAACCGCAATGGAATTGAGTGTGAAATGTATATAAAAAAATTAATGTAATATACGTGTAGCAAATACATTAAGCTGTGCTTATGTGTAACATTTCGTATTTGGAAATTCATGCATTTATGACCTGAACTGTCGATATTTCATTGTTTAGTAAAGGGTTTGTTTGACATGTCGGGGAGGGCGTACGAACACACACGCCGAGTCGATAGGTCGTTCATCGATACATGGAAATAATATTTGTTGACACAGTTTTAAGTAACCTTCATTTTTTTAAGTACAATACAGTTGAGAAATATTTTCAAAATGTATATTGAAATGATCCACCACATATTACCATTTTGAAAATATACTAAGATAATGTTAGTGACCAAGACATTACAATTTTATGGGTGGAATTTAACTAATGAAATAGGATAAATTCATAAATATATTCCATGTAGCTTCGTAGTCAATATTAGTAGTGTTATGTACCCTTCATGAATTTCATTCCAACTGTTATTATAATAGACTGTAACTATTGTTTCCTATACGACCGACATCAAGGCGACACAATAATCATCTTTTAATAGGTAGCCATAGTGGAAACTTCGAAATAATATTTGTCTATTGATAGAAAGTCGAAGAGAACCACCACGCATTTCCTAACCGTTTGCAAACATTAAATTATCATGAACGACCAAACTATTTCAGTCCCTGTTCATATTCCAGTTTAACAGAGACTTTATTTAGATTACTTCGTGTAAACTTGTATAGTACTACATTACAACATTATTTTACCCCCAATGCACTACATTTATATCTAGAAAAAGTTTTTGAGTGCACGAGAACCACAACATTAGTATAAGTATTATATAACATAGTATAATATAGTGTACTATAAATGATTTGTATAGTTTTGCAATACTATATTTACTTATATGTACAACTGGTTTTCTTCATTATTTCTCTCCGATATGTTCGTGTGTTATGTTCCATGTTTTGTGTTTGAGAAGCGGACAGAAGGTCCATGATATAATAATTACGATTACGAAGCGTACCTATGCTACGGCTACCTACTAAACTTCCTCATTAAAGTAACTCAAAGATAACTTCAGTGCATTCCTTTCGACTAGCTGACCTCCTTCGGATTAGTTAAAGAACGTATCGCTCTCCCTGTGTTCCACATCTTTCTATTCAAAACGTCAAACGGTAAATTAAGAAAATACTTGCCCTGTATAACATATAAAAAATGTGAATTCTGAAATATTTCAAGTAATATGAATTCATGAAAAGTAGCATGTGATTAATTAGTTGAATGATTTCAAATTGGCCTTTAAAAATTTCTCATACATTTGAAGACCATGTCATGATTGAAAAACCTCAGACAATAATTTGTTATCTATAGTGAAATGTCATTTTCAAAAATATTGCTTATCGAAGAAAGCAATAAAATTATGATCGAGAAGAAGTAGTAAATGTAAGTTAAGATAGAGTATTATTTATTTTTCTTGAATATTTGGGTTTTGTGTATGCGTGCGTGCGTGCGCGCGCGCGTGCGTGTGTGTGTGTGTGTATAAAAAAATACTTTGCAATTTATATTATATAATATTGAGTGTACTTATATGACATTATTTTTTTTGTAATGCGGAATCCTCTCCGTTGCGGCCACCGCTCCCGCGTTGGTCGTCTCGACGGCCGCCACGACGAGCGCCCCGACGGCGGTGATTTTCATTCCGTTCCTTATGTAATGCCCACTTCCACGATAGCTGTAGTAGGGTATCTTGGAAAATTTCAGTCCGCCGTTGGTTTCTTTTCCTCCAGCGTTGCCTGTGTCTTGTAAAATAAAGTTGTCATTTTATAACAAAAATAGCGAAGTGTAATATCGTAGGACTTTGTCATATGGTCGGACAAAACTCATGGCAACATTATGACCGTACTATAAAATTAATTTAATATTGTATACTACAATTTTCTAATTTTCTCTTATTACTAATTATATCTTTTTGTTCTTTGTTAGATGGCGAAGGTTTCTCAAAATGTTTTTGAACACAAGTAAGTTGTTTGAAACGATGAATAAATGTAGTTATGTAACATTACCACAAATTTCAATGTTCATACTTCGAAATAAGACTACAAACATCTACATGGAGTAAATACAAACAACTTTACTTATACCGCAGTGAAGTAAAAAAAAACAACAATTTCAGTCATTCGTATCAGGATGACACATTTCCAAAACCAAAGTTAAGGTGAAAAGTAGTATTCTTAAAAAAGTATCCATTTCAAATGTCAAGATCACTGTTTAAACGTTCATCTATTTGCGAAAATTGCAAAAATTATGTTTCCAACGGATTCAAAAAACACTGATAAGAAGAAGTATTACAATTTTAGCTTCTTATGGGTTTTTCAAAAGAGTTTTATTTCGGACCTGCTAAAAAAATGTATATACAATTTATTTCCATAATTGCAAAAACCTATCTTAATTTTAATTTGCAAGAAACAGAGAAAAACAACATATGTTATCTCGAAACTAACATAAAAAGTAGCCTTTTGCTGTCCCTACAAATCCCTTACAATTTGGTAAAAAATTATGAATTACTTTAGAGTTATTGCATATGTTTATTAAAAAGTGTTTTTTAACCCGAAAAACGCGGTTGTTGTCGTTAAACTAGACCAATTTACAAGGGTTCACTTTACAATCTTATTCGTTTTCATCAATTTTTTCAATGCCAAATGCCAATATCTAAATTTCCGAAAATCACTGCGATTACAATACTTTTCTCTCATTCACGATTGAAAAGTTGTACTTTTCGATTGTCATTTCAGTGTGAAAACTGCAATTTTAATGCACTTGTTTTACTTTTCGCACTAGCGCGAAAAATAAAAATAGATTCGACCTGATTCGACCAAAAGTAGCTGTCAGTTTGAGCGTTTTTGTATTGTTTTTATGAAACAAACTTTCATTACCTTGGTTACTGTGAAATCTAAGTTAGTCGGATTGCAACTTTGAATAGTTCAGAATCTCACTTATTTCAGATATTTTTCGAAATATCTTAATTATTTGTGAATGAGAAAAAATCTTGTATGATACATGTGGGAAAAGTGCGTTTAAGACACTTGTTTTAATTACAGAACTCGCTACGCTCTTTCTTTAAACTTTCAAACGCGTGCGTTAAACATGCACTCTTCACACTTGTATCATAAATAACTATTGTCTTATGAAATGGCTACCCCAAATGAGAAAGTAAAAAATGCTGTTAAAACAATTTGTTACCTACCTTTTTGATTTCCCCGTCCGCTCGGACCGGGTCGCGGCTCCTCTTTACTCGCCGACGTCGCCTGTCCTGATGGAGAGGGTTCGGCTTGGGGGGGCTCGTTAACCCCCGAGGTATTGCCTCCCTCTTCCGTCTCCATCGCTTTATCCTAAGAAAAATGAGAAAAATTAGAACAGTACGGCATAGTCTTCAAGTTCAAACGAAATTATGTTTACTTGAAATGGGTTCCGTTGAAATTGAAACGTAACATCGTTTCTCCTATTCATGTTATATTCGCTTTGCCTCCAATATTTGGAGCACTGTTCCAATAAAATGCCAATTAACATAAAACCCATTTTTACTTACTCTTCTATTTTCGTCGTCCGACATCACACTTCTTTATTTCTCAAATCACAATCTTATACTGGGTGGGACCGAAAGCACCGAAACACGTTTCTCCATGGGGTAGTATTTTTTTTCCAGAGAGGGGGAATTCTTGAAAATCCCTTGTAGAGACTCGCAATTATCGTTAAAGGGTCGTTCGTCGCAAACTACCATTGATCACTCAGGTAATGTCTGTATAATCACCGTCTAGTTATATTATTATCCGTTATAACTTATTCGGGATGGGATTCAAAGGTAGTGAAATACCGACTCCGGATCCTGTCGCGGTTTTAGAATGGGCTAACAATGGGTCCGTTTCTTAATCTAAACTGTTATGCATGTTTATCGTTCCCGTTTCGTCACGTAAACCCAAAGAAAGTAATTAGGTAACAGATATATGGAATTCGACTGAAATGTTACGGGTGTTTACTTAAATCCGTAATCTAGCAACCGTTGGAATTTTTGTCATTTTGACTTAAATCTTAAGTTAGATGTAAACATTTAGAATGTAGACAAATCGTAAATGTCACAAAGGTCGAAACACGTCATGGGATGGGTTAAGTATAAACTCTCTAATGTGTTGTTATTTTTTACCATTTTTAACTTTTAACAACTGATTTTTAATTTGAAAGCAACGGCGAATTGAAAAATGAAGAATGAAGTACGAAAACGAGAAGCTACTCCACACCAAAACCCAACTGACACTGCTATCACCAAAAAATTGAAATGTCATTAATTGCGTGCTAGGATCAATGTACGACATCCATTTCTCGCCTTGTCTTCTTTCATAAAAAATTTCCAACGGTTCCTAGATTACGAATTTAACTGAACACCCGGTACTTGTAATATATAGTCCAATCAATAATACTCCAGTCATCAACGGTAAAATACCGTATTACTATGGCATTTTCGGAAACGAGGTCGATATCTTTAAAAATTGGGATTTAGGTACTATTTATAACGTTCTTCAAAGTTGAACCTGTGCCGAAGTGTGCTTTTTCGCTAGGGGTGGAAACCACCCCTTCTAAGGGGTAAGATTTTTTTTATCAAAATAAACCCGAAAATCTATAGATGACCAATTCTAAGTAACTTTTATTCTATAAAGTTTTTTTTGAAAGTTGATATTTTTCGAGTTATTCACGATAAAAATAAATGTAATGTATCATAGGCCATTTGAAATTATGAATAGCGAAAAAAAAATTCCCTTGCTTTCCAAGCTAGAAACTTAAAAAAAAGCATTTTGTACAGAATTCCAAGCGCTTTAGCATCAAATTAGTTAAAAGTTTTTACAATGCGTAGCTTTGAAAAGGGTTGCGTTCAAAGGGCTTGGATGAGCTATAATTAGTACGCGAATGCAAACTTCGAAACGCCATAATATCTCGTTCATTTTTATGATGCAAGGATAAATAAAAAATTCTTAATTATCAGTGAGACAAACCCTGGTACTAACATTTGAAACAGTTTTTTATATGTGGAATAGTTTTTGATTTATTTAAGAAAAATGCATTTTTTTCCAAAATTACGAAAATGCAATTTTCATTTTAAACAATTATTTTTTCTAAAATAAGCATTATAAACCGCTGAAACCACATAGATCTTATCAATAAAACCTAAATAAAGTTAAATGGCAAGTGGGTTACATTAACTTTTTATCAGGGTGGTAATGACGAGGGTGTAATTTTTAAATAAACAGGAAAGGTGTTACTTTAATTTTGTTATAAATCAGTCAATTCTTATGCCTAAGACTTATGTCACTGCTCATTTTAAAATGTATTTTATGTACTTTAAAAGAGGTCTATTGGGTTATCCCCAAAAATTTTACCATTTTCAAGTTATTGAAGGTTGAAAATTTTCAATTTCGCGTTTTTCGAAAAGTAACCATGTTTCAACAAGCAATAATTCAGTCCTTATTGGGTTTATAGAGGTCATTGAACAACGTATCTCTTTTTTTATTAGCTACATTTTTGTTGAGATTATTTTTTCCGATAAAATATAATTTATTGAAGTTATTGGTGAAAAACAGTTAAAAAACATTCGCTTTTCAATGAAAAATGTGTAGGTTCAATCGTGAATAACTCGAAAAATATCAACTTTATCAAAAAACTGTATACAACAAAAGTTACTTAGAATTGGTCAGTCTATCGATTTCCCATTATTTTCATCGATTTTCATTAAAAAATTTATTACCCCTTAGAATGGGTGGTTTCCACCCCTAGGGAAAAAGCACACTTCGGCTCAAGTTCAACTTTGAACAACGTTATAAATACTACCCAAATCCCAATTTTCAAAGAAATAGACCTTGTTTCCCAAAAATCCACGCGAAAATGGCTGATGACTGGACTATAAAGGCTTGAAACCGAAATGGATCACTATAATAATGCTTCTTTGATATATGATACATCAGAGCGATAAAAAACGAAAAGTCTAACAAAATAGAAACATTTCATTTCCAATTTGTCAAATTTGACGATAATATATATAGTACTTGCGTTGCGTAGTATAGCGTTGCCATATACATAGATATATATTCCAGGGGATGGGCAATTTTCTGTTGTATTTTTTATATACGTAATATATCTTAAGCGGATCAGTTTTGTATATTGCATTCTCTCATATTTATGGCTCTATTTTCTGCTGTTGAAACTTTTTAGTTTCATATGTATGACGTACACTAATAAGTCAGAAAACTTTTAAACACACCAGAGCACAAGATATTTAAACTATTTGTACAGTACTGTAAATTCATTTGAATCTATTGGTCTGCCAGTTCTGTCTGGAAAAAGCGCGAAGGAAAGTATTTTCATTCGAATCTAGGAAAAGAAAACCCCGGGAAAAACCTCCCGGAAATAAAACAATAAAACCCCCGGAAAAAAGACCCCCGGAATAAAAACCACCAGGGAAGAAAACCCCCGGAATAAAAACCCCCAAGGAACGAATACCCCCGCAATAAAAAAGTGTACAAAAAGAATCCACACCTTTTTATATTTACCGTAAAAAGTTTTTTATACTTGATATAATATGTATGTTGATGTTTAATGTTGCTGCTTAAGGGAACCCACACTAATCCAACAACAAATCAGATTACAACCTACATAATATTATATCTTGTCGCTTGTTTTTGTAAAGATTTATATTTTAATCACAATAACTTAATTTTTCTTGCTTGTTTGTTAATAAGTTTCATGCGTCATTTTACACTTGTGTTTAAATTGATTAATCGTATAACAATTGTAGGTGTATTATATTATGTATAAATATACGTTTTACATAAAATATGGCAATGTGTGTAGTTTTGATATCTTTTTCTGGGGGTTTCTCATCCGGGGGTTTTCTTTCCGGTGGGTTTTTATTCCGAGGGTATTTTTTCCTAGGAGTTTTATTCCGGGGGTTTTATTTCCGGGTTTTTTTCCGGTTTTTTTTTCCGCATTACGTTTCATTCACACCCTATAATCATTGAAAACATTCTAAAATAATCGTTATAAACATTGGAATGTAATATAAAACATTAATCTTTATAGGCGAATCACATTACATTTTTGTTGTAAAAACTGTACACGGCTTTGACAGTTGGAAGAAAGGGTACTTATAGTTTCAGTTATTACAAAAAGCCTCTGATCTACAGATTCATCAATTTTTTAGTGGAACCATTGTCAAACAAACAATGAAAGTGCTAAAATCACTCTTTTATTTATAACTCCAAAAGGCTTAGATGTTGACTTTTGCAGTCAACAGACAAGTTATAGAGAAAACAATTATCTTTACAATGAGAGTTTCTACATTAAAATTGCATTATAGATAACAACACTATTGCAAAATGGCCATTTTTAAAAATTTTGATAATAAATTTTTAATTAGGTAGTTATTCGAATTAAGTGAAATGTTTACAATTCGTGAGTTGTCATGTACTATATAAGCATACAAAAGATGGGCTCGATCGGTCTAGTAGTTTTTGCAAAATGCCAATTGTTTATCCCGTTTCTAGAAACAATCAACATTTTCCAAGTCCTGTCCTGTCGATTTTTCTGAATGGATCTTAACAATCTTGGGTTCATCCCACGTTCATCCTATTCGTAAAGACTAATATTAACGTTCTATGTAAAAAAACAATACATTTCTTAATGTTTATTTCTAAAAAGAGGCTTAACAAAGAGTGTAGGTTTTTAGGCTTATAAACATTTACAATAATTTGGTTAGTTTTTGTTTCAACTTTATGGCAATGTATTATTCGAAATTCTGATTCAAAAATACGCATTTCGAAAGGAAAAAAAAGCCCTACAACCTTTGGAAGCCAAGATACCCTTTTTTTTAACATTCACCGCCGCTATAATTAAAAATATTAAAGGCTGAAAATAATAAGGTTTTTAGAAGAAGAGGTGAAGTTTCCAATGGCACTTTATGCGTTTAAAAAAACCGAACATTGTTTAACGGAGAGCACTATAAACAAAGAGTATTTGCGCGTCTTTAGTTTGCTGCTTGGAGTGGGGAAAACATTCCCCGGAAGAAATTCCCCCGGAAAAAATTCCTACTGAAAATAATTCTCTCGTAAAAAATTCCACATATTATGTAAACCCAGTGACAATTCGATAATACGAAGTCATTTGTAGATCCCGGTCAATAATGCCACATTTATTCGATTAACCGAACATTGACAATTCGATAAAGTTAAGATAGTGTAATGCGAGAAGTAAACAACGCGACACCAACTACGACGCGTAAAGACAGCTGCACGAATTTCCCCCGGAATGTTGTTTACGAAAAGCAATTAATTTGTGACCTTCTGAACATTTGCTGCGTAGGCGTTCTAGAAGGTACGAGAAAGATCTCGATTATGGTTGGGGGTGTATATATAAGGGGGCTTGTGATCGAGGGAGTTAGTTAGAGGTAGAGAAGCAGACGTGAACGCGACATACGATCCGAAAGCGGAGCAGTACAAATAAATTATGTAGTGTCTAGTCTAGTGTACAAGTAGTTTAGTGTGTTAAATAAATTAGTGTTCAATTAATGTAAATAAATTATAAAATAAACGTTACATTGGTGTCAGAAGTGGGATCATGAAGAAGTTACGCGAATTAAAAGTGGCCGAGTTAAAAAAAGAACTCGAGGAACGGGAATTGGAAACAGGAGGGAAGAAGACTGAACTCCAGGACCGACTCTCGGCATTTTTGAAAGAAAATGGCCAGGACCCGGAAGTTTTCGAGTTCGAAGACGACGACATAACGAAGCAGATCGCCGCCCAGAGGGAAGAAAGCGCCGCCCAGAGGGAAGACATCGCTGCTCAAATCGCCGCCCAGAGGGTAGAAAGCGCCGCCCAGAGGGACGACATCACTGCTCAAATCGCCGCCCAGAGGGAAGACATCACTGCTCAAATCGCTGCCCAGAGGGAAGAAATCGCCGCCCAGAGGGAAAAAATCGCTGACCAGAGGGAAGACATCACTGCTCAAATAGCTGCCCAGAGGGAAGAAATCGTCGCCCAGAGGGAAGAGGTAACCGACCAGATTGAGGCTCAGCGTAAGGAGATGGAACGGAACATCAAGCAGTTGGAAGAACGACTAGAACAACTCAGTAGCGGTGAGGGGAAAGAAGACGAAATTGAACAGAAGACGAAGCAGTTGGAAGAACGACTAAAGCGAGTCAGTAGCGGCGAGACGAAGGAAGAAATGAAGGCGGTCGTTCAACAGAACTCGATATCCACCAATCGAGTGACGCCTACAACGTTCGACGGAAAAATTCCGTGGGCTAGCTACAAGAAGCAGTTTGAGGCAGCAGCGGAGGCTAATGCTTGGTCACCTCACGAAAAAGCTGTTTCCCTTACGGTAGCCTTACGTGGAGAGGCGTTGGAAGTGCTTCAGACGCTATCCACCGAGGAAGCCGGGAATTACACGGAGCTGCTGAGGCGACTGGAAATGCGGTCCGGCCAAACACATCTGGAGCAAGTTCATCAATCCCAGATGTCCAATCGCCGTCAGAGATCGAACGAGACCCTGCAGGAGTTCGAAGCGGACGTAGCCAGACTAGTGAGGTTGGCGTATCCCACGGCACCGGAACAGATGATGGAGTGCCTCGCAGTGCAGACGTTCGTGAGCGGGCTGCGGGACCAGGAACTGCAGAGGGCCCTGAGACTAGCTCGACCGAAAACATTAATGGACGCGCTCGCCATCGCACTGGAGCATGATGCAGCCATGGAAGCCTCCCGCGGTCACGGCCGTGTTCGAGCGGTTACAGAGGAAGTAGACACTGAGAAACTCGTGGAAAGGCTCCTACAGCAGATCATGGAGATGCTGTCAGCGAAGAAGAAGGTAGTTCGCTGTTGGAACTGTGGCGAAGTGGGCCATGTGAAGAGTTCTTGCAAGCGGCCCAGAACAGCGGCGCCGGCAAAGGCCCAGGAAAACTAATGCGGGTCGACAAGAAAGGGGGAACGTCGACCCGTAGCAGTGGAAACCCCCGGGCCAGTATAGCCTCGTTTTCCCACCAATTGGGGAGCGCGTACGTCGATGGCACTATCGACGGGAGATCCCACGCCATGCTTGTGGACACGGGAGCTACGAAGACGATCGTACACTCGGAAGTTGTGAGGGACCGTAGGAAGATTAGGCCAAGTAGGTGGCAATTGAGAACTGCCACTGGGGAGAAGGCAGTAATACGCGGTGAAGCGACGGTTAGCATGACGTTGGGACGAGTAAAGTTTGACCATCCTGTTCTCAGCCGAAATTGAGGAAGACGTCATACTGGGGATGGACGTCATGAGGAATCATGGATTCCAGTTGGATTTCGGACACCGAGTGTTGAGGATCGGTCAAGAAGAATTACTGCTACACAATCGTGACAACTTTGTGTTAGACGTAATAATGGCAGAAGATGTGATTCTCCCGGAACGAAGCGAAACGATCACCTCTACCTGTCTGAGGGGTGTTGTGGAAGAGGGAATTGCAGCCGTGATCGAACCAGAAAACGATGACAATCGACTGGCTCGGGGGGTACTGGTAGGAAAAGCGCTCGTTACTCTCTCAAGTGAAGTGCCTGTGCGGCTACTCAACATCAATCAGTACCCGGTCACCATCAAGAAGGGTACGAAGCTGGGCACATGTATAGCCGCATCGGCCATCGTAAGGGGCGTTAGTGAGGAAGAAAGGTCCAGACACACTCCGCAGGACTTGAAACAAATTCTTTCCCAGACCAGTGCGTTTCTCTCGCCCACACAGAAACAAAAGGCTCACGAATTAATAAATAAGTACCAGGACATATTTACCACCGAGAATGGAAAGCTGGGAAAGACCAAGGTCGTGACACACAAAATTGACACGGGCGAGACACGACCGATTCGACAAACAGCAAGACGACTACCCTTGGCCAAACGGGAAGAAGCCGAGAAAATCATCAGGGACCTAGAGCGGGACGGAGTCATTGAGCCGTCAAGCAGTCCATGGGCCTCGCCGGTAGTACTGGTGAAGAAAAAGGATGGGACTGCTCGATTCTGTGTAGACTACCGGCAGGTGAACAGTGTCACCAAAAAGGACAGCTACCCGCTACCACGTATCGACGACACACTCGATACCCTTGCCGGATCCACGATATTTTCGACCTTGGATTTAAAAAGCGGCTATTGGCAAGTCGAAATGAACCCTGCCGATAAGGAAAAGACGGCATTTACCTTCGGTAACGGCCTGTGGCATTTTACAGTCATGCCATTCGGACTTTGTAATGCCCCGGCGACGTTTGAGAGGCTGATGGAGAGCGTGCTAATGGGTCTGACGTGGAAAACGTGCCTAGTCTATTTGGACGATGTCATCGTGATGGGCAAGACCTTCGAAGGACATCTGAAAAACTTAGAGGACGTCTTCCAAAGACTGCGAGGTGCGGGGCTGAAACTGAACCCGAAGAAATGTCAACTCTTCAGAAGGAAGGTCTCGTACTTAGGGCACGTAGTGAGCAGAGAGGGCGTCGCCGTTGATCCGGACAAGACAAGTACGGTGAAGGAGTGGCCAATACCGGTAGATAAACACCAGTTGAGGAGTTTTCTGGGCCTCTGCACGTACTACCGACGATATGTCCGGATGTTCTCCGACGTCGCTAAGCCGTTGACAAGGCTCACGGAAGAATGACGAAACTTCTGTTGGGATGAGGAATGCCAGTCTGCCTTCGACGAGCTGAAGAGGAAGTTGACCAGTGCCCCAGTGTTGAGTTTTCCTCTGCCAGAAGGACAGTTCATCCTGGACACCGACGCGAGCAATGTGGGAATTGGAAGTGTTCTATCGCAGCGTCAGGAGGGACAAGAACGTGTCCTTGGATACTTCAGCAAGGTACTCTCCAAACCAGAAAGGAATTACTGCGTCACCCGACGTGAACTATTGGCCATCGTCAAGTCCATCGAGCACTTTCATAAATATTTGTGTGGAAGGAGGTTTTTGATCCGGACCGATCATGCTGCTCTTAAATGGCTCCTCCAGTTTAAGAATCCCGAAGGACAGATCGCTCGCTGGATCGAGAGGCTCCAGGAGTATGACTTTGTCATAGAACATCGGCCAGGACAGAGTCATGGAAACGCAGACGCACTCTCGAGAAGATCATGCCCTGATGAGTGTCCTCATTGTCATAGAGCTGAGGAAAAGTCCGAGAAAGTCTATCGAACGACCGTGGTCGCCGAGGAATGGACACCATCCTCGTTACGACAAGAGCAAGGAAAAGACCCGGTTCTGAAAGAAATCCTGGTTTGGAAAGAGGGAGGAGAGCGTCCTGAGTGGCAAAAGGTATCACCTGGCTCGCCAAAACTCAAGAGCTATTGGGCACAGTGGGACTCGTTAGTGGTTGAGGATGGACTACTAAAACGCGTACTGGAGAGCCAAGACGGGACGGAGGAAAGACGGCAGTTGGTAATTCCCTCCAGTAAAATCTCGGAGGTCTTGCGGCACCTTCACGACGAATCGTCTGGTGGACATTTAGGGATCAAGAAAACCCTGCAGAAAGTACGAGAGCGATTCTACTGGATCAATTGTTCAGACGACGTGAAGGACTGGTGCAAGAAATGTACTACATGTTTCGCAAGTAATGGGCCACAAAGACGACCGAAAGCTCCCATGAAACAATATAACGTCGGGAGCCCCTTCGAAAGGATCGCTATTGATATAGCAGGACCCTTCCCTGAGACCGAAAAGGGGAATAAATACATCCTGGTCGTAATGGACTATTTTACGAAGTGGGTAGAAGCGTACGCTCTCCCTAATCAGGAGGCAGAGACAGTGGCCGATGTGCTCGTGAAGGAGCTGATCTGCCGGTTTGGAGTACCCATGGAATTACACTCGGATCAAGGAAGAAACTTTGAGAGTGGCCTATTCCGGAGGATATGTGAGAAGTTTGGGGTACGAAAAACAAGAACCACGGCCCTTCACCCTCAGTCTGACGGCATGGTAGAACGGATGAATCGCACCCTCAACCGCTATCTGGCGAAAATGGTCTCGTCACATCAACGAGACTGGGACGAACACGTGCCGTTCTTCCTGATGGCCTACCGCTCGGCCGTTCATGAGTCGACAGGACAAACTCCAGCCAAAGTCCTGTTCGGGCGAGAACTTAAACTGCCCTGTGATCTAATCTTTGGCGCTAGACCGGACGAGGACGTTTCGGGGGAAGATTACGTCTCCCGGATGCGGCAAAGGATGAACGAGATTCACGATCAAGTCCGATACCAACTAAATATCGCCAGTGATCGCATCAAAGAGCGTTACGACATCAACGCTAAAGAGGGTGGCTACCAAATGGGAGATCGAGTTTGGCTGTACAACCCACAGAAGAAACGTGGTTTGTCCCCTAAGTTACAGACCAATTGGGAAGGTCCCTATGTTGTGAAGAAACGAATCAATGACGTGGTCTACCGGGTAAGCAAACTACCAAATGGCAAGCCGAGAGTGGTGCACTTCAATCGGTTGGCACCCTATGAGGGGTCACACGATGAGGCGGAGGTTCCCCGAGTAAGAAACACGTTGGCGCAGGAGAACGAACTTTCGTTCGAAGAATTTATGAGCGCCTACGGGGGTACCGGAAAAGCACGGTATGGGGTAACCTGTGAAAAACAACAGGATTTGTTCAGCGTACCTGAAGAATACTCGTTGGCCCATTGTGTGTCCGCCGACCTGGTAATGTCACGATGTATCGCCACGGTTTTCAAGAAGAAGTTCGGGCGCTTGGAACAACTCAGAGCGCAACTCCCGGAAATTGGCAAGGTTCTGGAACTACGTGACAACGTAAGACACATCTTTTATCTGGTTACGAAGGAGATCGGGTCCCTTAAACCATGTTATCACGATGTATGGCGAACCTTGCATAGGCTACGAGACCGACTGCTGGAGCTCGACATCAGGAAGCTAGTTGTCCCCAAGTTAGGTGCTGGACGAGATCAGCTGGACTGGAGGGTTGTCCGGAATATGCTGGAAGTAGTGTTGAAGAATACCGGAGTGGAAGTTTTAGTCTGCTGTTTTGGGCCTGCACCATGTCGACTCGGGAAGACGGTCCCCTGTTATTTTGACGCCACGTCTCGCTGTAAGCGGGGGGCTAACTGCAGGTTCCTGCATGGGCCTACCAGGGATACGTTCCGAGACGAAACGTCTCTAAGGCGGGGGTAGTGTAATGCGAGAAGTAAACAACGCGACACCAACTACGACACGTAAAGACAGCTGCACGAATTTTCCCCGGAATGTTGTTTACGAAAAGCAATTAATTTGGGACCTTCTGAACATTTGCTGCGTAGGCGTTCTAGAAGGTACGAGAAAGATCTCGATTATGCAATTATCATCTCGTTAAACCACAGTTTGTGGTATTTTCGTAGAATAGCAAATTATCCTGGGTGTGATGTTTAATGTGTCCATAAGCCCTTAACGAGGATTTAAAATCGTGTGTATCTGTTATTTAAGGGTTTTATCTGAAGCTCGCAACAAAAGTACAGATGGGACATTAGGGAATTCTCAGCACAAATGGGGATAGTTCCGATAATTGAAAAGTTTAAGAAAAAGAGGTATGAAGAAATTGCTACCCTTCGTCGTACATTAATTTATTTATTTTAGCCGAAAAACATTTTAAATTACCGTGGAGCTGTTCTGTTAGTTAAAAGCTAAAAAATAAAATTGAACAATTGAATATTAGGTCCCTACCACATCACAAAAAGGAAACAAGCTGTAGATTACAAAAAAAAAAAAAAATAAAAACTTCATGTATTCAATATGTAGAAAACATAAGGAATATGGAACAATTCCTGTCGTCAGTTAGCCACAATGTAAAGTTACGTCCTCGTTAATTTGTTTTTTTCTCTTCATTTCTGAGGCCTTTTTACCGGGAACTTTTTTTTTGTAGGGAATTATTTTCGGGGAAATTTTTTCCGGGGAATTTTTTTATACATTCATTACCAATACAGTTGCATTACAATCATTACAAGGACAATTTGAAGCCCTTGGCTTGGAGTTCTGAATAACCCCCATTCCACTACAGAAAAAAAAACACCACTGTTCTGACATTTATCGGATGAGTGCTTTTTTGGATTTGTTTATTAACCAAATTGCAAAATGGAAAAATAAAGAATTACGTGCAACAACCAACAACCTCGTGCTGATGGTTGGTTCTACACATGATCCTACAGTTATTGCAAAAAAATCTGGTTTTCTAACGGGTGTGAAGATCCACAAATTTTGTAGTACTGTAAAATAGGTGCTATTTTTTATTATCAAAATTTGTGATAAAAACGGACCAGGAGAGACTGTTTATTACTAATGAAATGTATCCGATACCGCCCTAGCTATCGTTTGGGGGTTGATTGATGGGGTAAATGTATAAAAAAATCGAAACAAAAATTATTTAAACCACCCCAACCATTTTTTGCACTGAAAATTTTTACCGGAAAATATTCATTTTTACATCATGTATCCCCCCCCACGTTTCACCATTGCCTTCCATTTCCCCCATTGCTTCACGTACACCTGATTATTTCTGGAATTACTTCAGACCAATGTGTCGAAACAGAATATCTATAACCTGCGTGCGAAAAATTACGGGAAGTTTGTTAAAATAAATGAAAACTGCAAAATCACTCATTGTTTCTCAAGAAATCAAGCGTAGCTTGAAAACGAAGCCTCGGACGAAAAAATATGAGCAATTCTTTTTTGGTTATTTCGAAATTTTATTTAGGGTGAGTGTATTGCTTAATTAAAAATTGCGATATTTACATTGTACAATAGCAAAAACCACTGAAAAATTAATTTTTGGTTACAGACGCGATAAACGAAGCAAATAATAATAATATTATGCTGACTCTTAGCGGCCCAGAATGACTATCAGCGACTAATCGCACTATGGTCATTCGATTCGCTATTCAATTGTACACACGTGACCAAAATTTAAAGAAAATCCATTCAGCGGAACAGTTTGAAAAAAAAAAAATAAAAACGAGCGGTGGACGTCAGATACAAATCGGACGCTAGCACTTAGCGGCCCAGAATGACTATCAGCGACTAATCCCACTATGGTCATTCGATTCGCTATTCAATTGTACAAAATTTAAGGAAAATCCATTCCGCGGAACAGTTTGAAAAAAAATAAAAACGAGCGGTGGACGTCAGATACAAATCGGACGCTAGCACTTAGCGGCCCAGAATGACTATCAGCGACTAATCGCACTATGGTCATTCGATTCGCTATTCAATTGTACACACGTGACCAAAATTTAAGGAAAATCCATTCCGCGGAACAGTTTGAAAAAAAAAATAAAAACGAGCGGTGGACGTCAGATACAAATCGGACGCTAACACTTAGCGGCTCAGAATGACTATCAGCGACTAATTGCACTATGGTCATTCGATTCGCTATTCAATTGTACACACGTGACCAAAATTTAAGGAAAATCCATTCCGCGGAACAGTTTAAAAAAAAAATAAAAACGAGCGGTGGACGTCAGATACAAATCGAACGCTAGCACTTAGCGGCCCAGAATGACTATCAGCGACTAATCGCACTATGGTCATTCGATTCGCTATTCAATTGTACACACGTGACCAAAATTTAAGGAAAATCCATTCCGCGGAACAGTTTGAAAAAAAAATAAAAACGAGCGGTGGACGTCAGATACAAATCGGACGCTAGCACTTAGCGGCCCAGAATGACTATCAGCGACTAATCGCACTATGGTCATTCGATTCGCTATTCAATTGTACACACGTGACCAAAATTTAAAGAAAATCCATTCAGCGGAACAGTTTGAAAAAAAAAAATAAAAACGAGCGGTGGACGTCAGATACAAATCGGACGCTAGCACTTAGCGGCCCAGAATGACTATCAGCGACTAATCGCACTATGTTCATTCGATTCCCTATTCAATTGTACACACGTGACCAAAATTTAAGGAAAATCCATTCCGCGGAACAGTTTGAAAAAAAATAAAAACGAGCGGTGGACGTCAGATACAAATCGGACGCTAACACTTAGCGGCCCAGAATGACTATCAGCGACTAATCGCACTATGGTCATTCGATTCGCTATTCAATTGTAAACACGTGACCAAAATTTAAAGAAAATCCATTCAGCGGAACAGTTTAAAAAAAAATAAAAACGAGCGGTGGACGTCAGATACAAATCGGACGCTAGCACTTAGCGGCCCAGAATGACTATCAGCGACTAATCGCACTATGGTCATTCGATTCGCTATTCAATTGTACACACGTGACCAAAATTTAAGGAAAATCCATTCCGCGGAACAGTTTGAAAAAAAATAAAAACGAGCGGTGGACGTCAGATACAAATCGGACGCTAGCACTTAGCGGCCCAGAATGACTATCAGCGACTAATCGCACTATGGTCATTCGATTCGCTATTCAATTGTACACACGTGACCAAAATTTAAAGAAAATCCATTCAGCGGAACAGTTTGAAAAAAAAAAAAAAATAAAAACGAGCGGTGGACGTCAGATACAAATCGGACGCTAACACTTAGCGGCTCAGAATGACTATCAGCGACTAATCGCACTATGGTCATTCGATTCGCTATTCAATTGTACACACGTGACCAAAATTTAAGGAAAATCCATTCCGCGGATCAGTTTGAAAAAAAAAAAAAAACGAGCGGTGGACGTCAGATACAAATCGGACGCTAGCACTTAGCGGCCCAGAATGACTATCAGCGACTAATCGCACTATGGTCATTCGATTCGCTATTCAATTTTACACACGTGACCAAAATTTAAGGAAAATCCATTCCGCGGAACAGTTTGAAAAAAAATAAAAACGAGCGGTGGACGTCAGATACAAATCGGACGCTAGCACTTAGCGGCCCAGAATGACTATTAGCGACTAATCGCACTATGGTCATTCGATTCGCTATTCAATTGTACACACGTGACCAAAATTTAAAGAAAATCCATTCAGCGGAACAGTTTGAAAAAAAAAAAATAAAAACGAGCGGTGGACGTCAGATACAAATCGGACGCTAGCACTTAGCGGCCCAGAATGACTATCAGCGACTAATCGCACTATGTTCATTCGATTCCCTATTCAATTGTACACACGTGACCAAAATTTAAGGAAAATCCATTCCGCGGAACAGTTTGAAAAAAAAATAAAAACGAGCGGTGGACGTCAGATACAAATCGGACGCTAACACTTAGCGGCCCAGAATGACTATCAGCGACTAATCGCACTATGGTCATTCGATTCCCTATTCAATTGTAAACACGTGACCAAAATTTAAAGAAAATCCATTCAGCGGAACAGTTTAAAAAAAAATAAAAACGAGCGGTGGACGTCAGATACAAATCGGCCTTAGCGGCCCAGGATAATCGCTCCGAGCGATCTTTTAACTGCTAATTATTGTATGGAAAGTTCATTTGTTATAGAATATTTCGAATATATGCGAAACGTCCAAAAAATAGATTTTGGGGAATACTTAGAGTTAACTGTTTCATTTTCAAACCCGACAACGTCTTAGGCAACCAGTTCTGCGGCCATATGTTTCCCTTAGAAAATACATTATATTCGTTTGAAATGAGTCCTCTGAATCAATTTGTGGTTTATTGATCGAAATCAGACTATAAATGTTTAATTGTAAACGTTTCATGGCTACAACAACAACGTAATTGATTTTTCCCCAATACATTTCGTCTCCGTGCGCTTCTGACCGCTCGTGCATCCTCGGCTAAATTGGACGTTGAGAAAAAGACGCTAACTTCACATCGGCACAAAACCATGGATTCATCAAGTGACTTTTCTTTACCGGGGTAATATATTTCTGCCATTTTGTTATTGAAAAAATTCAAAATAGGCTGGATTTTATGTAACCGATCTGTCGAATTCTCTCCGTGAACTGGCTTTCCCGTAAAATGCAAACACCGCAAAATTACCAAGAATCGGTCGCGACTCATGAATGCAGAAACTCTTCATATTATAGAGTGGGTGGCTCTTCCAGTAATCTTGCAGTCTGTTAATTTTATTGATGGAAATATGTTCTCGAAATTAATTCAAAGTGATGGTGTATATGAAACAAATGTAAAATTTGTTTCATATCACCATCACTTTGAATTAATTTCGAGAACATATTTCCATCTGTTTCATTTGTATATCAGAGAACACGTAAGACACCACATTATTAACGTGAGAGGGATACGGTGTGTTGCGTACAACCAATACGTCCTCCGTATCATCCTGTCAAAAACGTTTAACACGAACATCGAAAATGAAATTGATAGGTGTCTCGGTAGTTCAATTGGCAGAACACCTGACGCGATATTGGGAGATCCGGGTTCGTATCCCGGCTGAGCCACAAATTTCATTTTCAGATTCTCTTACATTTGTTTCATGGTAATTTTATTGTTTCTGTGTGTAGTACTAAAGCAATAAACTTTAGCATTTCGTCACAAGTAACAGACTTCCATCTGGTTATTCTTGATTTTTCAGTAATCCCTTCAGAGCAAAAATATATCTTCAGCATACTGATTTGTTTCATTCACCACCAGTTTGAGTATGTCGTCGTCGAACATCATGCGAAAATAATCCACAGGTTCATTATTGCCTGATATTAGCACTAATAGTTCATTATTTTTTAGGAATGGATTTTTTTTATTGTCTTAGGTGTTTCCTGCCGGTTTGGAACATTTGCTGGATCTTTTCGAGAGCCTAGAAAAGCAACCAGTTTACTACAGTTAACGAAATATTCATATACTCCAAATTACTAACAATTAACAGCTTCAGGATTAGTCAAGTTTGGGACTTCTGGTATTTCCATCACGGGGTTTGCATTTACCGACTGCATTTCGTGGTCTAATGAAATTTATCTATTGAGTAATGTATTGAATGTAACAACAAGAAGATATAAACAATTACCCGTGTTATCTTCGTCTGAATTCTCCTCTTCGGATTCAGAATCACTTTGTTCAAGGCGAACATCCACATCACTTTCTGATTCATGCAATAACTCTTTATCCTCATCACTAGACTCTTGTAATGATAATAAAAGTTTTTCATTTGTAATATTTTTCGGATTTTTAACTGTAATTTTTCGTTTCTTAGACGTTGAGGGTACCTGGTCACTTTCAGCCATTTTAAAACTGCATGAAACACATCTCGGAACGGCGTAAAAATTATCGATTTCCGATGCTTATTCTCGGTGCTCATATACGCAAGTGCGGTTTAGTACAGTGCTAAAGCTTACACGGCTTTGTGAAATGGAACGGCGAGAAAGGCCCCTTTCGGGCCCGGGCCCATCTGGAACAGAATTCACACGCATCGGGTTCATGTGCATTGAATGTGTTAAAAACGGTTATTATATTATTTTCCTTTACGTATGTTTGTACAACTAACTTAATTTCTTCTGTTTTGACCGCGTTTTGAATTATGTTTATTATGGATACATCGTGACAATTTTGATTTGTCAATTCGAAACCTCGTCGAAGCCGCTCGGATAGACAACTTACCGTGTTGTATTAAGGTAAGCACCTGTTGCAAATCTTCTTCTGTGTATCCTTTCGCTTTTAAAACGTAATACCTAGGCATTATGATTTTCTGGAACCTAAAAAATGTATAACGGGCGCCGCCCTAACCGAATCAAAAGCGGTCTGGAACCGGTCTGGAACCGTTGCGAGCCGGTCTGGAACCGCTTTTGAACGGCTACCGGTTCGATGGGGGTAGTGGTGGGGGTGGTCTGAAGTGCCCCATTACCTACTGTCTTCCCATATCGGCATCAAAAAGTATGTTGTTAATTGGCTGTTTTACATATGCATATGTTCGTGAATCATATTTCCTCATTTCATTATCGACATGTTGACCATATGTGAAAAGAGATCCGTGTGATCATATGCGCTATTCTATACAAGGGCAAAAGCCTTCTCCAGCATAGGATCTTTTATCATGGTGGAATTTTGTGCTATACGCTTTTTCTTTGAAACTGGACGCTGCAGCACTGATTGTACTGATGGTGACTGAGTGTTTTGAGACCCACTGGAGTCTGTGGTCGGCGTTTCTTCGACTGTTTCACTTACATTTCCATTATTTTGCAGATCTTCAATTTGAGACTGCTGCTGCGTAGACACCACCACTTTTACTTCCTATAAAAAAATGTTATTGATTTTATCAAACTTTAAAATTGCTTCACTTATGAATAGATGAATTATTATTGCTGTAATGGTCATGCTTTCCGATACGCCCCTGGAAACTATCTTCGCGGTTTGTAGGCTACAAATAATGCGTAGCTAATTACTCGCCCCCTCGTTAACGGATCAACTCATAATTTCACCTCGAGTTAGCCCCGGAAAAGCCCATATCAAAGTTAGAGATGAAATATTAGTTGGGATATTCAAAAATTAAGAGAAGTTATACTGCTTCTCCCCTCGGGGTAAGGTGGAAAGGTTAGCGTGATAAGCTTCTTATCTCCGAGAATTTTGCACACGTCCCGAATAAGTAACGTCGGAGGGATAACAGTTAAACCAATGAGAACGCTCCACGTAGCGAAGGTAACGGTAGAAAGGGTAATTTCGAAGGAAAGACGAGAGGGTTAGAGATAGACTTTGAAAGCGACTTGACGTCCGATGTTAGCGATAATTTGAGGTTATGTAAACTTCTTGTTTACATAACCTCCTGTCTGTTTACTTCTGTTTAATAGTTAGATTGTAAATTGGTAAAGTGAAGTGGCCCAGTGAACGGTGTCGAGCGAACGTAAAGTACTAATCAGTATCGCGCTACGCCTCCTGAATTGTCTCGGCCGACTACTCCCCACTCATGCTTCGACGACTTCAGGACCTGGGTGTTTTGCCGTGAATCGGCATGTGACCTGACCTGGCTAGTCAACTGGATTGGCCTGCTAGTAGACACCGTCGAGCCAGTACCCCACCTGATGTTTTCTACGCACTAGGGCTATAGGGCCTAAGTGAATTTACACCGCTTCGACGACGTTTAGTAAATCCTGACCAGGTATCGTACGTTTTAATATTGGTCGGCCAAAGTGTATTGAAACTTTCATTGTTTGTTGCGGCAGTTGATTTGTTTTCTAGTATGACTCATTGTATTGATAAATTTCTTTTTTCGCTTATTTACGTTACCACAAGTTAACCTTAAAGCCGTTGTTCGGTAGGTCTTCCTGTAAAGTATAGTTAATACTATCAAAAGTAGTAAGAATTTGGTGGGGAGTTAACTAGTGATAACGTAACTTTAGGGTTATGTAAGCGAGGCGTACATAACACATTTAATGTAAACTTAGTCAGGGTATTAGGCCCCTGGTCCTTTTTTAAAATTGGTGAGCTGGTATGTATAATAGAATAGTTAAGTAAATTTCAGTGTAACCATCATCAACGCAGTAAATTTATTTAATTCTCTCCACGACCCCATGAATTATAAATTAATATAAGAGGACTCATTGTAGGCAGAGCCAGCCGGAGCAATTGTTCGCTCTCTTTATAAAATTCAATAAAAAAATCAGAAATTTCTAGAAGTGAGCGTTGCATTGTAAGTGCTTAAATTTTAATTTTTTCAGTAAACTTTACAATTGCAGGTGTTATCTACTGAAGAAAAGTGGCTGATTGTTGCGAAAGAGTTTGAAGAAAGGTGGAATTTTCCTCATGCTATTGGAACAATAGATGGGAAACACGTTGCGTTGCAAGCACCTTGAAATAGCGGCACTGATTATTGCAATTACAAAAACTTTTTCAGCGTGGTGCTGTTTGCTTTAGTTGATGCAGATTACAACTTCATGTACGTCGATATAGGATGTCAAGGACGTATATCTGATGGTGGAGTCTTCAAAAATACGACTTTGTACAGAAAATTGGAAAATAACTCATTAAACATCCCACCAGCATGTGCTTTGCAAACTCCATCTTTAATCGACGTTCCTTATGTAATATTAGGTGATAAAGCATTTGCAATGAACCACTACACTGTAAAACCCTTCGAAGGCAATCTAGATAAGGGCTCAATTGAGAGAGTCTTCAATTACCGTTTATCTAGAGCTCGTAGAATGGTAGAGAACGCGTTTGGGATATTGAGTAGTGTGTTTCGTGTCCCGAGGAAACCAATTCTGTTGGAGCCAGGAAAGGCATCAAAATTTGTATTAGCACCTATATATTTGCACAACTTTTTACGAAAACGCTCCACTTCACGGCAACTATATACACCACCTGGAACTTTTGATACTGACAAGGACGGACAATTTTTAGCGGGACGATGGAGAAATGATAAGGAAAAAACAGGATTATTGCCCGTACGTGCTATTCCTCGCAGAACAGCAGGCAGTCTTAAAAATATACGTTTGTATTTGGCGACGCATTTTAGCACAAATGGCGCAATACCGTGGCAAAATAATTATTGAATAAATGTAAACTTACTTGATTTAGTGTATCCAGATCGGTATCTACTGCCTGCTTAGGTTTATCCCGAGTAGATAAGAAATATGAAGCCTGTCCAGTTTATTGACCTCAGCCCCGCCCACTTTCAGTTTATTGACCCTAGCCCCGCCCACTCCCGGTACCCCGTCCACTTCCGGTACCCCAGCCCCGCCCACATCCGGTACCCCGCCCACATCCGGTACCCCCTCCCACTTCTTCCACCCCTAACCACCAATCTAACTGATGACTCTTGACCATTACAACAACCTTTAACCTTTAACTCAAGACCCCTTTTCACCTTTAATTCATTACTCCTGGCCATTATTCACCCCTATTCTAAAAACAAAAACCATTAATCCCATACTTGCTAGTAATCAATTCGCTTTAGATCGTTATGTAAAACTTTCCAATATTTTTTATAAGACCTGGTACATTTACCGATAGTTTCCAAGTGGTGGATATCTACTACTACTACTAGCTACTTACAATTATTCTTACGAAGAATATCTGATTTTTTAAATAGGTACTGTGTGTAATACAAAGTACTAAAGAAAGATGATATAGCTATCTGTTACAATGTAAGAATATGAATTATTTATGCGGCGACCATGTAGAAGGATAATTATATGTTACCGAGGTCCACTTCACAACCTCCTAATTATATGTTTCGAGCGGAGACATCTCCGGCGTTAACCTGTAAAGGTATATAAATATACCGGTAGCAAATAACTTTTTATCTGTTGGTACTGTCTCAAATAATTTTTATAAATCGAAAATGTGAAATATAATCTTAAAAACATGTAGGTAATAAAATCGTAATTTCATACACATTTTGATACATTGTGTATTTCCATCGACTTTGAGTAATTGTGTTGGGGTAAAATTGATGTAATTACTGCTCCGACGTTTACCTGAAGTGGTGTATAATTATAATGGTAGTACATTGCCAATACATTGTACAATACAAAAATTTGCACATCAAAAATGCATAATATAATAAGGCAATTTCACTTATAATGCGTACTCTTACTCGCATTCTCATCCGAGTCGAGTAATTGCGTTGGGTTAAAGTGGTTAATAACAGATAGCTAATAAAAAATTGTAATTTCATGCAATCTCAACTTTGAGTAATTGTGTTGGGGTGAAATTGGTGTAATTACTGCTCCGACGTTTACATGAAGAGGTATATAATTATAATGGTAGTAAATTGTCTTTCATCCGGCAGTAATTTCTCAAAATAATTTACAACTCAAAAATGCAAAATATAGTTAGACAATTTCAATTATAATGCACACCCTTGCTCCATTATGTATTTCACCCGAGTCAAGTAATTGCCTCGGGATAAAAGTCGTGTAATTATCGGTTCTGTAAATGAACAGAATGCATGTAGAAACTTGCAACCGAAGTTTAAGGTCTGACGAAGGATGACATCAAACTTGGGTTAAGGGTATAATTATATCCCACTCAAGACACATATAATGCAAAATGTAATTTTAATAACAGGAACGTAATAAAACGTAATTTTAGTTATAACATATATAACGGATATATTATCCATTTTTATCCAAGTTGAGTAATTGTGTTAAAAAATTGGTTTAGGTATTGGTTGGTGATGGTGATTTAAATAAACCATTCTTTGTCAAGTTACCTACATGTTGCTAACATGAATTGTTTTAAACAGAAAATATTAATTATCTACAACCACAGTTAAATTCTACCTAAGCAATTCTACCCCACGGGTATAATGTCAAAAATTCGGGTCCTGGTAACTAAGATGTAAAGAAACAATTATGATATAGTTGTGTGTAATATTTTTTACCTACTTCAGAAGGTGTTTATTTTGCATGAAATAATCTACATAATAGATAATATGTTTGAGAATAATATATGAGAATCAATGTCTCCATATAAAATTTATTTAGTATATGGTTTTCTGATCTACAAAAATAAAAACTTTGTTTATAAAGTATATCGCTTTATTTAAACATATTTTATCAAAAGTTATTATTATAGAAGGTGCATTGTTCAAAATATATACATAGGTAGAAATAGGTCTGTAATATACGGAGCTTTTCTATCGAAACGCATGGTGGGAAATCAACAAGAGCAAAAGAGAAACTAGCAGTAGTTTGTTAGCATGACAGAGAGGGACGTTTTGCAACGTTGGCGGCCGAGCAGGCAGTTCAAGTCAACGCGTATCGCAGTAGCGTATCGCTTATACACTTTCGGATGTGTGCGGTACAGTGTGCGGAGCGGATGACTGTAATGTTTCGCGAGCTGGCAACATCACAAAAGGTCGTTCTGTGTTTCGCTAACGAGAAATATATGGCCTTTCTCTCACACTTATGTTGATCTCATCCTGCGACTCTTCAGAAACGGTCTGTACATAATCTTTAAGGTTGACAATTGTAAATCAGGATACTGGTAGTTTGGGTGGGGGGTTGCTCTACTTATATACGAGGATTTTCTTTTACACTTAATTCATTCTTACAGGTACAGCACTGTGCAGACGCGAGTTGTCTGGTAAAAACCCGGCGCTGTTGAAGCAGCTTCAGCAGGAGGCTCCTGATTCCTCTTTTGAGGTGTTAGAAGGCTCTTTCTCATCTCTATGACCTATTGGTGAGAAAAAGAAGAGTCAAGCTGTAGAGCCAAAACAGTGTTCTAAACAACTCAAAGAAGGTCCTCACACCAAAACACAACCTGGGGCAAACCGAGGACTACCAGCAGCAACCCCGAGTGTCCCACAACTTCCAGGAGTCTGTGGGAGGCAGCACATCATCACTCCGAAGGTAGTACCTTCACACCACGTGACGCAACCATCAACATCAACATCAACACTGATGCCAGCGGTGATCATCCATGAGGATGTCAAACTAACTCCTCCATCCCACTGGAAACCTGCGGATATGTCGACACCCTATAGACATATCCCAAATCCCATTTATGAAAATGTCACAGAAGACGAGGGTGATGCAAGTGTTACGGGTGATAGTGATTTGGATGTGACAGTTGTGAATATAAGGGATGAAAGGCGAAAGGACGTAGAATACTTGAACAGAGTGAAAGATTTTTTAAATTATAATGAGAGTGTTATGAATGAAAAAAGAGAGAAACGTGATGAACTTATTAGAAAAATTAAAAAGTAAAAAAGAAAAATTAAACATTTGGAGAAAGGTGTGAATGAATTAGATGTGATGTTACAAAAAGGTGCTCGTAGGAATGATATTATTGATTGAATGAGTGCTTAATTTTAAATATATTTTTTTGTATATATTATATTTTGTATATTTGTGATTATTGATTGAATGAGTACTTAATTTTAAATATATTTGTATGTATATATTTTATTTTGTATATTTGTATATATTTATGTTTTGTATAATTGTATATATATTAATCCATCATTAATATTTATATAAAGGGATTATATTAACAAAGTTTATTTTTAACAATGATTAAACCATATAGTAATGGGAAGAACTACTTTTAAAGTTAACCAAAAAACTTTTATTTATGAAAAATCAACAGTATAAAATGACTCACCAAAAAATATATAAATAAAGCAATGAAGAGAAGTACTTAACAATCTCTAGTACAAAATAACTCGCCTGATAATAAATCTCAAAAATGATTAATCCAAAATCACACACATGCGATTTTTGATACCACTAGCAATTAATTCAGGCGCACAAGAACATCGCCGAGCGCATACTGACACACTGACCGAGACCCGATAGCGAGACCGCTATTAGTACTCCTTAGTGGAACGTTTTGTGCTGGTATACACAGAGTCGGACTGAATTAATTTAAAAATATATCTCAAGATGCTCTCTTTTACCATCGTTTGTTAATAGTTCGATAGCTCGACTCGCAAAATACTCAATTATTCGTCGTTCTCGCGAAGAAGAAAAACCGCCCGTTCAATTCAAAGCGTTTTATTCGAATATCCCTCGTGTCTCCCCTTACATCTTTCTCATATTCAGCCTATTAATCTTAATGTCCTAATAACATAAACAAACTCGGGTCTCGGGCCGCGAGACGACTTGTGCTTGAAATTTCCTTTTAACAATTCGGCCATCCTGCGTCGTTCCCGTCCCTGGGAACCCTCCTGGCATCCTTGCAATATGCACCGCCTCCACAGCAACTCCGGACAATGACCTGAAAGTCATAACCAACCGCAGTACGCTATATTCATCAATTTCTACCTAACCTAGTCCCGTTGGTAATCTGATATCAACCGTTCTCATTTCAATCAACTTTCTCCTTTCTTCCTCCTTTTTTTTGTCGGTTTTCCTATCTCAGTTGTTCCAACAAAGGTACTTGGCCAGAGCACTTTGCTAAGATCACTAAGCTCGAAGACACTCATATCTTACTTATCTCACAGGTTACCTTTATAGTCGTCCTGCCCGACTCTTAATTCATTAAGCTCGCAGGTTACCTTTATAGTCGTCCTGTCCGACTCACATTTCACTAAGCTCGCAGGTTACCTTTATAGTCGTCCTGTCCGACTCTGTTGATATCACATCCCCAATAAGGAGAAATCGTACATTTATTAGGCGTTATATTAGTCCCTCAAAATCTTATAACCACTGTTCAACTTCCATAATTAACTCTAACAAATCGATCAAATCCTCTCTATCTCTCACGCTACCGTCTGAGTACTCATACTATCTTCTACACAATGTCGATAGGGTCTCAGGGAGTCTACAGCAACTAGGGTGTTAAATTTCTTATAGCCTCTCATACCTTTAACACTTCTAATTTTATATCTATCGTTTCCGAACACCTTCTCGATTTTATATGGACCAGAACATCTCTGACTCAATTTCTTATTGACGACTTTCTCGTCGCACGAGACGCCTCCTTTCCACAAAACTAATTCACCTTTTTTTATACTGTCTCGGCGATTTCCTCTTTCGATCATACCTAATTTTCATTTTACGCGCAACATCCTTAAGGTTTTTACTAACTTGTGCCCGCTTCTCCGAGAAATTAGTGGAATGTGAAGGTGTTTCTATATTATTTAGTAAATTGCCTTTGTAACCAAAAAGAAGCTCGAAAGGAGTGTAATCGACCGGTCCTTTGTGATAAGGAAAGTGATCAATAAATCAATCAAATCTATGAATCAATCAGATCAATAAGATATCAATTTGACTTTTTAATTTAATTGAGATTAAGGACCGGTATTACTTTGGGTGGGGCAGACTCAATTATTTAGAATAGACTCTGACGATGATGGTTCCAGAGAGAACGTGGGCGCAGGGCTTCTCAAATGCCTGCCTTAGTCGTTTCAAAATAAAACACGGAATTAAAATCAATACATCTATTGAAAAGAAGAAAATGTCAAAACCAACTAAACATGCACAATTCGTGCGAACTCAAAATTCCCACAATTAAGACCATAAAATAAGTTGGAACTTAGTTATCCCAGAATAAGATACAAAATATCAATAAAATTATTTCCCAACGATAGAATATAAGATAAAACAAACAATTATCCCACCAAGATAAGTATAATACAAGATAGCAAAATTACTCCCTTAATTAAGGTGTACGACAAGATAACAAAATTATTCCCTTAGATAAGGTATAAGACAAGACAATAAAATTATTTCCTTAAATAAATTGTATGACAAAACAATACAATTATCCCCCTTAAGGTGACGATCAGGAAACTGAAAAAACCCACAAAAGAAAACCTACTCAATACTTATCAGACAAATAATTGGAACAGTTTACCTTTATATATCTTAAGGCCCCCGTATATGGAAACTTTACGCAGTACGGTTCCCGGACGTGACGTTTTTACGCGTTTATTAATCGGCGTATCGAGATTATAGCGACGGACGGCGCATCGACAACCCAATTTAACCAAATAAAACCTCAAGGGCGGTGCAGCCCTTATAAATCAGAACAGACTCACCAAAGGGCCTCGGAGTGAACTCTGCTTACTGCCTGGACCTTAGGCGGGGAAACCATCAACTTCAGCGCTCAGCAAAGGGTGGCTCGAGGACTCGTTTCGCTCACACGGAACTCGGTACGGGTGAATTTACTCACTTTAATGATTCTACTCTAGAAAGGTTCTGGCTTAAGGCGTTCTCGGCAAAACTCTTAGCAAACCCCCTATTCGAACTCTACGCTGAACTCTGATCAAAACTCCAATCAACCCTGATCAAAACTCTACTTCAAATTCTACTCAAAACTCTAATCTCCCCTTAACTCAATCTATAGGAAACTCAAAATTCAAACACTATTCTCCCTTGAAACTGAACTCAAATTCAAATTATCTCCCTCTGATTTAACTATCTCAAGTTACGATTCCCTCGTATATACTTCAAACTTTAATTCGCCCCGCGAAAATAAAGCAAACTCTACTTCAAAACTCTAAGTTTCACAATGCAGAACCTTCTCAAAAATTGAACACAAAATAAAACACTCACGACTCGGAACTTCGTCGTTCGGGAACCCGGTTCCCCAAACAACTGACTTCTCTCTCGATTCTCTCGCTCTTCGAGAGCTCCCCGTTATTTTCCGCGACTCGAAGTTTGCTTGCAAAATTATTCTTACAATCCTCTGATTGGTCGTAATTCCCTTATTCAACCATATATTTGTCCCTTGAACCTCACAAGTCCCGCCTTTTTCTGATTAAATAATTATCGATTCCCGATTCTTTCGCGTTCCCACGACTTAGTCCGTACACGCCTCTTTTACTGAATCGGCAGAGTTCCTTCACCGATTTCCCCGCATACGGCGACAAAGTAGTTCGATCATCGTAAGCACTCTTTTCGAGGTGCGTTACTTTTTAATTACAAAGTCACGTCCGGTGTTAAATTTCCCCTAAGCAACGCCGAGAAATACTTGTTTATAGTTAATCTTTTAACGTCTCCTATTTTCCCGTACTCTGCTACGTAATTTCCGTATACTGGGTCTTTTTTTTATAAATGTTACAATATAACCAAACCAATCAATAAAATAAAATTAGAGTCCCACAATCTCCTACAGGGTGTTAAAGGATTAATTGAATCTACCAAAATAACCAAGCAAATCCCTTAACCACCTACGGGGTGTTATTTCTAAAGGTTACAAATAAAATAAAAATCCGAAAAAAAAATAAAATGCCTAGAACAACCCCAGGTTGTTACAGGAGTGTGTTTTGTACTACTATTCATCGTATTATTGATTCCCCACACCATCTCAGGTATTTTATCGTCCCAATATCTATCTTCCTCACTACTCATTACTCTCATTGTATCCAACAGTGTTCTGTGGAATCTCTCTACCTGGCCGTTTGCCCTTGGAGTAGCCGTCGCAGTCCGTGTGTGTTGGATTTGCTTTTCGCTAATAAACTCATTGAAATATCTGCTAGTAAAAGCTAAACCATTGTCAGAAGTAATACGTTTCGGATATCCCAAAAACTCTCCAAAAAATTTGTCGTAATTGCTTAATACATTCCGCTGAACCAAAAGTTCGTGAAGGTCTTGCAGCCATAAAATTCGTGAAGGAATCTAACCGTTAGAATATATGAAAAACCAGCTTTACTTTTAGAAAAGGGTCAAACATGATCAATATGAACAGTGTGCATTGGAACATCGGGTTTCGGAATAGGATGAAGCTTACCTTCTACCTTACCATAGTTACCTTTGTTGTATCCACAAAGCAAACATGCATTTACATATTTTCGAATAAATCGAGACATTTTGGCAAACCAAAATTGATCTTTAATTAATTTAGAACATCGTTCCTTTCCTGGGTGACCAATTTCGTCGTGATATTTTCGCAATAACTGAAACCTTGCTGATTTCGGTATCGCCAGTCTCTCCCCATCTACCGTTTTCCGATATAAACGATTATTTCTAAAAACAAACTCTTTAGCTAAATTACTGTCTGACTTGTTTTTAATTCGTTCTACGATATTTTGCAGATTATCGTCCTGTAATTGAATCGATAGAAACCAGTCAGGTTCGGAAATTAATAAAACATTCATTGCATTTCGGCTAAGAGAATCGACATGTTTCATATTAGTACCAGCTCTGTGTTCAATTTCGAAATCATAGTCTTGTACCGAAAGCCACCATCTAGCAATCCTGGGTATTAGGTCTCGTTTTGAAAATGTATAACGAACAGCGGAACAATCAGTCACAACTTTAAAATGAGAACCAATCAAGTAAACTCGAATACGTTTCAAACTGTCTACTACTGCAAGAGTTTCTAATTCGTAGCTGTGATAAACCTGTTCGGCAGGGGTTGTGACACGACTAAAATATGCAACGGGTTTCAATTGATTTTTATCGCATTGGACTTGAAGAAGTATTACGCCCAGACCCTTTGAACTAGCGTCGGTATGTACTTTTGTCTTTAGAGATGGGTTGTACGAGACTAAAATCGGTTTGCAAATTAAAAGATTTTTGAGCGTAGAAAAGGCTGTGGCTTAAGGTACACCCGATTCAAACGGAATATTTTTACGAGTCAGTTTAGTTAAAGGCAGCGCAATAGTAGCAAAATCTCGAATGAACTTTCTAAAATATGCCGCTAGACCTAAAAATTGTCTAATTTCATGAACATTTGAAGGCTGTCTAAAGTATTCAACCACTTGAACCTTGGCAGAGGACTAATCTCCTGACCCAAAAAGTGTATCGAATTTTTCAAAAATGAACATTTCTTCAAATTTAATTTGAACCAACTCTCGCTCAAAATTTCGAGAACTATTTTTAATAAATCTAAACCTTCTTCGACAGAGGTCGACGGAATTAATAAATCGTCCATATATACCAAAACTTGATTGTAACGCAGATTTCCTAGAGCATTGTTTATGGCTCTTTTAAACACAGAAGGTGCATTAGTGAGACCAAAAGGCATTTTTAAATATTCGTAATGACCATCTGGTGTGACGAAAGCTGTTTTGAAATGGAGTTAGGTGCTACAGATATTTGATGAAACCCCTGATTAGAATCCAAGCTGTTAAAATAAAATTTATCAGCCAACAAGTTCAACTGTTCTACATTTGGCATTGGATAAACATCCTTACGAGTTATTTTATTCAGAGCTCTATAATCCACACAAAACGTGATTCCATTATCCTTTTTCTTAACCAATACTATCGGGCTAACAAAGTCTGAACGTGACTCCCTGACAATCCCTGAATCGAGCAGATCTTTTACTTTTTCTCTCACAATATCTCTTTCTTTGATCGACAATCGGTAAGGGCGGTAACACATGGGTTTTGCTCCTTTCTCTAAACTAATTTCTAATTCACAGTTCTTAACTGTACCCAACTGAGCTGCACAATCAGCAACACAATGCTGCTACTTATTTAAAATATCCAAAAGCTCATTCTTTGACTCAACAGTTAAATCAGCGTTTACGTCAACTTCATCAAGACAAAATGTTCTAGTACGCTCTATTTGATTCAATAGGCTCACCTTTGGACCCTGGCTGATGGAGGAACTGCTGCACCTGGATCCTCTGCCTATCAGCTTTCCTACTGCCCACACTATCTCATCGTTGCTCATATTCGAAACAGGCACGAATCAGCTGGGTCCTCCATGTAGACATCTTCATCCTCGCTAACATCTGTTACTTCGACCGGAACAATTGTAGTAGCTAAAGGACGTAGTGTAGCCATCCTGGTCGAAACAATCTTAGGGCGCACCTCCTCGCCCTCTAAAGTAATGTCTTGCAGTATCTCCAAGTTACGGTTGATCAAGGTAACCGTCCCTGAGCCAACTATGAGCGACACTCCTTTGGCATTGATCACTGGTTGCCCGATCAACGTCTCAAGGTCGTCCATATCTGCTTCCGTCACTAGAGCAGTCGTTTCCATTACGAATCCGTCGATTTTCAAGGTGAATCTCACTGCACTTTTCGTCGTTATAACAACTCCACCAAATGCTTTCAGAAAATTGTTGGCAGGATATGTCTGGAGTTTTACCTTGTCAAGAACGTTTACATGGATAATGTTGACTTGGCTGCCGCTGTCTAAGTATGCAAGAATCGACTTCTTGTTGACGTAACACTCCTTTTTATAGACATCGTTCGCTTCCTGATGATCGATCAGTTTTATTGATTTTGGTTTGATCCCCTCAGATGAATTATTAGAATTACCAGTGTTTCGATTTCGCAGTCTACAGTCCTCTTTCTTGTGGCCATAGCGATTGCAAGTATAACACCTTAGGAATCCTTTAAAGCGACAGTCCCTAGCGATGTGCCCGTATTTACCGCAGTTGTAGCACTCTATTCTCCTGGTACTAGTTGTATCTTCATACTTAGGTCGCTTTTGTCTATGGTCTCCCTTGGGACTTTGATAATTTTCAAGAGGTGCAATAAATCCAGCGTAAAGTTCGTCTGTAGTAGAACACTGAAACGCTCTTGCATTCGCTTGAAGTTCCAATGGCAACCCTCTTATCAGACAGGAAATAGCAGCTTCAGTGTCCAAGCGACATTGTTGGATAAGGGCCAATTTCTCATGGTAGTAGTGGGTCATTGTCTCATCTGGTCTCTTTCTACGAGCAACCAATTCTTGGAGAACGGTGGCGTAGTCGATACAGCGAGGAAAAGCTCTGGTTAAGGCGGTCTTCCACTCCGGCCACGTCTTCTTGTAGTCCTCTAGACGATTGAACCAATTTCTGCCGGCCCCTTTAATTTTTGTTGCATATAGGCAGATTTTTGGTAATCGGTCCAATTGTGAATTTCTCCGAGCTGCTCTATTTTTGATAAACACCCGGTAACGGTTGAAGATCTATCATCGGGATCAAACGTTGGAAGAATATCGCCTCGAACCGTTGACACAGAAGCTTCCACGGATTCGTTACCTGCGTCACACCCTTCGGAATCTCCTGTACGCTGCGTAAACCTTCTCCTGAGCGCTTCACTTATTTTCCTTTCAATGTGCTTCTCCAGAAGGTCTTGATATAACTGGTTTTCATTTTCCTCGTCACTCATCTCGAAAATTGCACGTATACCGAGAGGTTCACGCCACAACAAACGTACGCACTATCGGCACGTGAAAGTACGGAAATCCCGCTTCTGATAATGTTAATAGTTCGACATCTCGACTCGCAAAATACTCAATTATTCGTCGTTCTCGCGAAGAAGAAAAACCGCCCGTTCAATTCAAAGCGTTTTATTCGAATATCCCTCGTGTCTCCTCTTACATCTTTCTCATATTCAGCCTATTAATCTTAATGTCCTAATAACATAAACAAACTCGGGTCTCGGGCCGCGAGACGACGTGTGCTTGAAATTTCCTTTTAAGACGTTTATAGATGCTGTTTAAATCATGATTAAACGATGTACAAATTTCTAAATTTTCTACACTATTTAACGGTTGGTTCTATTTTTACAACCACTCGAATTCCCTAGAGGCCGCTTCATTTCTAATCTTTGTTACTAGATAATTCACTTACTAAAGTAAACGATTTTACAGATAACTATTTATAATGTCATCTAGTTATCATTAGTTAACTTTTTATATACTAAGCGTACAGAGTTGCCCATGAATCGCATTCGCTTAAAGCTTGTAACTAGATTAAAGGAATTAAGGGTTTATTTAAAAAATCAAGAACAATATACAAATTATTTATTACACATTAAACAAAACTCAGTTGCCACCATAAATCTTAAGTCACTCACACAAATACAGCAAGATAACTTATCCACATTATTATAAAAACCAGTAATATGTTCATTTATGCCCACTATATCTAAATTTTGTGGTGTATTAATAATTTTATTGTAAATACATCTAGAACAATAATTATTACCCTCCCACTCGAAATAGTTTCCAGTGAAACGTTGGACATCCCTATTAAAAATATTTAAGAATGATGTGCGCAACAAACCAGCCTCCCTGTATATTTTCCAATCTTCCTCGACACTATCCTCTTCTCCAGAATCAGAATCTTGAATCCCCTTTAACTGTTCTGGAACTAGTGGGTTGACTTCTAATGCCTCTTCGGGGATGACTTCCACAACTACCACAAGATTAATTTCCATCACTTCTTCAGGGATAACTTCCATGGTCATTGTTTAACGTTGACTAATGTTTAAATGATGTGTAAGCCAATTCATAAGAAACAACCAGTCGATCCGGTTTTGGTAAATAATAATAAAAACCTGTTTTCCAAGAGGATAATGAGAGTTAAGTAAAAAAAACTATTCAGGTGAATACCCTGTTTCTAAAAATAAAAAACTAATTATCAAACCCTGTTTTGGTTTATGAATAACAGGTTACAGACAGGTTGATGGAAACCGGTTTGGTTGATCACTAAGAGCTAAAAAAATAGGAATAAGTTCAATGACCGGTCAAGGATAAAAATCTGAAACCAGTTTTGGAACTATAACCTATAAAAATAATAAAGAATCACTCCCCCCACCCCATTAAATTTATTAAATATAAGGAGGTAGAAGGGACTCCAACATTCAGTAATTCGATGACATGAATTCTTTTGTCACCATGAAACAAGTCATCGTTTTGGGGGAGCGAAGATTTTATCTAAACCCTTCAAAGTCAAAGTTTATGTCAATTGGAGTTTGCTACAACTGGAACTTCAATCCATGTATTCGATTAGCTGGGATGAAGGGTGATGAAGCAGTTTTCAACAAGGAGTCATGGCAGAACTTGTTGAATCACCAGGGAATTATTACGAACTTTCTGTATTCCTACGATTCCATGGATACAATTGATGCTGCCGAATTCACTTTGGAGTTCAACCAACAACCATATGGAAAATGTGTGAAGATCCTGAAAGATAATTCAGCTGTTCACCTAGCCTATGAATCAATCTGCACTTTATGGGAACTTCTACCAGTTATCAAATACCGGATTGAATGTATTAAAAGGCAGCAATTTCAAAATTATTATAAAATATTTCAGAAAGGACTACAAGGGACAAACTACAACTTACTACAGCCGGAGGAGAATCCATCCAATGGAAACATTTCCATTGTTTTGGAGTTTATGTATACGCAACCGAAGGTATTTCACGAGGATATTAAAAACAGTTATATTTAATATGTCTAAAAATATAATTTATCGAATTCCTTCAGTTGATAGTACTAGAGATATATTTTGGGAAATTATAGCACTTGATAGAATACGTTTTCAAAACAGAATAAAAAAATGTTTCATTTATTATTGACCCCGTTTTAGAACATAAATTGTAGTGCGCCGGTATGTATTTTGCAAGTGTGCGGTGAGTGGAACAAGCGCGCGCGGTCGCCACGGGAACAAAAAAACAAGAGGAGAGAGTTTTCGGGTATGAGGAGAGAGTTTTGCGGAGCAGCGGAGAACGGGGTCTGATCTGGCAGCACGAGGAGGAGGGAGCGGCGTCTGGATGTAGATGCAAGATCCTGGAGCCTGGGTGCTGTGTAGGGGTTGTTTTCCTTGTTGGAGGTTCGAGGGCGAGCAGGGGGCTTTCCCCGAGCATTGGCCGGGATCGCCGGGCGGAGGAGCCAAATCCTGTGCCACAGAAGGCGCACGGTGAGCAGCGGAGGACCGGAGTCAAGGTGTTTGAGGAGTTGGGAGAGTTGTGAGCGTATCATATTATGTGTTAATCGAGACGCGGCCTGATTTTTAAATAGAAATATAGACCAACACTCTTGTGTATTTGTACCCCCCCTAAACTTATAAATTTTGGAGTTCCCGGACGGCATCAGTGTGTCGTCGTGAAAGGGAGACCACTATAAATTGGCGCCCAACTTGACGGCTTGATTGAATACTTATTCGCTTGAAATTTAGCCTTGGCCAAATACATCAGGAGTGTTGAGTTGAAAGGGGTTGGACTTATTGCGTATCTCCCCGTTATTAAGTTTTTTTTTGCGATTATCGCCTAATAGACAATAATATTAAAAGTGCGGGAATAAAACTATTAAAATGGTGAATCAGAAGAAAAAAATAGATGAGTCACCCGAAAAGGGAGGACAAAATGCTCAATTAACTGATGCGATTACGATGTTAACCTCATTAATGCAGAACGTTCATACGACTTTGAATAAAAATAACGAAATGATGGAAAATTTGTCTACGGTTTTACAGACAAATACGAGTCAGATCAGGGAAGAGAATAAATCAGTATCAGAGATTGTAAATGAACCCTTAGAGAATGATCAGAAAAAGGAGAAGGACAGATAGGAGTTACATTTCGAGTTGGAAGGATCTGAGGGGTAATAACATTCATTTTTCACCTGAGGGGGGTTTACACCCCATGTTGTTTATTAAGAAATTGGAGCGAAGTTTTGAAGATGCGTGTGTTTTATTGTATGTGTGTGTGTGTGTGTGTGTATGTGTACTATGTAGGTGTTTTCAGTATGTTTCATTATTAAATGTTTTTAGGCACGTTTGTAATATGATCAGGAACTAATCAGAGCCAATCATGATTTGTAATTTCAATTTTCAACAGTTGGAAACTGAAATAACAAAGGCAAATTGGCTCCGACCTCCAATTGTTGTAGAAACAGTTTTGTATTTTTAGGTGTCTGTGATCATCGAATGCTATTTATTGATATATTTATTGGGGTGCCAGGACGAGTCCATGATGCAAGAGTGTTTAGAACCAGTGATCTGTATAAAAAATTAATTAATTAAAATAATCCTTTATTACCAAGAGATTTGCATTTGCTTGGAGATTCTGCATATCCATTAATGCAGAATCTGTTAACCCCATATAGAGACAATGGCCACTTGAATGACATACAAAATAATTATAATTATAGAATGAGCTCCTTCCGGTCAGTAATTGAAAGAGGATTTGGACGTTTGAAAGGCAAATTTAGACGATTAAAATATTTAGATATAGGTGACCCAGATTTTGGAACTCAAATTATTTGTGCTGCTTGTGTTCTTCACAATTTTTTAATTTTAAATGAATTAGTAGAAGAGGAAATGGAAGAGGTGCTAGAAGAGGATCTTCCTCATCTGGAAGTGGATATTGCAGATGAGGGTGGAAATGACAAGAGAGACCAGATAGCAAATATGCTTTTATAATAACAAATAAAATAAAATATTTTAAACTATTTATTGTTTTTTTGGATCATGCATAATTCTTTTAAAATTTTATTTCTCTCCTGGATCTCATTGTTTCTTTCTATGGAATTTCTTAACAGGCTAATCTCCTTTAAACGAGCTTCCTTGATGTTTGCCAGCCTTCTTCGTAGATAAAACATTCCACTCTTTTAATCCATCGCCTTAGTCTTTGTATTTCTGAAATTTAAACATTTTATAAGCCATTTTTTTAATTATACCAATGAAAAAAAAATATTGTTGAAACTTTACATACGGAGTGATTGAAGGTGTTTCCTTGATTGGAGTAGTTTCCTTGTCAATGGTTTCTGTGATTGGAGCGGTTTCCATCTGACGAGTCACTGGAATACCAGGTTGTCTGTCTATGTTGGGTTCTGGTAGGGGCTCTAAATTTTTTAATCTCTTAATAACTGGTGACGACGTTATTGTCTTAGGGAGGTTAACTGTTTTGTCCTCTATATATCTCATCAAACTGGTGATAGTACTCCCAATAGATTCTACCCCTTCCAGTTTTTCGGACGTTATCTTTTATGCCTCTGTAGGTTTTTTCATGTTCCTCCATTTCCTATCTAATATATCTTCAGTTACATAATATCCCTTTGACAAAAAAAAGATTTAATTTCGATCATAGCGTCTTAATTTTTTTTGGATCCCTAAATGCATCCTTAAGATACCGCTTCACCGCTCTACTAATAATTGTGTAGTGGATTTGTCCCAAGCAAAAGGTACTGAAAAAAATGAATAACTTCAATCATATTCAAATTATTAGCATAACAAGCAATAACACTCAACAGGTTTTAAAAGGGAAATGTGATTGATTTTCTTTTTAAAAAATGAAAGATTTTTGACAAAGACCATACCTTGATTCCAGTCCTGGTTTTCCTTTAAAGGTTTCCCCAGGGATTATAAAAAAAATTTAATTTATAAAAATATATTTTTCTAATTATGTAGCCTATATTTTTTAATGTGATTGTAATTTTCATTTAAAAAAGATTCTACGTTTCTATGATAAGTAAGTTTCTTTAATAAAAGAGTTACCTTGATTCGATCTTTGAATCATACTCGAAGTAGAGGGTTTTTCCGACAAACTTTCCAAGGGCCCTGAAAAAAAAAAAGAGAAATACATTGTAAAAATAATTTAGCATATACTTCATGCAGTTCATGCAATCGTAATTTTTATTTTACGAAGAAAGTTTCTTTGCTACAAGACTGGTAACTCGTGGAGCTGCCAAGTGCGAAATGCGATTATGAACGGTCTATCATTTTTATCGATTTCAACAGTTCCAGTTTCATTTCGACATTGGGAACGACGTGTGGGATTTTCAATAACATCTCAGTTATAGTAATGCCATAGGTAGTATTTGCTCCGGTAACCATAACACAATTATTGTCATCGTTACGAGCTCAAACTACTCGAATAGTGTGCCTTCCGAACATAACCTTTTTATGGTCGTTGAATATGCTGAAGAAATGTGACAGTGGAATGAGCCAAATGAAGGTTCCATCTGCGTTAGCGATGGGTTTTTCGGGAAAAACCCAACTACCTTTACCCAAATGTTTGCTATCATCGTCATTATAGCAGAGATAACCTCGAATCAAACTCACTAGACCTGGTTGTTTTACAAGTTCCACTTCTATGTCGTTCAAGAGATGTGACATGGAATGGAATAGAAACCCGACCGCGTTATTTACGAATGTCACCTCTCCATCGCCGGATTTCTTCTCTAATTTCCCATAGATTTTTTAGTTTGGAGTCGTAGCGTCACCGTAATTTCGAGTATATCATTCTTGAGATAGGATTTCATGAATGGATGGGTACGTGTGACGTTTTATACACGTGATCGTATCATCGCTTTGAAGCTTCGGATACAGGTCGAAAATCTGGCTGGACATCATATCCTATGGCATTGAGGAAAGTAGCGTTCAATCGCCGCCGCCTCGAAATTTTTTTTGTTAATGCAGTTGTTCTATTCACACTACCTCTTTTATAGTAATCACCCAAGACTAAGACCATCTTTTTAATTCCAATCTAGTATCTTTTTAATTCCAATCTAATGAGAATGTCTTCACCACGAAAATTGACAGGTTCAAAATTTTGGTCGAGAACCGCTAATGTAATGTTACTTATCTCACTTGGAATAACTGTTGAATATACTAGTTTTCGAGGAACTTCGTCGATAGCGAACACCGGGTCTGAGCTAATGGGAAACTCGTACAAGGTGTGTGAAGGTCGATCGTTGTAATAAGAACCACCGATAATAAGGGTGTTTCAATGGACATTTCAGTTTTCAAATAAAAAATACCCGCCACTGGAAGATGCTACAAAATATTTATTACAGAAAAAATAATGGATATACATGCGGATTTCATTGTTTAAAGATTATATCGTCCAAATGCTGTCCGTCGCGTTGATAGCACTCCTCCAATCTACGTCGTAAGCTCGCATATACTCGTTGGCACATTGCGGCGGGAATGCTGTTGATTATTGCTTCAATCCTGTCCTTCAGTTCTTGTGTGGTTGCGGGAGGAGGGTCAGTGTACACGACACTTTTCAAGTAGCCCCACAAGAAAAAGTCCAGTGGAGAAAGCTCCGGCGATCGTGGAGGGTACAGAATATCACCACGTAAGGATATAAGGGTCCCGGGAAACAATTGTCTAAGTGCTGCCAGGGACAATGCTGCGGTGTGTGCCGTAGCACCGTCTTGTTGAAACCAAATGTCATTGTTACCAGGCAAACGCTGCAGGGCAGGGCGTAGAAAATTATTAATCATTGCGCGATACCGCTGCGCATTTACAGTAAGAGGGCGGCCACGGGCATCTTCAAAAAAATACGGTCGAATAATGCCTGACGCGGATATGGCACACCACACAGTCACCTTTTTGGAGTGAAGTTGTTTACTGTGTTTTTGTCGCGGATTGTCTGCCGCCCAATAGCGAGCATTATGTTTGTTCACGTACCCGTCCAAGTGAAAATGGGCCTCATCACTAAAGAGCACCTCCTCGAGACCGCCTGCATTCCAAAAATAATTAATCATTGTTTCCGCAAAAGTTTTTCGTTTAGCGTAATCTGTTTCCTTTACGTATTGTGTCAGCTGAATTTTGTAAGGATGAAACTTCATGTCTTCTGTTAATATTCGGTACACACTGCTAGTCGAAAGATTTAACACCTGCGCATGTTTGCGTACTGATCGCCTCGGATTTCGAGTCACAGCCCGCCGCACCCTTGCCACATTGTCCGGTGTTCGTACAGTTCTCTCTTTACCTGGACGTTTTTTATTGATGGCACTGGACGTCTCTCGGAATCGTTTTACCCATGATTTCACCAAATTAGCCGATGGGGCATCTGCTATTCGTCGAATGTCGAAACGGTTACAAAAACGACGTCTTGCCAGGGTGTAAGAATCGTTGGCCTTAAAATAGGCTTCGATCATGAACGCGCGATGTTGACCGGTCCACTCTGCCATGATAACTAAAATCCGCATACGTTCACTACCTGCTCGCATCCCTGCGCCCTTCCCCTCTTGTACAGGGCCGGCGTAAGGCTCATCTGAAAACTGAAATGTCCACTGAAACACCCGTATTACAATCGATGTGTCTGGTTCGGACTTTTGTTCAAAATTTTTAAAATGGCGCTAACAATGCCATCGGCATTAACTATTTCAAGTTCAGTAAGTTGTAAGAAAAAATTTACAATTTTTTTTCTTGTTATAACTATAGTATATAATCGTACAACCTAGATATTTTTTTGTTGTTATATCCGTAGCTCGTCTATTAAGAGACTAAAAGGATACAAGCCGGCCAAATTAATCTGATCCGCAAGATGCGCAAACGACAGAGTAAGACGAAAAATAAATAAAACGAGACGGTGCTATACTACTTCGCTAGGTACAGTCCGAACCGATTTGTAAGCGCTGAACACAACCGCATTGAGAATTAACTGCGTCACAACAAAGTTTACGTGGATTTTTTTTTGCCTATTTCTGTTCGTAGTGAATTCTGATCGTCATGTATAGCTTTTTGTTGGCCCTAAAAAAGGCCGTTTAAATATGTACAGCACTTGTGAAAGAGGTGAAGGTGTGAAAGAGGTGACAACGAAAGAGAAAGTATAAATGCCAGGGTATGTGTGAGGTAGAGAGAGCGAGAGACATTAGAGCGATTATTCACTGTCACTATTTTCACTATCATCGATATCATACTCATCGGAATGAGAATCTTGTAAATTAATAATTAATGGCTCGACAATATGTTCCAGGGCCGGTTCTTGTTGCATAAATTCGTTCTCGAACGTTTTCGCATGCTCACACCGAGACTTCCATTCTGTGGGGGAGAAAGATGCAAAGAATTCGTTGCACAACTTTTCGACATCACTCAGATTATAGGTAACATTCCTTGAAGCAACAAATTGTTTCAGTGATGCCCAGACAAGTTCAATGGGATTTAAATCGGGGTGATATGTTGGTAGTCTTAAAACAACGTGCCCTGCATCCTGCAAAATTTTGTCCACTGCGTACGTTTTTTGATGAGGTTTGTGCAGTTTGATGATGTACAAATCTACTTTTAGTAAGTTATCGGAAAATTGTATCCCTTTATCGCGTAACCATTGTTTCATTTCTTCTTTCAAAGACACGGATGTAGGGCATTTTTCAGATTGCACATTGTGGTAAGGTGCATTATCAATTACCACCACACTTCTTGGTGGAAGATTTAGAATTAATTTTGTTTCCAGCCACTTTTTAAAATTTACGAAATTCATCTCATGATGATAATCACCCGTTTTCATATTGGATTTAAATATGAGTGAACAATTTGGTACAAAACCCATCTCACCCCCAGCGTTAACTATTATCAGGCGCTGACCTTTAGACACAGATTTTCGTGCTGTTTTGAAAGTCTCATCTGATCATTTTTTAGTTTTATCAAAAGCGTCTTCATATTGTTCAATAATAATTTTAAAGATAATGAAATATGTGGCGCAAATTGTTACAAAATCTGAAGTAGGATATTTCAATTTACCACGTGACAAATGATCTATGTAGCAGTACATATCGATTTGATTTGGTAAAATTAATTCCCTATCTGTAGATATATTACTTTTACACATGTCGCAATTAACGTGGGGAATAATTTTAAAAGAAACATAACCAGAAATATAGGTTAAACTATTTATTTCTTCTTCCGAAATTTTGGTATCAAAAATTTTATTAGAAATGTCATCAGCTTGTGATAAAATCGAATTGTTATATGTATCGTCAGAAAAAAGAAAGTCAGTTGATTCTTGTTCTTGTGTAGCATCTGTATATTTAAATGACCGCTTTTAGATTTTAATTTTAGTATATTTAATTTTTTTATTTTAGATTCTGAATTGACAACATCCCGCACAGTAATGTAATAATTGCACCCTGATAACCGTCTATATTTGCCGAAGCGTCTTTCTAAATTGTCTGTCTGAAATTTCCCTAAAAGTATTTATTCAAACTTTAAAACATTTAAAAGATTTTCGCATAATTTTAAAATTGTTTTGGTATTGTGAATTAAAGCACTAATGGTATCGTCAGTTAATCTATACTGACTTGGAACATGGATCCAGCTTTCTAAAAATTCTAGAAAATGTTTAAGGAAAAGTATCTGATTTGAATTAATTGACTTTATCGGCGCTAAAAATGGGTCATTTTTATGAATGTAATGAAAAGGTGCGGAGCAATTTATAATTTTCCACCACTTATTAAAATAATCGAGTAGCACACAAGTACCTTCAATTTCTTGTAATGAATTTTGAAAATAATGTCCGAGGGCAATAATATTACTTTCATCAATTATAGCTAAAGCTAAAGATACATCCTGTCTTTCTAGTGGAAGACACTTCTTTCTTTTGGGGCATAACGTAAAATATTCGATTGCTCTGTTATATATATTGTTCTTAAGTATTCAAAAGAAGCCGATAATTGACAGTCTCTAGAATTTGGAGATGGAAATATAAAATTAATTTTGTTCAGCCAACTATTCCTGAAATTTTTTAAATTATGAACGTTATCAAGAAGAATAAAAATAGATGTCGGTGGTAAAAATGGATTTTCGATAAATGGTTTTACTGACACTCCACCACACAATAACTTCAGCATTTTTTGATTAACTCTATTATTATCGGAAATTATAGAAACGATTTGAAATCCTGCAAAACTTACCAATTTAATAATATTAAGAGTTAAATGATGTAAATAATTTGCTTCCAACTTATGAACTGGTACAATAGCCACCACATCCTGATTGATTAACAGCAAAGATGAAATCATGAACACTTGTAGGGTTTTTGCTAATAATTGTGGATTGTTGAAACTAAATCCATATACCTTTCCACTCCCAGATTCATAATGAGCACCGGATTTAATATATATTTCACCCAACAATAAATTGACGTAAACATCTTTCCCACTTAATAACTGACGTTTTGTTCGTAAATATTTTAAAGTTTCATTTGTAATTCCTTCCTCGTTAGTTACCTCATTTGTCAAAATAGATTTTAAATGTTTTGGGGTTGGCATTGTCAATAAGTTCTGATCCCCTATATAATGGTATGCTCTAGGAAATTGTAAATATAAAGTAGATGCTTCTAAAATGGCATTACAATCATATCGAGGCACTAACTCTATCAAATTTGTAACCTGATTTATTATAAAGTTGATTTTGTTTTTAAAAGAGGGAAACTCGAATTTCAGACTTTGCAGTAATAAAGTTATTTTCGTTACTCTTTCAGATGGTGATAGCTCATTTAAGTCAGGTGAAGACAGATTTCCTATATTTTTAAAAATTTGAATAAACTCGTTTACATTTGCCATTCTACCACTAGATAAAATTTCCTCTATTTGAAAAATATCATAGCGTAAATTTTTATTTATTTTAATATTGTGTTACAACAGGGGCTTTTTGATACTCTAATTTATAACAACATATGAAATCGGGAAAAAGGAAATGGCTAGAGGCAAATTGTTTTCTGAAATTATTTGTTGGCCATTTGCTACCAAATAATCAAAACTAAAAATTATGTTAGTGACATCTAAAATTAATTTGGGCACATCGATTGTAGGCACTGCATCTTTTGCTAGTTTAAATCTGCTATTGGTCGAATTTCTAGAAATGTACTTTTCATCGAAATGCCTAATACAAATTCTGGAAGACTATTTAGCAACAAAATTATTTCCTACCGCCTTTTCCCAGATATGCTATAATCGGGATTTATAAGAAATCTAAAAACAGTAACATATTCTCCACTTGAAGTATAATTACTGCGGCACCCTGGTATAACGCATTTGGAGGGCATTTTATAAAAGAAAAATTATATATGTAACAAAAAATATAACAATAAAAAAATAAATAAAACAAATAAATAATAAATGAAATAAATAATGCTTCAACTCAACTAGTGCTTAAAGCACTAGGCTTTAAAACCACGCTTTTGCGTGCAATAAACTGCGATTTAGAGTGATGTATAACAAAAAATAAACAAATATATCTTTAAAAAGACGAAAGATTATTTAAATTGATAATTAATATTCCAAATAATACTATAAAACCAAAATCTAAACCGCTTCGTTAATTCTTAATTCACTGCGGCGTAAACAACCTCTCACCTATCTCCTTCGGTGTCCGAATCACGACTGATACGCGGCGTTTAGACTCCGAGTCGGACTCCAAGATTCTCGCTGTCCCCACTCCTTGGTGAGGGCCTGTAACCTCTAGTAGGCAATGACTAACCTCATCCAACATCTTCATAAACCAACGGTCAACTATTTCTCCTGCATTCACGCTAACATCCATTACATCGAGAATAGGTACTGAACAAGACAACATATCAGGCACCACATGATGCTTTCCTTTCCGATGCACAACATCAAAAGAATACTGCTGAAGCTTAAGGCTCCAACGCGCCAGCCTTCCAGAAGGGTCTTTCAAATTATGTAACCAACGCAACGAGCAATGGTCAGTACACACCGTAAAATGTGTTCCTTCTACGTAGGGTCTAACTCGCTCTATAGCCCACACAATCGCTAAACACTCCAACTCAGTTGTCGAGTACTTCCGTTCCTGTTTAGATAAGGACCTGGACCAGATAACAAATCACTCTCTCTCCGTCGGGATGTTTCTGCGTTAGAACTGCGCCTAAACCATACCCACTCGCATCAGTTTGCAAACAAAAGGGTAGCTTAAAATGTGGGCAAGATAACACAGGTGCACTTACAAGATGATCCTTGATCTTAACAAAAGCCTCTTCCTGACGTTCGGTCCACTCAAATTTGGCATTCTTCCGCAGTAGTTCGGTCAACGGTTGGATTAAAGTGGAGAAATTCGGAATGAACCTACGATACCATGAAGCCGTACCTATTAAACTACGCACTTCGGACGTTTTGCTAGGAGTCGGGATTCTCAAAATGGCCTCTACCTTACTGGGATCGACATGAAGCCCATTCACATCCACTACATAATTGAGAGAATTGAAGTTCGGGTCTACAGAATTGACACTTCTCCTTCCCTAGGGTCAAATCAGCTGAAATCAAGCGCTCAAAAACTTTACTCAAGACTTCCAAGTGTAACTCAAAAGTAGGAGTGGTGATGACGATGTCATCGAGGTACACAAAACAGTAGGGTTCTAGATCCACGCCCAACACTCGATCAATCAGTCTTTGCCAAATGGCCGGAGCCGTATGTAGACCAAAAGGAAGCCTCTTAAACTGGAAAAGACCACGTCCAGGCACCGTACCACGCACTTACAAGATTCGCCATTAGCCACAGTCACAGAATTCACATCAGCCTTTTCCAACAAATTACTACATATACCGCGTTGCCATCCATTAGAACCTACAATGGTACGACTAGCACCAGAATCTAGCAAACCAAGCAATTCGACACCAAAAATCGAAACACTAACATAGGGACGTTCATCATTGCGTGCGTGGCTCAACACATAATCTAACACAACTTTCATGGAATTAACCGGATTTGACATCCGAGGCGACGACTGGTTCTCTACTGACGCCTCTCGCGCAAGTTTCCCTGCCGAGAACATTTCGGACAATTTCGCGACGTGAAATCAGGCTTACCACACAAGTAACAAAACCTTTTCCTAGGAGCCCAAATTGAACTGATCGGTGTCCGGATTCTCCACAATTCCAACATTTAATAGACAACTGAGGAGGTTCGACAGAATTGACCTGTCTAAGCTGTGGTTCCTCCAGCATCTCATTCGAACGCATAGAATTACAAGATGATTCAGGAGAATGAATATAAGCCAGATCAGGCTCTATCAATTTACCAACATTTCGAGGTGGTGGAACGTAACTGTCCATAGCTAATTTACGGGTCTCTAACTGTCTCCCTAACTGTAAGAGATGATCAACTGATTGTACTTCCGTAAGACCTAACAGACTGAAAATATGGATTAAGATTGGGCAACAGAAGCTTTAAACGACCCGATTCTGACAATGGGACAGTAAACCTTTTGAACATGTTCTTCATGATTGCCATATATATGCCAATAGGTTCATCGGCTCCCTGAGTTCGACGTTTAACTTCCTCCAAGAGTTTCTCGTTATAGTTGGCCTGCTGAAATTGTAATCGCAGCTCTCGTACCAGCTCTTCCCAATTCCGAATACTAGGCCAAATCGCACGGTACCACAACAACGCAGTCCCTGAGAATAAATCGCTGGCAGAAAGAAATAGAATCTCAGTCGAAACACCTCTGGCTATTTTAAGCTCTTCAGTGTCGTCGAGAAAAGCACTAAGATGACCGTCCCCACTAAACTTCTTATGTCCCCACTTGGCTACTGGAAATCTTTCTCGCACTACTGGGGATGGTTGATCGACAGGTGTGCTATTTAAAAAAGCAGCTCCCCCTTCATCGGTCTCCGAATCACTCGTCAAATCGATCACTCCAGCGAACGACAATTTAACCGGAGTGTCACCCTGCGAAAGACGATTCAATTTCCTCACCTTTGATTTAACACAGGTATGCAACTCGAGTATCTCCACTAAAGCTTGAGATTCTGATTGAGCTCAGCGTCACCAACTGCTACTGAACGCGATGCCCTTTGAAAAATATGAAAAAGTTTGGTGGAAATCGAAGAATACTCTGGACAAGTTCCCATGCCTGAAAAACTTTCGACCCACCCCTTAATCTAATTTTGGAGCTAATCTCCTTGTAATCATCCTCAAATTTATACGGATATGCCGAATACTGTTCTGCGACACTAGACTTCTCCAACCTAAGGAAGCCACGGAGTTTCGAACGCAACATATTAACAGTGGTATCATCTGTAAGTGGGAATCCCCTGATTTTTAGTTCATAAATTAGCGTGTCGCGAGCGAGGCGGTTGACTTCCAATTTACCTTCCATTGTGTTAAACAATACTTAAATAAACTTAATATCTAAGTCACACAATCCCAAAACAGATAAACATAAAAAAAATATACAAGAAAATCTATAAAACACCAAAGCCGCTATATAGGTACCTAAAGTTCGACCAACTAGGTAGTAATGCAATAAAATCAAAATCAAAATCAAAACCTAACAACAAAATGGGACTCTACTGGATATTCGATCCAGTAAGTCAAATCTAAGCGTAAACGTACTGTTTCAACTAAAACGCGCGGATGTAACGTCGGCCCCTAACGTAGGGCGCCAAATTTTGCGACGTGCTATTCAAACTAAAGGAAGTTAGGCTAATAAACAACGAGCTCGTCGGTCAGAGCCCCCAAAGCTGGTCGGATGTACAGCGTCGCAAAAGGGGTTTTTGCGGGGTCATTAGGAGAAAAATCAGGATCTTTATCAGAATCGTAAAATTGTTCGTTTGAAGTACTGCTACCTGACATTTTACAAAAACTATATCATTCGAGGAAAGAAATTAAAAAAACGCACCGAAAAACAACTTACTATAAAGGCGGTCATTAACGTACTGAACGTACCGAGCAATGGCGCCTTCCAATCCATATTAATCTGCAGGTGCTAGCTAGATATCCGCTTAGATTAGCCGCTACATCGAAGCGGGTAAAATCTGAATTATTTATTCGGTGCAAGAACGAAGCAGCTCCGGAGCTGTCCCCTTCTTGCACCGAATGCAATAGGGAGGTATCTGTATATTCATTATACTATTTCTCTTATGAGTTGACAGAGCTGCCTCGTTTTGGTGCCAAACGATAGAGCGTCTCTAAATTATCTTATAGCGTTTAAAAACGATGAATCGTAAAAATATGGAGCTGCCTCGTTTTCGCACCGGTGTCTTCAATTGTGTTTCCGGCGAACCGTGGTACTAGTCGGCGTACTTCCACCCAAGTACGCTCAATGTTCTGTGTGTATGGGCAGCGGTGTTAGGTTCAACAAAATTTATGGAGTGGTTTACTTTCAAATGTTGGTAATCATATGATGCGAGGTCGGAGTAACCCTTCGAACAGTCCGCCTGGATGATTCTCCCCAGAAGTACATTGTCCTTGATAACTTTGAGAAGTATTTCCGAGGAACGATCCTCGACGGCCGTCAGAAAGAACCGCGTTGGATGCCTCCGCCAACCCATTGTGCTAATAAATATCGCCCTTTGTTATATTTTCTGGTTCGATGTGCCCAATAAACGAATACCTCTCTAATGAATGAGAAGTAATCGATTACACTGTTAAACAAAAATCCACTTGTTTTGTGACAATGAACAAAACAAAGTGTTTGTTGTAGATTTGTACTTTTTGGACGGGTGTTTCTATAAAAACTCAATAATTTTTGTAATACGTTTACTGTTTGTCTAACGATCGACTTCGCTCGTCGCTGTCTCGTAGGCAACAGAGCGATGTATGGAACAAAACACATTACAGAAAATGTGACATAAATACCCCTGGCGCTAGGCAACTTAATACTCAACAGTGCTTGTTATGTAAAAATCGGCACAAAAGCAGAAAATAGCTACAGATTTCTTCTATCACCTATGGTTTTTTGCTATGAGGTATTTTTGTTGTTTAAGAAAACAGCGATAGATATATTATTGTTATATTATTTCATTAAGTAAAGAGTACCTTAAAATATTATGTCAATGTTTTTCGGCAATATTTTGTTTTTGGAGTATCCCTTAACAATGTCCAGCAGTAATCGGCAAGCAAACTGGCACTCCCCTTGCCTTGGTACCGTTTCTCCATAGCAGATATATCTTGGTGGAACCGTTCGTCATGTTCGTCACTTACCGCCCCTAAATTTTCGGTGGAAGAAATACAGATGGGAGTCCAGAAAGTGAATTTGAAGGGACATTTTACAACTCATTTCTTTATAGGCAGCAAATAGTTCAGTCACAAGATCTTTTTAATTGTCAGCTTTCACATCTCCAAGAAAATTTGCAACAACGCTTTTAAAAGCACTCCGGGCTCGTAGTTCACTTTCATTGAGCATTTCCTGAAATGTTTTATCTTTCATTACTTCTCTTATTTGCGAACCTACAAATATGCCCTCCTTAATTTTTGCTTCACTGATTCTTGGAAATTTTTGATTATATTTTGTATTTTCGATTTGTTTTTTTTTTTAAGAAAGTACCAGCGGATGAAAGGTAATTTTCAACCGTTATAATTATATATACCTTTCCAATCGCTATATGGTTTTTACGACCCGACCGGCCGTGAGCTTAAAATACTGGGGGTTGTTATTAGCAGGTCATAAATAACCAATTTGGGGTTTGCTTGGAGTGTCGCATTTCGGGTGTATCCCATCTCGGCACATTTTATTGCGGTCAATTTTACGATACCTTGTCGGTCCATTTCTAATAACCCATCTTGGCACAACGGATCGAGCAGGTACACACTACAATAATATCTCAATAACTCGGCATAAATCTAGGGGCACCTTCTTAATAATGCGGTATTGTCGAAAATAATGGTACTTGACTGTTGCGCAAAATTCATAATATTTGAGAAACTTAGTATACGCAGCACACCGTATGCGATTGAACGTCATGTGATACGCTCGAAGGTACGTTGGAAACGCAAGGGGGCAAGGATCACCCTATGGGCATCACTCTATGCCGAGATGGGCACTGTAGAATCGAGTACCTGCCTAGATGTATGCCGAGTTGGGGTATAATTTTATCGTTTACCTGCTTCTTGTGCCGATATGGGAATCACCGCGCATTTCAGTTACCGGAGTGGTCCGTACTTAATAAATCTTAAATGCCTTAAGTACCTATAAACAGAACAATTGGTAAACGATAATAGGAAGATGTTTGTTGATTTTAGTATACATTCGTCCTTAAATGTGTATTACAATTTTGACACTTCCTTTCATAATAAATTATAGTTATATTATCAACGCTTAAACCTCGGTCTCTAGTGTAATGACCGGTCCTTTTTTTGGCAAGTCAATAAAAAAACTAAAGGATTTAGGATCGATTTTACTTTGGGTGGGATTGGCTTATCTAATGAAATTTTCTCTAAAACTGATTCCCAAGAGAACGTAGGCGCAGGGCGTAGATTGTAGTCAATACACAAACCAATGTCGCATTTCGAACACATTGTTCGTACACTAGAATTGCACGTTTCTAGTGCGCAACGTCTCTTTTTGTCTGGGATGTATATTAAAAAGTGACCCATCCGGTCGTACCTAACGTCGCTTCCAACTTTTTCCGAATTACTAAAAAGAGATGGCCTGTCAGCACCTCTAGCTGAGTACCGTATCGCCAGAAGTATGTGATTACTATATTTCGGCGAAAGTCTAATTGCTTGATAGGAACATTTGCTTTGTTGTAAAGGTACCAAGCATTGTGGATACTTACATCTAGTATCCACGTAAATAAGCACCAACACCATTTTTTAGACCAAATTGCTATTCGATGTCTGGCAACATTTTGGTCCATCAAATCAGTTCCGCCCATGGAACTATTATACCGTCCAATGATATTTGGCCTAGGAACTTGAATAATTTTTATTTCACTATGTGAAAATCGTTTTACGTGGATACTGGTTCAATTCCAAAGCAGGTTGATGCTACTGGGACGATGTTTTTGTCGACCCAACGAACGAACATTATTCCATTTTCACGGTCAAGGGTATGAAAATACTCACCCATAGCAGATTTCTTCGTCATTTTTATCAGGCAATGGAATTCCTTTGGGTAGACTGTTGTCTCGAATGGTACCAGAACACCATATCCCGGTATCCCTTATATCGAGAAGAAAGGTTGGACTTGTAAATAAATTGTCGGTGTATAACTTGTATGGCAAATTCTTCTTATTTTCTGGAAGCTCCTTCAACATTTTAACCAGTGGTGGAGTAGGTTTGCCATAAAGTACCTCGTCTTGTTCCATACTTCGCGGATTTTTACCTTGACATAGGTCGAAATTTATCAAATATCCTCCCTTCGTATTGAATGACCACATTTTGTAGCCGAAGCGGATGGGTTTTCCCCTGATAAACTGCTTGCAGCTGTGCCTTCCAAAATATTTCACCATTGTTTCGTCGTCGTTTATTTCTTCTTCGGCTACGAAATGTTCCAAGAATCGGTGTTTTAGTTTGTCCATCAACGGGCGGATTTTCCAAGCTTTATCATTTTTTATCTGGTTTCGTATTGTCTGCTACATGTAGGAACTGCATTATCTGTTCAAACCTGTTCTTTCGCATGGAATTTTTGACCATTTCGTTGCCCATGTTGCACTTAGAATCCCAGTAGTGTTTCCTTGCTGGTTTGACATCGTATCCACTCAAAATAAATATTGCCACAGCACACTTTAGTTTCGCACGTGATTAGAGGATCCTGAAAATTTTTGAAGAAGGTACATTTTTTCGTTTCATCGAGAATGTAATTGAAGATTTCGTCATCCCAAAACATTTGAAAAATTTCAAGAAGAGTACAGTTGCCAAAGTGGGAAAAATCTGGGCTTATAAATTCGTTATGTCGGTCTATAAGGTCGCCTGCAGTCCACAGGAAACTTTTCTGTTTTTCCTTTTGATGTTCAATCACACGTTCACAGCTGTCACGTTGTACTATCGTTTCTGTATTTATCCTCACATTGTTTCATTGCCTAATTTCAACTTGAGCTCGAAGAAGATGTCCAGATAAATGGTATAAGTCATTATCCTCCTCATCGCCTGAATCTTTATCCGTCAGCGCACTTATTTTAGGAGGTTCAGTATAGATTGCATCGACTTCCAAATCGTCATCAGCATAGGCCATTTCTATAGCCTCTTGTTAAATTCTATGTGAAGTTTTTTTAATTCCGCGCGTAATTGTTCGACAGCGCACCACGCGGTCTTGTAACTTAGTTCTAAGCATTTCTCTATCTATCATGTATCATGCAGTACAGTCCATTTTGCTCTCAGAGACACATCGCTCTGAAAAATAAACCATTTTTCTACGTTCAACAGTGCATCAATCATTCACGTAACCTCTATATTTACCAACGCTTTTTCTATTACACAGTCAATAACAACTTTTAAAGGGAAAACCCTTTCCTAAACCGAAAAATTTATTATCTTATCACTCTGATATGCAAATGCGTTTTTCCGGGCTATTTGGCCGTGGTCCAAAAAGGTTTAAGTAACCTGACGTTTCGTCTGCTTCTGCGGCAAACATCTTCAGTGGCGATGTGGTAATCTTCTCAGCGTTCGACTGCTTCGAAAATTACCCTCGACTGTATCTTCGACGTGACACTTGGTGACACTTGACATTCCTAGAACTGCTGCGTTTGTTTTTGTGCTCCCATGATTATCTGTTAAGATGTCCGTTTGTCCAGTCCCTCGTATACCTGTCCCTTCCTTGAACGTTTCCCTGTTTAATGGTTTAAATGTCACGTCGCAGATACAGTCGAGGGTAATTTTCGAAGCAGTCGAACGCTGAGAAGACTACCTCATCGCCTCTGAAGATGTTTGCCGCAGAAGCAGACGAAACGTCAGGTTACTTAAGCCTTTTTGGACCACGGCCAAATAGCCCGGAAAAACGCATTTGCATATTTGACTCCGGCCGTGAAAGCTTACGCCCTTGGATCTTATCAGTCTGTTCTATATTCTATTCTATTCTATAGTCTTATCTATTTTTACTAAGGTGAAAAAAACATAAGATATATAATATCTACATTCCAGCTATATTTGGAGATAATGCTCTCATATATTCCTAGCGTTACATACAGCGCGATCGAATAAAAAAATAGTCAAAGCAGGCCATGAAAAAAAAAGCCGCATGTCTTTACTCAGTTCCTAAATTTAAAAATACAGACAACGGACAATACTACTTGACACTGACGAAGTCAAACTTAAAGTTAATTTTTGATAACGTCATACGAGTGATTAGTAACTTCAGCGGGAAAATGTTCCTAGAATTCTTTGTAACAGGCAACATACGGATATTGCCATTCACCGTTTCCAGCTTCACTCCATTTCTAAAATAGGATTCTATAAGAAAACTTTTGATTTGCTTCGACAACATCGTCTCGATGAAGAAGAATTTTAGGAAAAGGCATGCGTATTTTAGCTCATGGCCTGCCTTGACTATTTTTTTATTCGATCGCACTGTATATGTATCTCTCATGTTTACATGCAGAAAAATAACAGAAAAAAATTATTTCACAACATCTGTCATTTACGAGTAATAATACAATCTTTTAGAACATACTACACCGAGTTTTGGATATTTTTGTAAAATAGCATTAAAAATACAATACTCACTCGAAGTTAGGTTCCATATTTCGCAGAACTTCAGAGCAGCCTGTAACCGGGCTTATGTGTGCGGTTACTAGTGAGATTTGGCGTTCGGGAGTTCGGATAATCGGTTTTAGGAGTCGGTTTTTCGGTTTTGCTCGGGCGCCAGATTTTTAAGGGTTTTCTCCCTCGGGAATATGCCTGGGTAATTTTACGAACTCAGGAGATTACCAGGGTTGTCTGTAGAAATGAAACACACGCTCAAAAATAGAAAATCCTAAAATTATTTTATTCCCAAATTGGCCGTGAAAACAATTCGTACAAATAACACCTGCGAGGTCGTCGAACGGAGATCGGCAAAAACTTATTTACAATTATTTATGTATCTCGAAAGGAAACACACAAATGCGAAAATATTAAAGTATCACAGTTGGAGAGAAATAAAATTTTATTCTAAATGAAATCGGAAAGATCGAAAACTAGTTAAATAATCGAAAATGCGGAAACTGAAAATTACAATACTTTTGCGAGTACTAAAATTAAGATTTAAAATACGAAAACCCTCTAAGTATTGAAAATGAGAAAACGGAAAATTATCCCAACAATTTCACAATGAAAGAGAAATAGCTAAATACAGAGAAGATAAGAAAACGTGCAGAGTTTGAGATTCGGTAGTGCGGCTATTACGAGAGAGCGAGAGTGTGAGAGAGAGCGGAAGATTGTGGTGAATTAATTTTTCCCTAACACGACGAGGGAAGAATTAACTCATAGCGGTTCGGAGAGACGGATATTTTGACGGTAGTACAGATCACTCACATATATCGGTCGGTAACGGACACTTACATAACATATAACGGTGGAACAATCACAGAAACATATAATTCGGTCGGTATTACGTTCACAATCGGTCGGTCTAGATCTAACGGTGCGGTAACGTTCACAATTACATGTATCGGTCGGTAGTACGTTCACAATCGGACGGTTATGTAACGAATAATTCGGTCGGTTTGATCGGTCGGACGGTAACGTTCACAATTACATATAGGATAACACATATATCGGTCGGTAGGACAGAAACACAACAACAACGGATAAATACGAATAACGGAAATAAGTAGTGGTTCTCGCCTTGGATTAACTCAGGCAGAGGACAATGGAGGGGGACAAGTGGCTCATATTCATTTAGTCTTGATAATTAAATGATGGTAGATTGAACAGTGCCTTATCGGCCGCCATCTATCCGAGATAGATTTGATTTCGCGTTTAAATGTATGGTGGGTGGTCTACTCTCAGCTCTCGAAAATCGGCTTCGTTACAAGCTTTTTACACAAATACGTACACACACACTCACCTTTACAACTGAACAATTTTGAAAATTAGAAATGTTCTCGATGATCCCCAAAATAATAATTACTAATCGTTAGAATACTTCACAATGCCGACGTTTCGTTCAAAATTCTGAACATTTTCATGGCTCTAAAAATATGCTAAGTATTTCTTATATAACTAAAGAAATATCACTTACATGTCATAATGTATAAAACTTGACATGTTTGACTTTGATAACTGTATATCGATTGTTTTGTATAAAAATTATTAGAAGGCCATTATAAATAATAATCTAAACCTTCAAAATTATTTTACCTCGGCTCCCCGAAAACAGTCTCCCATTCAACAATTTTGAATTTGATTAGTGGGTTCCCTTTCCCGATGTCTTTTCTTCCCGTATAGCAGACGTCGTATTTCCCTGTGGTGAATTCTGCTATATGCGGTTGAAATTCTCCACTGACCCGTTGAGGTAAAAAGGTGACGTGGCTCGATGAGAATACTCCTTCCAAATTATGTGTCAACAGGCCTGGCTGACAGTATTTACTGCGGCATGTCCTCCGGCAGGTCTTGCAGTTTTACACTGGGTTTAGTGTGTTCGCCTGCAAGTGTGTTCATTTTATTTAAATTCATCTACATAAACACAAAAAGTAAGTGTAAAACTTGAACATTAACCCTTTATAATTTGTTTAAATAGTATTAGGCCGTGAGCCGAGTCGAAAAAGTGTCTCATAGGAAACCACTTCATATTTTAAACATAGATTGCCCAGCTTTGAAGCTATCAAAGCTATCATATGATAGCTTCAGTTTTTTCGGCTGCCAAATTTAATTCTATTTTGTTTAATTGAGTGGAAATTATATATGGTACGTTCCACGCCGAATTTAGATTTTTTTTTTAGATTTGGCCCAAAATCAACTAAAACGGTCCTTTTGGGTCCCTGAAACTCTCCCTAAATTTTTAGGGCCCCAAGTGGAATTGAACTCAAGTTATGGACAATTGAAAGTTGAAATTTTCAGGTTCGGCTCCAAAACCAAAAATTTTCAACCATCCATAATTTGTAAAAATACCCATTTTTATGAAAAAAGTTTTAAACAAAAGTTGTTTGCAATGCTTTAAACTTTCGGAAACTGCTAAAAAAAAGTTCATCCGACATGGTTCACTATTGACGGGTCTTGGCGCCATTAGTCGTCAGGCCGCCAAAAAAAAACATTATCAGCTTTCCTGACCAAAAAAATCAGGAGCGTAGCTGGATTCGATATAAAACTTTTCAGCCCAAACAAAAGTTAGCCAGACCTAAGGGCTTAGAGAAAAAAAATGGTTTTCATGTTCAGCTTGAAAACCAAAAATTTTCAACCATCCATAATTTGTAAAAATACCCATTTTTATGAAAAAAGTTTTAAACAAAAGTTGTTTGCAATGCTTTCAACTTTTGGAAACTGCTAAAAAAAAAGTTCATCCAGCACGGTTCACTGTTGACGGGTCTGGGCGCCATTATTCGTCAGGCCGCCAAAAAAAAACATTATCAGCTTTCCTGACCAAAAAAATCAGGAACGTAGGTGGATCCGATACAAAACGTTTGAGCCCACACAGAAGTTCGCCAGACCTAAGGGCTGGTCCCAAATTTGAAAATTTGTGTTGAAAATTCAAATTTCCAGAACAATTCTTGTGGAAGGTTGCTTCAGCGTTGTCGTCAACCGTTGTGGACCTTCAAAAACATCAACAAGAGCAACAATTTGGGTGAGAGTCGCTTCTTGGATAAAAAATGTGCGTCAAGCGAAGTCATCTGGGATCAAAATTCAAGTATTTTGAGGAATTTTGAGTTTTTGAGCCGCCGGGGACTTGGAAAGTGCTGTATTTATATGAAAATAGCATGCCAAACTTAGTGATGTTGATCCCCAGTCAACTTCTAGAAAAAATGTCGCTCATGGTTTGAGATTAACTGGCAAACAGTGGATTTCTGGGGGCTCAATGGAATTTTGTTGATATCAAGGGATTTTTGCCGGATTTCACCATTTTTTTTCTCGGAGCTCTTTGGTCTGGCTAACTTCTGTTTGGGCTCAAAAGTTTTGTATCGAATCCAGCTACGCTCCTGATTTTTTTGGTCAGCAAAGCTGATAATAATTTTTTTTTGCGGCCTGACGACTAATGGCGCCAAGACTCGTCAATAGTGAACCATGTCGGATGAACTCTTTTTTAGCAGTTTCCAATAGTTTAAAGCATTGCAAACAACTTTTGTTTAAAACTTTTTTCATAAAAATGGGTATTTTTACAAATTATGGATGGTTGAAAATTTTTGGTTTTCAAGCTGAACCTGAAAACCATTTTTTTTCTGTAAGCCCTTAGGTCTGGCTAACTTTTGTTTGGGCTGAAAAGTTTTGTATCGAATCCAGCTACGCTCCTGATTTTTTTGGTCAGGAAAGCTGATAATGTTTTTTTTTTGGCGGCCTGACGACTAATGGCGCCAAGACTCGTCAATAGTGAACCATGTCGGATGAACTTTTTTTTAGCAGTTTCCGAAAGTTTAAAGCATTGCAAACAACTTTTGTGTGAAACTTTTTTCACAAAAATGGGTATTTTTACAAATTATGGATGGTTGAAAATTTTTTGTTTTGGAGCCGGACCTGAAAATTTCAATTTTCAATTATCCATAACTTGAGTTCTATTCCACTTGTGGCCCTAAAAATTTAGGGGGAGTTTCGGGGGCCCAAAAGGAACGTTTAAGTTGATTTTGGGCAAAATCTAAAAAAAAAATCTAAATTCGGCGTGGAACGTACCATATATATATATATATATATATATATATATATATATATATATATATATATATATATAGTTTTATTTACTAGATAATTTAGATGCCGAGGCATATCGCTTTGTACAAGGACCGTCAGATCGCCCGCAAAAGCAAAGGGTTGTATATTTTTACCGAATTTTAAATTTAGAATTTCATCAAAGAGAATATCCCAAAGAGTGGGACCTAAAACCGAACCATGAGGGACTCCCGTATAAATTTCAAAATTATTTTTGCCAAAATTAGAGATTTTACGGTCGGAAAAGTAATCCTCAATTAAGTTTATTAAATATTTAGGTATGTTTTTAGATTTCATGTTTTTAGTAATGTATTTCCAAGAGGCCGAATTAAAAGTATTTTTGACGTATAGAGTTATTAATACACAAAGACTTACAATTTTTTATAAATTGTTTGGCTTTTATAATTGCTGAAATTGTTGATTTATTTTTTCTGAAACCAAATTTGAATTTAGATCAAAGATTATTTGTCTCTAAAAAATTATTTATACGTTCGTTTATTATTTTTTTATAAAATAAAATACAATCCCGTGTCTACGCATCTCTTGAGCCCACCCACGACATTTTGTGCATTTTATCCATCCTTCGCCTGCCTTGGATTTTGAAAAATTTCAGTGCAAACCAGGCATAGCGTCTCCTCATCATCGCTAGATTCTACATTTTTTTACTCAGTCCTACTTTTCTTTTCTTATTGGCAGTGATATTTCTCTTAACACCCTATTGTTGTATTTTCTCCTTCATCTTTTTGGCATCGCGTTTTTCTTGTTCTCCTTGTAATTCGTCCTTGTTTGGTGTATCCGTTAAAATAGCAGTTTTGCGGCGCTTCCGACCCTTCAGGTTCAGTTTTCTCTCCATCTTTTGGAAGAGGGCGTATGTCTGAAGGGCTATAATGCCTATTACTCTTAGAATATCCAGGCTTTTGGGATGTGGACGAACTTCCAGTTTTGGACGGTTTTTGTAAGGTATATGTTTCAAAATAGAGAGTTCTACAGGAACCATCGGACTGTTGTAATTTGGAGGGACCGGGGATTGAACATGTATTAGGCACTTTCTTGAGCGTCTTTTTTGCAGCTTTTTGTGATCTGGCGGGACCTGATTTTAAAGCCGTATCGAGCACTTTTTTGGATATCTCTTGATCCTCCGTAGATATTACTTCTGCTTGAGCTTTTTCGTTGATTTCCTGACCTGCAGTGACATGAGCAACATTTTCCGGACACGGACGGTCTGTCACAAAACTAGTTAAAAACTCATCGTCGCTAAAAACATGCGGATTGAATGGATATATTCCAGAGACCCTAAACCCCGACTTAATATTTTTGGGCGTTGCAGCTAGTGGCAGTGCTTTTTTCACAATTCCCGGAATGTCTTATATCGACATGGTCTTCCCGGGATTGCTCCTTAACCAATAATCGCTAAAAAAGTGTTGATGAACTTTTTGAGTGGACCAAACAGGGACCTGTTCAATGGCTGCAGTTTATGCGAACAATGGGGTGGTAAAGATAAAATCACCACACCGTTTTACCTGCAAATTTCAATTCCATTAATGAAGAGGTGAGAATCGTGGTTGTCCAATAGTAAAAGAACCGGCTTTTCTTTTCTACATCTAACGTGTTTGATAAAATGGGACAAAAAAATAACAAAATCTTCCTTAATTATCCTTCCCGATTTGTTTGCAGTTCCAATGCAGCCAGGTGGACCGTTTTTAACAAAGTGGGGTCTATAGTTTACTCGGGGGAAGACAAACATTGACGGGACAGTTTTCCACTATCACTTCCTGCCAGCCAAGGTAACCAACGCACCCCTCTCTGTGGAAGTTACGGAACCTTGTTGTTTAACACCCTTTTGCGCAATAATTTTGTCAGGTTTCTGCACGGTTGTAACACCAGTCTCATCCATATTATAGTGTCTTGACACTCAAATTTATACCCGTTCAAAACTTCTTCTATTAGATCAAAAAATTTCGTTACGTTCTCCCGATTGAAACTTGTGGCTCTACTCAGACTAGTAGCTTCAGGGGTTCTTAGCCTTAGCGATAATGCTGGGTGACATTTAAGAAATGAAGATAACCATTAGGCGGAGGTCTTAAATTTTCACGCCAATTTTGACAGTTTTTTTTAGAAAGGCCATAATATATTTTCGAACATTCCAATAAATAATAGCAAGGCTAAGTCTCAGTCTCAACCGAATCTGGTCAAATTTGACGATTTATTTTGTAGTAAACGGTCGGTTCTGCTCCGGTATTTTCTGTAAAAAAGTCTCACTTTTTTTATCCAATTTAAAAATGTGGAAAATATGTTGATTCTTTGAAAAACTTACATTTGTTTCTAACTTTATTGCAGTATATCTGCAGTGTCATAAAATTAATGTCGAATTCTTGAGCAACCGTCCTTAAAGATCTTTTATTTTCGGTCCGATCAAGACAGACGCGGTAGACATATTGCGGCGTATAATCCGTGTAATCAACTATCAGTTAACGGCGTTGTCTTTCGAGCGCTTCGATTCTTTCAATCGAATCTATTTAACAACGGTTTGCACGGGAAAAATTCTGTGTTAATAAATTTGTATTATTATTTATGTTGATGAATAATAAAAGCTTTTTATATATAAAAAATTGGACTGTATTTAATTAAATAACAAAGAAGTAGTGCTTCCAATTTAATTTATAATCGTTGTTAACTTGAAGCGCACATAACTAAAGTAATATTAATAATTTTAGTTATTATTAATAATTATTAGCGTTAAATTTATTGTAATATCTTTTTAATTAGCTGTTCAAATTACGTGAAATGGTTATAGTTAGTGAGTTCTGACGTTTCTTTATAAGTGTACAAAAGATGGGCTCGATCGGTCGAGTAGTTTTTGCAAAATTCTATTTGTTTATCCCGTTTCTTGAAAAAATCAATATTTTCTAAGTCCTGTCCAGTCGGTTTTTCTAAATGGATCTTAACACATTTGGGCTCATTTTCTTCGTAAAGACTTATGTTAACATTCTATGTAAAAAAACAATAATTTTTTAATTGTTTATTTATAAAAAAAGGCTTAACAAATAGTATAGGTTTTTTTGCTTATAGACATTTACAATAACTTGGTTGGTTTTTGTTCAAACTTTATGGCAATGATTTATTTGAAAAACCGTATATCCGATGAAAGTGGAATGCCCTTTACGCGCATTCTGGCAGCTCTGAAATACCTATAGCGTTTTTCTATACGTTTTCGTATACGTTCTTATCGAATAAAAATTGAATTATTTCTCTCGCATTGTTATCAAATTGGAATTTAAGAACAATGTCAAAAATAGCGGTGGACATTTCAAGAGAATAGTAATAATCACCGATATTCCCATGCGGTGCATTATTTAACGGAACGTTTTTTAATGCGTAATCGTCAATTTCAACGGTCGTCATATCGTTATATTGTGCAGCATATAAGTCTACACAACTTTTCCAGTGAAACTTGTTGGTATCAATGAAAGTGAATGGACTCCTCCTAAATCTCGTAGTTCTAAAAATACCTAATACGGGGCTTGTCGGATACTTCCGAACCCACTCCATGAACCTACAACTTTTCGTTCCTGCTTCACGCCCTCCATCTTTGCGACGTTTTTCGTTGCCATTCGTGACCAGAAAAACGCTAGAAATCCGTCCTTAGTCGTAAAAGGGTACACTCGATTTCCTTCCCGCTGTCAATTTTTGGGTAGGTAAAGAGTAGTGGACAGGTAAAAAATATTGTGCAAATTGGTATTTATTCAGATTTAGCATTTTACGTACATAGGTATGCAATTCTACATTAAAAAAATTCCACCTTTTCCCTTCACACTTTTCAGGTTTAGGTCTGGCAGAAAAGACTAATTCGTTCTTAACTGGCCTGTTTAAAACAATTTTGGGGCCTTACCTTGCCCTGTGTCAAATCTGTATAAAAATAACATAAAATTGAAAGCGTGCTAGAGCTTTTGTCAATGAAAGTAAATAAAATATAACTAAATTCACTTAAATGAATATAGGTATGTACATTCGAAATTGGCTAATATATTCAGCCTCTGTCAAGTTAATTAAAGAAATACAGAAAACTAGGTAAGTGGAAAAGATTGATAAAAAACGTTATTAACAAAATCTAATCGCCTTACGTGTTTCTGCTAAAAAATAAGCATTTGTTCCCGAAGGTATTTCTCTTTTTCTAAAATTATTTTACATTTTTGATTTTGAGTGCACTTTGACGTAAATTTCAACTTGAACGTCTAACAAAGCGTTAATAAACAAAAAGATATTTGAATTGGTTGTACATTGAATATGTACAACCATTATTTGTTCGTACAAGTGAAAAAGAAAAGTTCGCCCACACGGTAGGTGAAAATTGTGAATCGTGTGTTTTATACCTTTCCAAAATGTAGTCACAGAAGTCCTGAACTTTTTGGTCTCTTTGCTGAATAAACATTAAATTATTAGTGAAGCAATTATCTACATCAGATTGTTCCAAAAATCTAAGACCAACAGATTTCTTCAAAAAATTCCATATTTCACAATCCCTACGTTTATATTCAACAGTTAAACCTAATTCTTGAATTTTCCTCCACCGACACTGACCCAAATGGAAACTGCATCCTTTGATAGCAACATCCGGAAATACTGCTTCAATTGAGGAATGTATCGCGATTTCAAAATCAATAAACATTGTTTTTGTAGAAAATAAAACATTATTTTTATTACATTTTCTCTGTAACAGTAAAAGAATTGGAATAAATATATGAGGATTTTCCCGGCACCAAAAAAAACTCCAATAATATATATATATATATATATATATATATATATATATATATATATATATATATATATTATTGGAGTTTTTTTTAAGTCAAGCGTATTTATCAATAAAGCGCGTCAAACTAATGACTTGTCAAACAACACAATCAGAAATTCCTACTTAAGGTTTGAATTAATGCTCCATTCTATCATCTTGGTGAGAAGCCTCTTCATAATCGTCATCAGATTCAGCATCAGAACCTGAGTCATAGTCTTCATACATTCCTTTATTAAATCGTTCTGTTAGAGCAGTATCATTCAAAATGTATTTCTTAATGGTTTTGCCCTTTTTGCTAACTTCAGCTGTCATCTGATAGATGCCCAGAGAGATAAGTGCTTTGTAGCGATTCTCATCATTAACTAGAGTGCTTCTGTAAGCAGCATCTCTGTAGTTTTTAATTACGGATTCCTTAGTTCTTTTAGCATTAATCAACTGATCAAAGGCTAGCAAGAACCTGAAGTGAACGTATTTGAGGAACTTGTTGAGCACATTATCATCCCTGGGAATCAAGGAAGCAAAAACTGGAGTTTGCATGCAAGCTGGGAACCTTGCAGTAGAGAATTTAGGTGCTATCTTGTCCTCTAGCTCCCTTAGGCATGAGCATGTTATAACTGGAAAGCAAGCCATAACCCTTGCTGGTGTCAATTTATCTTTCGGAATCTTACTCTTCCTACCCTCTGATCTGTCAATGTTTTCAACATTATACTTCCCTATCAGAGGTTGAAACATTTGCCAAAATTCTGGCTTAGAGTTGTCCTTTAGCTTTGACAGAACTGTTCCCCTAGAGCAAAACACAACGATCATGGAGGAGATTTCCTTGCTTCTGATGTCTAGGGAAGGCTCAATCTCATGAATGTTTCCAACAGCTACTGCAGGATCGAATCCAACATATTCAATCATTCTCATAAATGATCCATCTGAAATCTGAGCTCTGAGTGCTGCCTGAAGAGCATCCAATTCATCAGTCATGTCTGCCATGTTGAATGTTCTTTTCTCAAGTCCTTCTGAGCCTTTTTTTTATATATATGAGCCTATTTTTTATATATATATATATATAGTGATACCTGTTAAGTAGTGACTTCCGAGTTAAGATTAAGGCGACCTGACCTCCACCAATACATATTACAATATCGCGGATATCATATTATATTTGCAGTAAGGGGGACTTCTGTTCGTGGTTTTTCATAAGAGGGGTAAGAAATTTTAATTTTTTTTTAATGTATATATACTGGTTACAGAAGATACAATGTCACCTCCTCACACGAGGATATAAAGTAACGTGTGCATCGAAGTCGCCTCCAGCAATGTTGCCAAGAATAATCCAATTTTCTAGACCAAGAGCGAATAACCAAACAAGTGCATGTCTATATTCAACTTGGGGAAGAACATAAAGACACTTGATTTACACAACGTCGTACGAAAAAGAATTACGATTATTTTACACTATGGAGTGCTCTATACCTAACTAATATATGTATAATGGTAGTCAATATCTTGTCAAAAAAACGAATAAACGAAAAAATTCTAGGAAAGCTGAATTTTTCACACTAGTTTCTGTGGGTCATTGTAACATTAAAACTGAGTTTACTAGGGCGTCACTAATCACATTAGGGGGTTAGGAGAACTTTACTTTTTACTCACAATTTTTACATCAAAAATTGTTATCTGTAAATATTGGTTTATGCATAAAGTATGCCCCTACAAACGTTTCAAATCGAAAATCAGGAGATGCAATAGTCGTCATGGGTTCATATGAGACTTACGTCGAAATTTCGTACTATCACGTATGGAAAAAAATTATTTTACTACTAAACCAATTGTAACATCGAAAATTTTTATCTGGAAATATTCCTCAACACATAGACTACCCCTCTGAAATAGTTCCAAGTCGAAAATCAGGGGATGCAATGGTCACTAGGGGGTTCATATGAGACTTACTTCGAATTTTGTACTCTTAGGTATGGAACAAATGAATTAGATATCTAATCCAATTTTTACATGGAATTTTTTATCTGGAAATACTTATTAGTTTATACATAGACTTCCACCCTGAAACAGTGTCAAGTTGAAAATCAGGGGATGCGATAGTCATTCGGGGGTTCACAGGAAACTTACCTCGAAATTTCGTACCCTTACGTAGGGAAAAAAATATTTAAGTATCTAAACCAATCTTTACATCGAAAATTTTTATCTGTAAATATTCCTTTGTACATAAGCTATCCCTCTGAAACAGTTTCAAGCCGAAAATCAGGGGATGCAATAGTTAACAGGGGGTTCAAAAGACACTTTTTTAGAAATTTCGAACTCTTACGTATGGTAATTTTTTTTTAAGTATCTACACCAATTTTTACATCAAATATTTTTACCTGTAAATATTCTTTGATATATAAACTACCCCCCTGAGGCAGTTTCAAGTCGAAAATCCGGGGACGCAATAGTTTAGATACTTAAATAATTTTATCAATATTTAAGAGTGAGAAATTTTGAGGTAAGACTCATATGAACCTCCAAATGACCAATGCATCCCTGATTTTCGACTTGGAACTGTTTCAAGGGGGTAGTCTATATATAATGGAATATTTACCGATAATAATTTTCTATGTAAAAATTGGATTAGATACCTAATTTATTTATTTCATACCTAAGAGTACAAAATTCGATGTAAGTCTCATATATGAACCCCCGAATGACGTATTCATTAATTCGTTAAATCGAATCAGCCGTATTTGGTAATCCAAATTTGTGTTTATGATCGAATTTATAGGAAACTTCTCACCGGCACTCGCTAGCTTAAGATTCATCCTAGTTATTATCTCAAAAAGACAATATAGTCCAGGACCCATCTGTTTTCACGGGAATGTAAGAGGTGACCGCAATGTTTTTACATGAATACCTCGGGAATAATGCCTAGAATAAGGATTGACTTATCCTCCAAAGTGCAGAGGTCGGGAACATTGTCTAAAATGCAACAAGTTAAAAAAAAACGTGTGTTTTTCCTAATTGTTTTGCTTCAAACTTTTTAAGTATTGAATTTAGAAGAAAGTTGTAGAGAGAAAAAAGTTGAAAAATCGCTTTTTACATAAAATAGTATAGGTTAGAAATTCATAGATTTATTAACGGTTCTGCAAAATAGTAATAAACAAAAAAAATATCGGCCCAAAAAAGTGTTTTTTTTAAATTTATTATTTTAGGCACTTTAAAATATAGTTAGGACTTCCTTATCACAGGTAGAAAATCTTAAATTTATAATAAAGGAATCCTGTATATTTCGTTTCGATCGGTTTATTAGATTTTGCGCAATAATTTTGCAATCCAGAAAAATCGATAAATATTGAAAATTTTCAAAATTGTTTAAAATTGTTTTGCACTTTTCTATTTCAACAAAACTGGCTGAGCATACATAAGAGGAAGCAAGCTTTCATGCGCTTTTTTCAGAATTGAAAAATATTTAATAGAACGTTGTTTAAGTTGGTGTCAAATTTATAACTTTGTCAAAATTCGAAGTGAGATATTTTTTTAATGTAAATTTCAATCTTCTAATGTAAATTTCAACAAACATATTATACTGGTTACTGTGAGAAACAATTATTTCTTGAGATATGAGAAAAAATAGTAATTTTATTAACCATTATTAACCAGTTTATTAAACACTAATCAACTTTGAGGAGTTATAGCTCAGAAGCTAATGAACAAAATAGCAACTTATTACATAAGAAGAAGCCTCTTTCCGAGTACTTTCCGGCTACGTTTTCAGAATTTCATTTAACAAAATATTCGCCTAGAAAATCTATTTGTTTATAAGCAAAAAAAACGACACCAACTTTAAACAAAGACTGACCGTTCTAATAAAAATTTGTTAGTTCTGAAAAAAAGCACATGACAGCTTGTTCCCACTTATATGTGCTATGCCAGTTTTGGTAAAATCGTGTAGTGCAAAAAAAATTTTAAACAATTTAAAAAATTTCAATATTCTTCGATTTTTCTGGATTGCAAAATTATTGTGCTAAATCTAATAAACCGATCGAAACGAAATTTACGGGATTCTTTTATTATGACATCAAGATTTTTCACCTGTGATATAGATGCCCTTACTACATTTTAAAGTGCCTAAAATAATAAATTAAGGAAACCACTTTTTTGGGCCGATTCTTATTTTATTGTTATTTTGCGAAACCGCTAATAACTTTTTCAATTTCTAACCTATTCTATATTCTGTAAAAAGCGATTCTGTAACTTTTTTTTCTCTTCAAATTTCTTCTAAATTCAATACTTAAAAAGTTAGAAGCAAAACAAGTAGGGAAACACGAGTTTTTTTCAATTTCTTTAGGGCCGGTACTTTGGGACCTGATTAAACATCGGATTAAGTTAATTCCCGATTAAAACAGCCAACCAACTAAAGTACGACTACTTTCGTCTGTTATTTATAACTGCGATTCAGTTGACTGGCTGTTTTAATTTCTGATTAACTTAATCCGATGTTTAATCAGGACCCAGAGTACCGGCCCTTAAATTGTTGCATTTTAAACAATGTTCCCGACCTCTCCGCTCTGGAGGATAGTTCAATCGTTATTCTAGGCATTTTTCCCGAGATATTCATGTAAAAACATTGCGGTCACCTCTTACGTCCATATATATAGCTAATTTCTGAAAGATGGGTCTTGGACTAATATAGTATTGTATTGTAATTTAATTACAAAAGTGTAATACCAAATATGGCACTCGAGAAAACGTTATAAACAAATAGAAATTGGTTGTGACAATTAAATTTATGGGAAAATATAGGCGATTTATGATCTTTTCAAAATATCGATGCAACTTATAGAAGCGAACAATAGAAAAGTTCTCAGAGGAGCTAGCAAAGCAGGAATACATGAAATCATATTCGAAGTCCTCTTCAAAAATCAATTTATTTAAAACAGTCGAGGTTTCGCCCCCTGTTTCAAACTCTCAGGACTTACCAATTAAAATAGAAACAGAAAAACAAAGTTAGATAGAATAGTCAATCTTAAAAAAATTAATCAAAGTCATCTTTAGATAATTACATTGTAAAAGTAAAACAATTATATATCAAGCTGACATAAGAACCAAGCGGTATGAATAAATATTCTCACACTAAGGATTATAATTAGAATTAAAATTAAAATCCTTTATGTTTACATATGACTTGATTAAGTTAAAATTCGAAATTTAATAAAATCTAGCTAATAACATTATACATATAGAGAAAATGATACCTAATTTATAACTTATATGTATATATATCAGTCAATATTTTGCAATCATCCTACCAGAGAAGTGATGAAAATTGTTTTCTCAGATCAAAGAACGATCTATTCCTTGTTCAGGATGTGTCAATAGTGATTTAACAACGATTGATTCCTTTATAAACTCGCAATTCAACAGAAGACCTGTATATCAGAACAAATTAAAAATCTTCAATAAAGAAGCAGATAAAATATCATCTAATACACAACTTCTGTGTTTCAGGACAGTTGGTTGGCAAATTAGCAATCTACAAATGCAGGCAACTCCTTGAAACTCCACTAAATTTTCTCTTAATTTTTATTAGTCTTAGTCAATACAAGAAGTATTTAATGTAAATCATGAAAATATTGAGTACACCTCCTCAGCAGAATTTTTTCATTATCTGTTTTCTCTTTGCAATAGCAGATAATATTGAACAGATGTTAATGCAACTAGGTTTATTTTGTACCCGACGTGTGATACACATCGATAATAGATTCCGATAATCGATAGAATTCATATAGTTCATAAAGCAGTTTTAACTTCTTAATGATTTAATAATTCTTTTATCGCAAAAATTTTCATCAAGTATTTATAAAGATTTATTACCGTTAGTGTCATATAAGCTCTTTTTGCTAATGTCGGTTTACATTTATTTTTGCGAAAATATTAGTTCTATAGGAGGAAATTTATGAATAAAATGAAATTGTTTCAGTCTGGAACTAGCTGTTAAATTTCCTTACCTGTTAATGAGTGCATTATTCGATGTAAATAGCAGTATCGCGACAATATTCCCCATTACATAAAAACATTACGAGAGCGACAGTGTTGTCGACATTTCGGAGGTAATAAGGTACCATCAATGTATTGGAGGTCACTTCGCGCGGGGTCTATCATGAGAAAAGGCGATGCTAGCGCCAGCGGTCAATAGCCGAACTAAAAGACCGTTTTGTAGATAAATGAAGTCAATATGACCTCCAGCCAAATTTTTACCAATAGACTCCTATGGCCCTCTATTAGCGATATATGGAGTTTAGAATGCAAAACGTTGTCACTTCCAAAATCGGAAGACACAACGAAATTTTGGAAGTGACTTCGTTAAATATATATCTATTTTGGAGGCGACATTAGCCCCTTATTAGTATATATATATATATATATATATATATATATATATATATATATATATATATTACAGAATAGGTTAGTTTTGACTGACTAAGTTGTAGGAGAAGATTAATTAGGGTTACAGTCAATTGGCCTCAAAAGAAAATGCTATTCGATAATGGTCGGATTATTTCGGAACGCATTGGTTCCATCATCAGGACGTCTGTGAATTTATTATATAAGTGAAAATGAAGTGATTACATAAACAGACTTACTATCATAAGCTGTACTAAAGCTATTTCCTCAACAAGATCATAGGAGCTATTCCAACACCACGTTGCTGATAACCGCGGAAAACAAGTGAAGGATAAGAATTTGACATTGAGAGGTCGGGAAGTTCCCGACCTCTCAAATATGAGGAAGCTCACGCTTTTAAGGCTCGATCCATGGTCCTAAAACAACTTTATGTAGTTAATCTTGTTCGTTGTGTTAATATCTAAGTTTTATTTATTTTAACTTTGTATGTCAACGTATTCGTTTTGTATGTGTGACGCCGCACACTTCGAACAATAGGAGCCCTAAAACAAAACAACTTGTTTGCGAGCCTGAAGATGGCTTCTAGGAAGCCGAAACCGGTCGCTCATCTTCAATAAATCTATCAGTTGGTTAAGACTTGGTGTTTTCCTTTGGTTAATTATAAATTAGACTCAATTTTTGAATATCCGTGTTCTTATTCAGGCAATTTGTTGTGTTGGAAATATGAACCATTTCAAAGAAACTGCGTTTAAAGAAATTCCGTTCTGTTTTTAAAACAGCGGCTTCATCAAAATTCATTTGGTGATCTAATGTGATGACGTGGTCTGCTAACGTACAAAATTTTACGCCTCGTCTACAATCACTTTTGTGCGACGTTATTCTCGCTTTCAAAAATCTTGACGTCTGACCAATATAGATTTTATCACAACGCGAACAGGGAATACTATACACAACATTCGATGTTTCATTTAACATTAATGGAGTTTTAAGTTTAGTGAAAGTCGAGAAATAGTTAGTAAGTTACTCTTTGCGACTGTTAAGGACATATGATTCAAGATATTAATTAGTTTAGACGTTAGTTCATTGATATATGGAAGTGACACAAACCTTTTGATCAAAACTGATGGCGTACCTTCGTTTACCTGTAATTGGTTATCCGAAACTTGTTCACCACCTGACAGACCAACAGGAGGAGAAACATACCTCACATTCCTCACATTAGTAAGTAAGTTTAGATCTTGCGACGTATTGAAAAGTATTTTATTAATGATGTTTGAGGGGTAACTAGCGCTTTCATAAGCGGCCTTCTGCCTATTTTGGAAACTGAAAAAGATATCAGATGGAATTAAGTTCTTAACCCTGTTTCTAGTGTCATCTAATCGTTTTTCCAACTGCCGAATATCAGAAAAGGCTACTTTAATCTCTAGATTAATAATATTCTTCTGCAGCCTTTTGTTGAAAGTCGCCACACGCTGTCCCGTCCTTCCATTGTTGTGGTGCAACAAGTTAGTGATGTTCATCGTTCCATTGGTGATATGAGCAGGAAGTAGGTCTCTGCGTCGGCATTCCGTTAGAAAGAATATATATATATATATATATATATATATATATATATATATATAAGGGTCATTATCATGAAAGGCCTTCAAATCGATTTAAATAAAAAAAAAATGTATATATATCTAACATCTGTAGCAATTTCGTGAAAACTGAATTAAAGATATGTTTAGTGACTAATATGGTCAAACACTTTACCTATTGGTATTCAAAATTTTAAGGCTTTTTAAAAATCACAAATCACGCAGGTGATTACTTTTCGCGGATGTGAGAATTACTCCATATCTTTGCGATTTCATGTTAAATTGGTCTATAATTTTGGTTTATAATATCTACAAAGAAAATTAAAATATGATTTGTAAAAAATTATATATATATATATAAAAAAATATGTAAAAAAGGAACATGTTTCCGTTAACAACAAAACAACTCAAAATACTTCTTAATTATTACATAAAATAACTAATATTTACCACTCGTAAAAATGGTAAGAAATTAACATGTAATCATTAATAAGAAAAAACAAGATTCTTACTCTAACACATTAAAATACTTCATTTAAGTTACTGAACAAAGACAAATCTGTATTAAAATATAACTTTTCCCGTTGATTATTTATTGCTGGAGGAAGAACAGCTACAATATCAGTCTTGCTTATTAGTGAAATGTCTTCACAAACAGGAAAAAAGAATTTACCTGTACCAGTCTCTTTCTTAACAAATTTAATTAGTAGTCATTTGGATAATCTTCTAATTCAGTCGACAGCATAACTCCAATGTAATGTTTGATCAGCTTTTTTGTACAAAATTTAACCACGACATAGTCGTTTATTTTTTGTTCCAAATTTGTCAAAATGGAATGAGATGATTTAACATTAATTACAGTTGGCACGGCATCGGCATTGCCTGAATGAATGTACTCACAGTCAAATTCAGTGACCCTGGATTGACTTGGTGGTAAATAGGAATCAGGTTTTTCGGTTTAAAAGTCTATCTAGAGGCAGATCGTCGTCCGACAATGACGAATCAACATCATTATAAATCAGTCCCCTTTTTGTCAATGGATGTGCTGTGAATCAGTTAAGAAAATCAAACCTCAAAAAAATGTAAAAACGAAATAAAATATTTAAGAATGGATACATCGTTGCAATTGGTAAGTACCCACAGAGTAATAAGAACAAATGGTGGATGGTGAGCAGCTAAGACAGGTAAGTTTTCGGATATCCAAAAATGTTTGTGTTTTAGCCCAAACTACCTCGTAGCACTGTAAAATTCCCTTATATGTTGGCAGTATTTTAGGTTTTTCCCTTCAATTTCCTCCAGCTCAGAATCATCCAACCGAACTTCAAAAAGGATAATACCTTTAGTTTGCTTCCATATGGAAAAGGAAAGACTGTAAGTTAGGTATGTCTGTCCTTCGAGCAACAATAGCATTAGCTGTGCGTTTCAATACTCCACCTACTCCATCAGGATCTCCCTTGCCGTGACCTTTCTCGCTATAATGCCACCGCAACTCTTCTACTTTTAACTCTTGCGAAATAAAGTTGTTTCAAGTGAAACATCTTTCTGTTCCGATATTGGATTAAGGGCCCGTCGCTCAAAAAATGAAAGCGTTTTAAATCGTCTAGAAAGGTTTTAAGTTTTTTAAATACCGGAAGGAGATGGTCACAAAATGCCACAGGATCATGCCGCAAATTTTGTGACACTGTGCAAAAACACTTCTTTTGCATAGCATTGGTTGAATTTCGATAGTACACGACAACTGTGTGCAAGCTTAACTGCATTTTTGAACCCCCAAAGTGGGCCGACTGGACTTCTTCCGCATACTTGCACCGGTAATTTTCTGAAAAATCCATGTGAATCAAAGCTTCGTTATTATTTAGATTTTCTTTAAACTAGAACTCAATTTTTCAAAAGTTTTCAAGGACATTGTGCAATAAGAAACAGAGGTAAAGATACTTAGACCTTATATATTTTCGAATATCTCCTATTTTTATATGCTCCAGTTTGTTGGTTGAGCTGAGCAGTGTATAAAGTCCACTCGTCTGCAATTTTTTGCAACAAAGCATCATCAAAAAAATAGTTGAAGAACCTGTATGGAGAATCCAGTTCTACAATTTCTGGTTGAAGATCTGTGTCACCAAAAACGCTTTTTCTGCTTCAGGAAGTTGTATGTTAGCTTTCTTCCAAATAACTTTTTGACTATTTTCGACATTTCCTGTTACTGATGAGGTACTGCCTGATGACACCTCCTTTGGGTTACAAGTAATTTTTCACGAATTTCTTGAAGTGTTTCATTATCGAAAGCTTCTGAAAAGTCTTTATTGTTTGACTCTTCCTCACGTGTGCTTTCAGGTTTTTCGGTTGCAATTAGATCTAACAAATTGTCTTCATCGCTGGGGTAATTAAATTCAAACTTATCTTCACTCTCGACGGGGATATTTACCATATATATATATATATATATATATATATATATATATATATAAATAAATCGGTTTTATAACGTTCTCCGACGTCCTCCGATTCCTAGCCTCCATTGTTCTCTGTCTTTCCACAGGTCTTCATCCAGTTCTCTCTCTCTCTGATCTCCTTGTCAATACCTTCTCTCCAGCTAAGTCTTGGTCTTCCTCTTCTTCTGCGGCCCCGTGGTGACCACTTCAAGATTTGTTTTGGGAGTCGATCATCTCCCATTCTTTGCACATGACCAAACCATCGTAGTTGTTTGGTTTTTATATCGTCGACTAGTGTGTGTTCTACCTCCATAATTTCTCGAATTCTTACGTTCCTTATTTTTTCTCGTCTTGACCGACCTGCTGCTCTTCTCCAATAATCCATTTCTGTAGCTTCGAGTTTCTTCTCGGTTTTTTGCTTTAGTGGCCACCCTTCACAGCCGTATGAGACTATACTTTTTATGATTGTATTGTATATTCTATGCTTGTTTACTTTTGATATGTGTTGGTCCCATATTATGCTATTCATGATTGATATCGCTTTCCGCCCCAGATTATTTCTTTCTTCAATTTCTGTATCTAGACTTCCATTTTCCGTAATTGTCATTCCCAAGTATTTGTATGTATTGCATTTTTTAATTCGTTTGCCGTTTTCCAGAATTAGGTCTCTACTCTGTCCACCTATACACATATATTCGGTTTTATCTAAGTTTACTTCGAGTCCCCATGCTTGATACTCATCAATTAACTTTCTAGCCATATACTCGATGTCGTCGTAGTCTTGCCCTATGACAATTTGGTCGTCTGCGAAGCAGAGTGTGTATACTGTTTTTTCGTTTAGTGGGATACCCATTCTCTCACATTTGCGTTTCCAGTTTTTTAACGCTTGCTCAAGGTAGATTTTGAATAATGTTGGAGAAAGTGCGCATCCTTGTTTAAGTCCTTTGGTTACCCTTATGCCGCTCGAAGTCTTATTTTTTACTTTAACCTTTGCTGTCAGGTTTCTGTATAGGGATATTTACCAAATTCAGCAATTTCTCATCCGTAAAAGATTTTTCTCTTGAAAATCTTGCCATCAGCGAGTCATTTTCTATAATTAAATGTATTTCGTAAGTGCATGCTGTATCACTTATGATAGACAAAATAATGCAAATTATTCAATCCCCACCTAGTAAAATATGATTGATGTACTGGGCCCGGCATAAGTCAGTTAACTGATTTGCATACAGAACAAAAAGAAATTAAGAGCATACTGAAACATAGTTTATTGATTGATAAGTATCAGGCGAAAGTAATTATCTTTTAGAATGGGAGAATGTTCTCGGGGAGTTGCGATAAAATCAGAAATGTTCTTGATAATCCCCAAAATAACAACAATTAATTGTTGGAATATTTCACAGTGCCGACGTTTCGTTCAAGATTCTGAACATATTCATGGCTATGCCATTAAGATATAATGTCAATAATAATCAAATAATGTCAAGTTTTCGATCTTAATGACATACCCATGAATATGTTCAGAATCTTGAACGAAACGTCGGCACTGTGAAATATTCCAACAATTAGTTGTTATTATTTTGTGGATTATCAAGAACATTTCTGATAATTATCTTTTAAATGTTACATTTTGTGTTCAAATTGCTTGCCACCTTCCTGAGTACAGATATAACAACGCTTCTTTACAGTTGAAAATATCTTGTCAAAGAATTCTGGGTGCTCCCGGAGAGCGTTAAATTTCAGTTCCTGTTTTCAATTGTTCAATATAACGTAAGGGGGCGACAAATACTTTATTTTACGGAAACCAAGTTTACGTCTCTTCGCTCTCGATGCCCAAACCTAACTGTCTCTCTCCCGTTCGACTTTGTCGAACTTTCATTTTTCTGTCAATTCTTTTTGACAGACGACCAGTCCCTGATTTTATAATTGACAACTTATATTATTTCCCCCCAATCCGTGACCAGTCTAAAATCTAATGGGCTTGTACCTTCTCCCTTTCATACAAGATCCCGTGCATACTCTTACCGCGTGACCGTAACGGCTAAATGAAATTCTTGGAAAAATATTTGTAAACAAGGTGATAAAAGTAACCTTCACCGAACTATTTTCCTCTCGATCAATAACGCTCAAACGGTTCGGAGAATCATTATCAAAATCGACATACTCATCATACCTATCATCATACCTATCGTTCGCACTTGAGCCGAAAATTTCAGTCATCTAGCTTATGTACTTTTTGAGTTATTCAATCGGCGACGGTAAGGCGCGGATTAGTCATAAAAAACTGTTTGTTCGCCGAGCTGGAGTGCGGATACTTAGCACAAATCTTGTTACCATGCGACCGAAAATCATAACGTAATAACTTTGAAGATGGCTTTATCGGAGCTCCCACCACCATAGCATCTTGATACAGAAGGTATTAAACCTACTGGACTTAGTCGTCATTATTTTTAAAGTTTGTTTAGCTTTATAATGGGAATAAGTTCTAGTCCTACAACACTAAACATTTTGGGTTTTCTATGGGAATCTCCAGACAGCCTAAATCTATCCTTACTGTATTTAAATTTTTAAAACATATGTGCATATTCATGGATAAAAATTCTCGAAATAAATCATGATTATTTGTTATGTGCATATTCCTCTGACACTCTTCTAAAGATGGCAAATGAATGCATGGTTTTAAAATATTTAAATATTTTACCCGCAATCACATGGTTCGGCACCATTGGCCGAAGTTGCTTCGATACTGATTGCCTCAGCTTTTTTGGAGTGTAGTGGCTCCAGTCCCTTGTCCGCTAATTATATTCGTTTCATATGAATTATGATGACACAATACTTAGCATAAAAATTACATAGTTTAGGAAAACATGCCGCAGGCCCAGGTTCTATATCGGATGGTATCTGAAAGAAAATTATTCCAGTTCAATAATCCTGTTTCTTTTTATATGTCACAATGATTGTGACGTGATTAAAATATAACATACTTCAGAATCAAATGAAGTTATTGTTATGACCGGTCCTTTGAGAATAAACAATAAGATACTAAGATATCAATCTAAACTCAACGGTGAATAATGACCGATATTACTTGGGTGGGATTCACTTAGTGTAATTGAACGAAGTGTGCATTGATCTCTATAGAGAGTGGACTGTAGATGATCTCTCTCGTAGGTCGTGGGTGGCTGCGGAGATGAATCTTGTCTCCAGGTTGTAAGGCTGAAGATGGTCTCGTGAATTGGAGATCAGGGCGTGACGTGATCACTTTAAGTTGAAGTTTCCAAAGTCTGGAGAGAGGGCGTTACGTGCTCTCCGGTGTGGACCTGAGGGCGTAACGTGTGGGTCCGGGTTTGAAGTTCTTGAAGTCTGGAGTGAGGGCGTGAAGTGCTCTCCAGTGTGGACCTGAGGGCGTAACGTGCAGATCCGGGGTTGAAGTTCTTGAAGTCTGGAAAGAGGGCGTGACGTGCTCTCCGGGGTTGATGATTTGGAGTTAGAAGTTGTCGTATCTTGAAGATCTCGTAGAACTCTCAGGGCGTAACGTGAGAGCTTGTAGGTTGGGGTGACGTAAATCAAGACCACAACACACTGTCGTTTTGAGCATACTAGGTATACTAATTTATTGTCCCAAATTTCAGAGCTTTTATACATCTTATATTACATTAGCTAAATGAGATATTATTTGTTTTGTTAACTTGCACCAGACTGACCTTCTCGAGAAGCGCTCGATATCACGTTACCTAGACGTCGTGTTATGCTTAGTCAGCTGAGTTTTGGGATTTGAACTTGACCGCCTCACGTTCGGTCGTAGTTATTTTTCTCTTAGTAACGTGAAACGATTGCTAGTGTAATTGATTCGTGTACGAACGTTAAAACAATCCAATAATATTTTACACAACTATCCTCGCTCTTAATTATGACGTGTAAAATCCCTGTACACAAAAAATGGTAAATATGTAACAAAACTATCCCAACTATTAAACAAAAAATATCCCAAATAATAAACAAAACCTATCCCAAATATTAAACTCCCTATTAGATGTTAAAATATGTCAAAAACCCTATTCTTGTTTTTAACCGATAAATCCGTAAATCCCTACTCGACCTTTGCTAATGTTGTAGCGTCAACATCCTGCCGACTCGCCTCGGTAGATGGTCATGGCTCCAGGGTGGTCGGGTGATCCTGGCCCCCGTCGTGTCGTTGTGGTCGGCGGGGATGGTTGGCTGCTCTTCCTCGGGCCCTTACGTCTGTGGTGGCCTGGTGGTGTCTGCGGATGAAGGCTGCTGGTTCCGTGCGGTGGTAGGGTTGCGGGGTTCGTCTACGACGTCCCAGTTTTCCTCACAAGGGATGTTTATCAGCATTACTGGGTATCGTCCAAACGTGGTCTGGTTGAATACGGAGGGCGGACGGTGGTTCGATTTGGATGTAGCTGGCTGCTGCTTAGCTACGGTCCTGGGTTGGTCCGTTGTTGGGGTGTAGTGGAGTTACCTGAGGTGGTAGGTTGGCTGCGGTCGTCTTCTGTGTCCCAGCTTTCGTCGCAAGGGATGTTTAAGAGTTTCACTGGGTACTTTGTAAACGCTGTTGCGTCATTCGGAATGCGTACTGGGGTGGCTTCCACCCTGTCCGGGCATCGGAAGGCCTGGGGATGTGTTTGTAGATTATGAGGTGATTTTGATTGTATGGGCACCTCACCCAGTACTCTAAGGGCCCTGTCTGGACGGAGTAGTCATAGTTTTGGTCTGTTTAGTGGTTACTGGTTGTGAATGGAGTGAGCGTTTGATGATACGTTACTTGTTACATGATGATGCGTTTGACTTGTTAAGTTGCTTTCTGCCGATGAAGTGATTTTTAATAGTTGAGCGGACTTAATTGTAGATCAAGTACCGTTGCTATGCATTCGCATTGGTAAGTGGGTCAACTATTTCTGTTATCAGCGGAATTAACTGTGTGATCGCTCTTTTTAACACTGAATCTCCCTGTTTTTTGATTGTGACGACCCTCACGTTGTTCTTTTTGTCGGGGTGAATGGCCACAATGCGAGCAAGCGGCCATTTACTTGGGTTGACCTCATTCTCCTTGACGATAACGACATCTCCTATCTTGAGATTGTCTTCCGTGGTTTTCCATTTGTATCTTTGTTGGAGTCTGTGGAGATAATCCGTCGTCCAGAATTTCCAAAATTGGCTTCTCAGTCTTTGGATAAATTTACATCTTCTATTTGCACTGGCTGTCACGTCAGATAGTATGACGCTTAGTGGGGTGAGCGCTGCTCGTCCGATGAGAAAATGACTGGGAGTTAGCATATTCATCTGTTCTGAATCGTCCGTTAAAGCCCATAGTGGCCTAGAATTTAGGCGTGACTCAATTTGGGCTAATAACGTGGCCATCTCCTCAAATGTGATGGTGTTGTTCCCAATAGTGCGTTTCAAGTGTTGTTTTGTTGATTTTACGGCGGCCTCCCATAATCCACCGAAGTGTGGGGAAGTGCCACGACACCCCTCACTGACTAGTGCGTCCTGGACTTGATCTACTGCAGTTATCCGAGCTATGTCCTTCATAAGGACGTTTTTTGCACCAACAAAGATTTGCCATTATCGCTGTACACATTAGCGTACGTCCCTCGTCGTGCTTGAAATCGTCTGAATGCCGCGAGGAAAGCGTCTGTTGTCATATCACTCACTGCTTCCAGGTGTATCGCTTTTGTGGAAAAACACACAAATACTGTTATGTATCCTTTGTAAGACTTGTGCCCTCTTCCCTTCGTAGTTCTTAGTTGTATTGTTCCTGCGTAGTCTATACCGGTGTGCTCAAAGGGCCTGGATGGATTTACCCTTGCCGCTGGCAATTCCCCCATAATTTGCGTGGCCCCTATCGCTCGGTGTCGTATGCATGTTGGGCACCTCCTGATTAGTTTTTGTGTTATCGTTTTCATTTTGGTTATCCAGAATTTTTCGCGTACGTAAGCCATGGTTGACTTGTTTCCTCCATGAAGGGTTGCCATGTGGGCGTGTTATACAATCAGTTGTGCTAGATGACTTGTTGATGTCAGGATCATTGGGTGTTTCTGATCCATTGGAAATTTTGTGTTCTCTAATCGACCTCCTACTCGTAGAATCCCTTCATCATCTTGCCCTTTTTTTGTTCCTTTGACTGCGGCTATTTCCTCTGGGAGTTCCGTTTCTTGGGTTGCTCGTACTAATGTATTTAATGTGTCGTCCAGTTCTGTCACTGTTAGCCGCCCTTTTGCTGGTTTAATCCCTAAATCCTACTCGACCTTTGCTAATGTGCAGCGTCAACAGTAATGGAATTGATTTTAAAACTGATATTCCCAGAGAGCGTTGGCGCAGGGATCCTCGAAGGCCTGCTTTACTCGTTTTGAAATTAAATAACTAAATTTAAATAAAATAGCTCTATTAAAAAACAAAAAAATGTGTTTGACCCCAACACGGTTGAATAGGACAAAATAATTGGAACCACAAAATTATCCCCCAAATAAGACAATAAAATAATATAAGAAAATTATCCCCATCACAATAAAATAAAATTAGAAAATTATCCCCAAAATAAGACAGTGATCAGGTAACTAAAACTCACAAAAATATAACTCAAATCTTATAAGTCCAATAATTGTAAAGGTTAACCTTTACATATCTTAATACTCCTGTATATGGAACTTTAACGCAGTATGATACAAGGACGTGAGTTCTAAGCGTCTATTAAACGGTATATCGAGATTGTAGCGACTGTAACAAAACCAAACCCAAAAATTAAGGGCTACTCAACCCCTCCAAATCAGAATAGACTCACCGGGACGTTGCGGCATGTTTCTCGGTTGACAACTTTGGTCTCTTACTGAAAATCTGCTGGTCCTTCGCTCGCCCGGCGGAATGCACTAACGCGTTTCACTCGAGCAAAAGAAAACGTTGGACTCAATACACTCAAGACGTCTCTGCTCAACTTAACTCAACTCAACTTAATACTAGGGCTATAAACTCCCAACACCCCCAGAAAATACCAACTCCCTCGTGGGTAACTCAAATGTAACCTGAATTACAACTTCTAAGGAAAATTATTTGATATATCTCTGAAAATTACACAAGAAAACCTACTCCGCCTTTCGAGAAACTCTAGAACTTCCGAATTAAGTACGATTTCCAACAAGTACGAACTTTAAGTAAGAACTTATGAACTGTCAAAACTTTCGACTCTCGCGTAACAAACTCTAGAACTGCAAAATCGCGACTCTCGCGTGAAGAACTCTAAACTCTCAAAGTTTACGCCTATGGCGTAACGAACTGTAGAACGTCACGATTAAGACTCTCGAGTGAAACTCTAGCTCCAGTAATTTGGCCTCTCGTGTACAAACTCTCAAACCCCCAAAATTTTACGACTCTCTCGTATCGGGCTCTAGAAGTTCAAAACTAAGACTCTCGATGAAAACTCTTTAGCTCCAACAATTACGCCTCTCGCGTACAACTCCAACGCTCTCAAAATTTCCACTCTCGGACAACAACTCTAAATCTCCAGGAAAAATCTTGAGTCCCGCGTGAATTTGATAAATTAACCAATTACGCCCCTAGCGTAGAACTCTAACACTCTCAGAATTTTTCCTCTCGGACAACAACTCTAAACCTCAAAGAAAACTTACGTCTATCTCGTAAACTCTATAACTCAAACACATACGTCTAAAGTCTAGCACTCTCAGAGTTACAACTTTCGAACAACAACTCTGAAACTCAAAGGAAAATTACGACTCTCGCGTAAACTCGACACAGTCACTCTGAAACTCCAAGAAACATTACTCTCTACGACTCTAGCGGAAGTTATAGGACTCCAAACTTACTGCTCTCAAGCAACAACTCTAAACTCTCCCAAAACAATTATGACAAAACTTACGACTTCCTCGTAGTAACGCGCGCCCCTTTCCACGCGCCCTGAGTTGCTCGCAAAACTTGTCCGTCCAATTTTTAATTGGTCATTTTTTTCTACTCGGCCTATGAACATTCCTGATACGTCACAAGATGACCCTTTTACTGAATAATTATCGAACTCGCGATTTTTCTGCGTTTCTTCGACTCAATAAGTATACGCCCCTAACTGACTCAGCAAACGTACGATTACTCCCGTTCCTCGACCCTGTTAGGTAGCTACAACTCGGTCACCAAAACGTAAGCAGTTCGGTGGTTATTAACATCGGTGTGTTTCTAGTTAAGCATCCGGTGTATGCTACTGGCAATTACGTCATGTCCTGTATCAGATTACAACTCGGTTTTATTCACGACAGCTAAAGCACAGAGTTATATGAATGAATATACCTTGTAATTCAGTCCTCGCTCCGTAATTTCCATATACAGGGTCTTATTTCTCCATGTTACAAATAAAATAAAACAAAAAAATAATTTTAAATGCCTTAAACAACCCCAGGTTGTTACATTATTGTGGATGGTCCTGGTCTGACATCATCTGATGGTATCGGTAACAAGAATGTTCCAATAACAATTTCTTTATGACATCATATTTTATTAAGAAATCATACTTTAGAAGAAGAAGCTTGGAGACGGTCCTGCTTTTGGATTATATGATGGTGTCTGAAACGAAAAAGGGCCCAATTCAACAAATGTGTTGTCTTATCCATTAGCAATAATTACTTTTGTCCGTGATTTAAATATTAATATTTATTAATTACATACTTTTAATACAGGCAAAGAGCTTGAGGATGTAGGTGTAGCTAAAGGCAGTCCTTCCACTTCCATTTCAGGTGTTATCTGAAATGTAAATGACAATAAATACAAGAAGTACTGGTTTTAAATTAGCCTCGACTTACAATTATTGTGACTGGCACATCAAACGATTTTGGTAGGCATCCCAGCTCTTCCTAAAATTTAAATATCCAGAAGTTTTTATCTACTGCTCATAAGTGACAGTTACAGTGTTCGAAGTCTCATGTGGTCGCAATATATCGTCCTCGCTGTCGAAAACAGTGTTTCTTAAGCCCTCAACTGTTTTTTTGTTGAGGACTTGCCGTATTAGCTCAATAATTGACTCCGTTATTGCAGTGACACCTGGGCCCCCACCAGTCCCCTTCAAATCTAAATGGTTGGCAGCCACAACTTTCCTCGTTCTTGTTTTCAGGTTGTCATACTTGGCCTTCAGCTGCTCTTTGGTTCGATACTGATTGTTTTGAAGATTGAACTTCTCAACAATGATTTCCCATGCTTCTTCCTACAGAATTATTTTTTATTATTATTTCATACAATAGAGATACACCACTTTATAATTACAAACCCTTTCTGTCCAATTCAGTTTATTCGTCGCTTTACGCTCGATTGTGTCTCTTAATTTTAACTTCACTAACTAAAAGTATCTCATCATCTTTGGTGAAGTTCATACAATGCTTCTTCGTGCTCATCATCGGCATCACGGTATCGCACTTTACAAATAAAGAATAAACAAACAGAGCGGAGAGTGCGTCTCGAGCGGATGAAACGTGCCTGGCACGGAACCACAGATCACCCTAAGCGAGAAACAGCTAATACACCAAGCAGCGTCTCTTTTCGGCGGCTGCCTCGGCGCGTCAACGTGACTTGCTGTCACAAAACAAAAACATTTTACAGATGATCGTTGCCAACGCCAACATTCAAATATTTGAAAGTCCAGCGACTTTAACTAATGTGACGACTGTCATTATTATGAAACACTGTGATGAAACATGTTCAGTGTTAAAGTCGACTTTACGTTAATTCTAACGTCACAGTCAAAGTCAACTTGAAGTTAAAGTGGACTTTAACTGCATTAGGAAATCGGGCGTTAATAAACTAAATGAACTTATTCCCGTTAATGAATTAAGGTGTCTTTTTTTATTGTTGATGTAAATGTTACCACGATGTCTCCACTTGATACTTGAGTTTGTTTGTCCGCAAATGTGGGAGCTTCAATGCTCATAGCTAGCAAATTCTGCAGTTCAAGTTTTTCATCTTGTGATAAATTCTCATATGATCTTGGTTCTATTTCACCTACATTCGTAACAGAGTGACTATCTTCACAAACCTGACCTTCACTGATACTTCCACTTTGCTCATCTTTCACGTTCTGTCTTTTGTATAAACGCTCCTTGCGAGAACTGTACCATGTCTCTTTACTGTCTGCATTTGATGTAGAATATGACCTCTTCTTTGGTAACTGCAAGGAAGGCACTGCAAATTTCATCAATTTTGGCTGCTTTAAAGTTACTGATCCTGAAATAATTATAACCTATAATTGAAATAGTTCAATCAACAAAGAAAATTGTTCATTTAAAAATTAGAAAAAAACTCTTTTTTTATTTACCTTTAGCACAGTAATCTTCGTTTTTAAAATGCATTGAACATTCACACATCTATCCAGTGACTGGCTTTCCCGTTAGTATTGCTTTTTCCCAAGCTCCCCTTTTGTCCACAAGCTCCACCTGCCCTAAAGCATTCAGCACTTTTAGACGAATTTCACAGTTTAGCTTGGGAAAATAGTGAAAATGAATCTCTGGATCCTTGCCTTTCCTCGAATATCATCCATACACACAACAATTTGTGGTGGTGTGAGGAAAGTTTCTTACTCCGTTCTATCATATCGAAGTCCCTGCCACTGGGTAAGAAGCTGTGTCCACTAACCATAAGTTCTGCTCCACTTGGGTAAAGTAGTTTTCTCTCAGTAACAGTCGAAGCAATGTGATCATTTTCCAGTTGTTATTTTGCCCCCACACATCTGTCCGATCAAACAACTAGTTTTCGTTCCTGCCCTCGAACAAGACGTTGAAAATTTTGGGTGATATAAAATAGTAATGCCGAAGCGATCTCAGTAGAGCGTCGATGTGCCATTAATTTTATGCCATTGTAGCTGTACCATTTCCCATGTTATGAACACAATAGTTGTAGGTAGAAAATTGCCTCTGATAGAAAATGGAAGAATGAGCTAAGTTTGGGCAAAAAAGTACTTTCTGCAAATCTGTGCAAAGAACCACTTAATTAGGATTTATTCTAGCCATTTCGGTATCTTGTCTCAATGCTTAGTAGCCTGCTTCCGCTCGCATGTGATGGATTTTACTTTCCTTTTCGATTCCCCTACTTTCGCGTTCGTCGTTGGTCAAGCAAAGTTTCATAAAGAGTTTGTCACAGTACGAGCAGGTGTCTGATCTGGGAAGTCCAAACCGCATGTTAAATTTTCTTTTAAATACATCATGATACACTCTTAATGAGACTTGATTGCCTGGGTATTTCTCCAAAAACAGTCTGTACATTTTTGAGGTGCTTAAATCAGCTGAAAGGCAATTCTTCGAGGATGCATTCCAGCTATAATGATTTTCCTGCTGTGGAAATGACTTAATATGTTCTCATATTCTTTCTGTATCTGTTAGCTTAAGTTTTTTGGGCGGTTCATATGTTTTCCACATTTTTCAATTACATCTGCACCAAATTTTATTTTATCCACAAGGTACTGAACTCGTCTCTGGGTGATAGAGAATATATAGCAGTGTTGATTTGCATACCTGTATATTATTTATGGTGTATTTTACAATAGTGCGGCGACGGGATATTGCCTCTTCAACCCTCCTTCTCTTCGGCTCTTGAATAGAAATAGCTTGTGATAGGCATTGCTATTGACCATCATAACTTAGCTCTCTGAACTTCTGGAGCAACATTTGGTGTTGACCTGCAAATGATTCGGCAAAACACCCATTAGGCGACTGAAAACGCTTGCAGATACGTTTCTAAAAATTATGACTGTGTTGCGAAATCTTAAATAGTACATGCTTTAAGTCAACTCACTTCGTCAGGGCGTTTTAAATCTTCTTTAGGGGCATTCCTAGACGAAACATAATAGTCTCCACTGTCTTTGCGACGTTTTCTGACATTTTGCTTCCACTTGTCATTGTTCATTTTTCGTCTTCTGCCTCTGTTTAGCTGTGTCATAACAGAGTTTGTCAAAGTAACATGCATTTCTGCTTATAACAACCAACTACCCACAAAACACATGTAAACAAAGCAAACGCGCGTGACTAGAGAGCGTGGCGCATACAACTTTGTTCCACAAAAGTAACAAATACGAATAATCGAAATGACACCAGAAAACCACCAGACAAATTCCCTGTGCCCCCACTAAGAGGCCCTACAGACTACAGACTTTAATCTGCCGATAGTTTGATCGGGTTGGGCTTTAAGCGCGCACACTGGCCCAACTAAACTGTCGAGTTGGTTGTGGGTGTGTACACCAGACAAACAGTTAGCCGACTGCTCTGAAATAATTTTCTAGTTACTGTTAGGTTTTTGAAGAGAGCGGTCGCATAAGTTATTTGTAATGATGATTAATACAACATTACATAGAAATATTATTATTGCTTTTATACAACGGATGAGAAGGATCAAGAAGGGAAATCGAGAGTATTGGGTGCATCCCATCTACAGCGATAGATTGTTACGTGGACAGTTTTACAGGATGCATTCCAAATTACTAGATCGCCCTGATTTTTTTGCCTTTTATCGAATGAGCATATGCAGTTTCAATGAACTGGTCAAATTAATTGGACCAGTTATATAGAAGGAGGATACAATTTTAAGGCGCGCCATACCCGTGGAGGAGAGATTGAGCATTACGATCCGGTAAGATAAACCACAAACATTACTAACATTTTTTATTAGATTTAAAAGTACAAAATGGAGCATTTTAAATTGTTTACAAGTGTTACATTTGCGAATCATCAGAAAAATTAGAGAAATGAGACTGTGCTGTATGGTTGGAATTACTTGGAGATGAAATATTTTAAATTAAAGGCAAATTTGGGGATGGAGTAGAACTAGGTATATAAGTTGGTAATGGCTGTTGTGACGGTAAAATGATATTCCCTCGATGATATACAGGAAACGAAGATAAGTGTTGTTGTAATGTATTGAAGCTAGTTGTAGATTGAGAAGTAGTCTGTAAACGCCTAGCTAGTCTTATCTGTTTAAAAACGTTATGAATACCAATTTTAGCATCAAGTTTTTCTTCTGCGCTTAAATTTTGGAATGAAGGGACAAGAGATAAAGCAAAGTTTGTGTCTTCGTTAATAGTATTAGTTTCATTTAATGCTTCATCCACATCTGTTTGTTTAGGTACATTCCTCCTCTTTTTACGCTGACGAATAGGTGAGGAAGCGGAAGGCCCGGGTTCTTATCATCTTCATTATTATTTTGAGATTCATTCTCGTCTAGGTTACCTTCTGTTTCTCGATTTTCCATGCATGAAAGTAGAAATAATAGTTTTTCAAAATAAATATATTTACGCCTCTAACGCCCGGTGCACACGGACGTATTTTCACGGTGCGGTAACGCAACGTCGACGTTGCGGTGCCGCAGAAGTATTTTTGATTACAGTTCACACGAGGAGCGTGTTTGGCAATAACTCCGATGGAGATGTTGGCTGTTACATTACGGTAAGTAAAAGAAAAATTTACAAATTAAGTTTGGTGTAAACATGTATTGATAATTTTATTAGAGGTTTGAATACAAATCATATTCGTTTGGAGATGGTGATTGTGTAGATGTAGATGCAGGGCCTGGGGAGAATGAACACAAAGGAGTGAATGATTGAGATGTAGATGGTATAGATGAAATACGAAGCAGTCCTGAGCGATAGCGCTTCACCATATTCAACACCTCCAATCGGAATTCAATTTTTTGGTCCGGCGTAAATCCTCGAACCATTGGTAATAAAGAATTGAAGAATGCTTCGTCGTCGTCTGGGGCTGGCGTAGGTGCGGGACGTTGTTGCATAAACGTTAGTAGCGCATCTTCAATTTTCTTCTTCTTGGGAGCTCCCGAAGGTGCGGCTCGAGGTTGCGGAGTTCGTGAAGGACCGGGAATCTCTCCAGTATCACCGGTCGGAGGCTCTACGTACTCTGGTTCGGCCTCTCCCTCCTCTTCTTGGGAACTGGATGCTGTCGGAATGTTTTCCCGCGTTCTTAACAAAAACTCCAGCTGACGTGCGTATACATATCTGCGGCTGGTTTCCGCTCCTTGGCCGGACTTTGTTCTCTTGCGTTGGATTCTCATGAAATTATCCCTGACATGCCAGCGACCCATAATGGTTTTTCCTGAAATATAGAATGAATGTATGATGTTTACTCAGTGAATATGCATAAAGGTCGGTGATATTTATGTTATTGTTTTAGGTATTTGGGTGGAGGAAGTACCTTAGTTGAATTGCATTACTCCTACCGAATTGGACGTTCAACTTTAAGTGTATTGGTGAGAAGAGTGTGTCGAGCGCTGTGGACTACTATGCGTTGTGAAATGTTTCCGCCATATACAGAAGATCGATGGTCAACTATTTGTGAAGGATTTGAAACTAAAACGAACTTTCCAAATTGTATCGGAGCGATAGACGGAAAGCACATCAGATGCATTAAACCAAACCTTAGTGGATCCTTATATTTTAATTACAAGCATTATTTTTCATTTGTTCTATTAGCCGTCGCAGATGCTTCATACAATTTTATTTACGTTGACGTTGGTGCACCAGGTAAAGATTCAGACAGCACCATTTTTGATAAGTGTTCGTTCAATATTGAACTACAAAACGGTTCCTTAAACATTCCACGCGGAAAAGCGCTACCCGGAACTGATCAAATAATGCCCTATGTATTTGTAGCAGATGAGGCGTTTGCTCTATCGCGGCATACCTTGCGACCTTTTAGCGGCAGATTTTTAAGCTACGAAAAACGGATTTTTAACTACCGCCTCAGCCGAGCACGCCATTATATTGAGTGTACTTTCGGTATATTGACTAACAAATGGCGCATTCTCCATCGACCACTCAATGTCAGTTTGGACTTTGGAAAAGACATAGTCAAAGCGTGTTGCATTCTACATAATTTCGTGCGTGATCGTGATGGATATTCGTTTGATGACACGCTAACTACTCACGGACTATTTGCCGAAGAAGGTGTCCCCACTGTACCACAAGGTGGACGTGCTTTAAACTAGCAACGTAATACGTGGGCACATTATTTCATCAGTGAGGCAGGGCAACTGCCTTGGCAGGACCGAATGGTGTGAACGTAGTTATATGTCAACGATGTTTAGAACATGACTGGTGTAGTATATTTTAGAGTACTGTAGGACTACTAGGGTTTTTCGTATTATATTCTTCAAGTAATATTGTAGGTATATTCATTATTACATTAAATATGTTTATGTTTATTATTGTTATATATATTAGTATAGCTATATAGGAGTCGTTCTCTTGAAGATAGCTATGGTTTGTAATATTGAGACGAGGGCAAATGCATATTTGCATATTTCTTTGTATTGGCCAATTTAAAATATGTGTTATTGTTGAGTGTATTATAATTATTTTTTTGCTGAAATGAACAGTTATATTCTGCATATTTTGCATGAATCGCATTGTTGAAACCAATAATGGATTTTTTTAAATTTTAACAGCATGTTAATGTATATTTGGCCAATCTAAGATATGTTTTATTGTTGAGTGTATTATAATTATTTTTTGCTAAAAAGAACAGTTATATTCTGCATTTTTTGCATGAATCGCATTGTTGTCACCAATAATAGATATTCTTTATTGAAACTGCACATTACTGCATATTTTATATGTTTTATTAAAATGTTTAATATATCATTTATTGCAAGCAATTTGTTATAGCCACATATTTTGTTAACAATTAGCCTCCTTTTTCAAAAAAACCCTAAAGTAAAGCTCCGTATTAAGCCATTAAAACTTCGAATAATGTTTAATCCCAATCCGGGGTAAGACGAAATAATTACGAAAATGACCTGCTTTTATAATCCCTTCACTAAAGTAGGCATGCGTCGTCACTCTGCTATTGAAATTCGAACTGCCAATCGACTATCCTTTTCTAAACCAATTGATGAACAATGAAAAAAAAAAACAAATCTCCCCTAAGCGTTAAAGTATACCGGGAGCTGGTTCCAAACCTTACATTACCTCCACAACCGAAAATGACATGGATACAAGCAGCGTTATTGTATGTTAACCATTTTGCAGAATTGAAAAGGTAACTTAATAATTTTGAAACAGAGTCAGCAGAGCTAAATGGCAAAATTTATTTTTAAAACAAGAAATCCAACCACAATTGGTAAATATTAAGTCCCACTTTTTTATCACACTTCAAACTGTTACAAAATTGCAGGCTGGTAGTTCATCTTTAGGCGATTCAGTCCAATTAGTCGGCTATTTGAACAATACCTACTTTACAATTAGCCAATAATTCTGTTGAGAAAAAAATCAACTCTAATTTCATTGAATTATTAAAAAAATATGGATTTTCTATTCTTTCAAGTATAAAAAAAGTAGGACAAAAGTTGCAAAAATTGGAAGAAAAAATGATGGAGCGATACCGAATATTATTAATACTTCCAAAATAATTTCTTTATTTCAATATGCCCATGTCACGTTCTGCGACGTTGAGAGATCATTTTCAAAATTTAAAAGTCTATTAGATGATAACAGACAAACTTTTCTAATTGATAACATTGAAAAACATATTAGACCGTGAGATATTGATATGTGGTTCAACCATGATTTTCTTCCTTATGCCTCTTAGAGTACTGAAAGGTATACTCGAGTTGAGTGAAATAATAGAAAATTGTGGGGTTTCCTGGCGCCATCCCCCTGATAATTGAATTTATTTTTGTAAAAAAAATTACGTGTGGTGCGACGATTTTCTCTCTTATGCCATGTTTATAAAACGATAGGGAAATATCTAATTTATCAGAAAAAAAATTTAGGCGTAAGTGCTCCTAGTGCCCAAAGGGGTTTAATCATTATGCAAATTTGTGAGGAAAAAAAATAATTGTCCGTGATTTTCTCCCTTATGCCCATTGGAAGTATGAAAGGTTTAACGGTAAAGAGTAAGCAAAAAAATTGGCATAAGCGCCACTAGCGGGGGAAAATTATTAGGCCCCGGAAAATTTGTGGAAAATTTTTAGCTTCAGTCCACGATTTTCTCCCTTATGCCATTCAAACTATATGATACGTACCATATAATCAATACATTGTCAAGTCGGCATAACGATTGAAGGAGTCGGCCATGAAGGCATAAGTCATGAAGTCGTTGGAAATTTCTAGTAAAATGTTACGATTTTCTCCTTTATGCCATTTTGCATGACGGTAGAAAACTTCATATTGAGTCATTATAAAAAAAGGCATAAGTGCCACAGGCGACCTTCGTGTTGAAAATAATTTTTTAATTTTTATAAGACCTAGCTACCGCCGCAGATGTGGAAACGTACCTATATCTAAATTGTGAACTATTTCTCCCTTCTGCCGTCTCGTACGTGCGAAGAAAACTTAATTTTTAGTCACTACAAAAAAGGGCATGAGTGGCACAGGCGACTTTCGTGTTGAAAATAATTTTTTAATTTTTATAAGACCTAGCTACCGCCGCAGATGTGGAAACGTACCTATATCTAAATTGTGAACAATTTCTCCCTTCTGCCGTCTCGTACGTGCGAAGAAAACTTAATTTTTAGTCACTACAAAAAAGGGCATGAGTGGCACAGGCGACCTTCGTGTTGAAAATAATTTTTTAATTTTCATAAGACCTAGCTACCGCCGCAGATGTGGAAACGTACCTACATCTAAATTGTGAACTATTTCTCCCTTCTGCCGTCTCGTACGTGCGAAGAAAACTTAATTTTTAGTCACTACAAAAAAGGGCATGAGTGGCACAGGCGACTTTCATGTTGAAAATAATTTTTTAATTTTTATAAGACCTAGGTACCGCCGCAGATGTGGAAACGTACCTATATCTAAATTGTGAACTATTTCTCCCTTCTGCCGTCTCGTACGTGCGAAGAAAACTTAATTTTTAGTCACTACAAAAAAGGGCATGAGTGGCACAGGCGACTTTCATGTTGAAAATAATTTTTTAATTTTTATAAGACCTAGGTACCGCCGCAGATGTGGAAACGTACCTATATCTAAATTGTTAACTATTTCTCCCTTCTGCCGTCTCGTACGTGCGAAGAAAACTTAATTTTTAGTCACTACAAAAAAGGGCATGAGTGGCACAGGCGACTTTCGTGTTGAAAATAATTTTTTAATTTTTATAAGACCTAGGTACCGCCGCAGATGTGGAAACGTACCTATATCTAAATTGTGAACAATTTTTCCCTTCTGCCGTCTCGTACGTGCGAAGAAAACTTAATTTTTAGTCACTACAAAAAAGGGCATGAGTGGCACAGGCGACTTTCATGTTGAAAATAATTTTTTAATTTTTATAAGACCTAGGTACCGCCGCAGATGTGGAAACGTACCTATATCTAAATTGTGAACAATTTCTCCCTTCTGCCGTCTCGTACGTGCGAAGAAAACTTAATTTTTAGTCACTACAAAAAAGGGCATGAGTGGCACAGGCGACTTTCATGTTGAAAATAATTTTTTAATTTTTATAAGACCTAGGTACCGCCGCAGATGTGGAATTTTTGCCGTGCAAACCGTTGTTAAATAGATTCGATTAAAAGAATCGAAGCGCTCAAAAGGCAACGCAGTTAATTGAGAGTTGATTAAAGGGATTATACGCCGCAATACGTCTACCGCGAGTACCGCGTCTGTCTTGAACGGACTCTCCCCCCCACCCGGCCGTCCACCCGGTAAGTCACGATTCGCCGAACTGGGCGCTCTCCGGTGTTGCCACGTGTCCACTAGTAGCGCACGGAAACATCGGGTAATACTGTATTATTTTTTTCGGCTGCGCTCGTCTTCTTGAAATTAACACAGACACGCGGTAATAGTCGTGAGTGTGACGTCTCTGCGTTGCTTGACGGGGGAAACATGTCTCTTCGATTTGGCGATCGGCTCAGTTCGCGGGCGCGATGGAAGAGGTATACTTTACGCGTATTCTGGCAACACCGCTTTTTTCTTATCACGCGTGACGCGGTTTTTCCACCAACACCCTATCCCAATATATACAACGTGCGTCAAGAAGTTTCACTTCAAAAATACATTTTAATCAGAAAAAAAATATAACATCAGTTTGTACTGCCTTCACTTCAAGTGTTCCCTTCATTTTCATGACCTTCATCATCATCATCGTAATCATCGATATTCTTATCTGCATTCAATATCACATCAATATCAGCATCAATATCACTTGTGTTGCATTCATCATCATCATCACTGCTATAATCAAGGGCGCCCGCAGGATTTTGTCCCGGGGGGGGCCAAATTTTTGTTCATAAAAAATGCAGAAATCGGTAGGCATCTAATATAGCAAAAATGGCACAATAATTCCTACAAAAGAAAAATTGCATGTTTCGATCTTACTTGATCTCCTCAGCGGTCATAAAATTATACGAACAATGACGAACATCCTTTTTTAAAGATTTGGAAAAAAACGTCAGTTCATAATTAAACCAAATATAACTTTAACACACATTACTTTTACTGTTCCTATACAGCCAGCAAATATATACATATATATGTATATGTACAGTAGCAATAATTTAACAAACATTACTTTGTTAATATTTTCCTATTCAATTTTTTAAGTTATATATCGCTTGTTCCATGCCGAATTTGGGATTTTTTTTAGATGTAGCCCAAAATGAAGAAAAATGTTCCTTTTGGGTCCCCGAAACTCCTAAATTTTTAGGGCCCCAAGTGGAATATAACTCAAATTATGGACAATCGAAAATTGAAATTTTGAAAAAATTGAAGCAAATTGTTGCTTTTGTTGATGTTTTTGAAGGTCCACAACGGTTGAAAACAACGCTGAAGCAACCTTCCACAACAATTGTCCTGAAAATTTAAATTTTCAACACAAATCTTGAAATCTGGGGCCAGCCCTTAGGTCTGGCGAACTTCTGTTTGGGCTGAAAAGTTTTGTATCAGATCCAGCTACGCTCCTGATTTTTTTGGTCAGGAACGCTGAATTCGTTTTTTTTTTGGCGGCCTGACGAATAATGGCGCCCAGACCTATCAACAGTGAACCGTGCTGGATGAACTTTATTTTAGCAGTTTCCAAAAGCTTAAAGTATGAAGTGAAGTGTTCTTGACAAACCCCAATACAAAAATAATCTTGATCAAACTGCCGACGTTTCGTTCAGTGTTCTGAACATAATCATGGCGCTGAAACTATGAATATGTTAAGTATTTCTTATACAACCAAAAAAATATCACTTACATGTCATCAAGATCAAATTTGACATGTTTGACATTTCATACTGTATATCAATTGTTTAAAAGGCCATTATAAATAATAGAAACCTATAAAATTGTGAACGCTAAATATTGTCAAAAATGTGTCAAAAGATGATGGATAAAATTTGTATACCTATTTGTTTTGAAAATGTGATAGTTTTCATATGTTCATTTATTTGAATAATTTGTAATATGCTTGGGCAAAGTTATGAAAATCTTGTCTGTTTACAATATTATCAGATGTTTTAATATGTACTGCCTCTTTGAATAATCTTTCAAACCAATTAGATTCACGCTCTAATATCGAAACATTTTCAAAATCGAAGTTGTGATTGTTTTCTATGGCATGTTCCACTAAACCGGAATGTGTTGAATTATTTTTAGAGATATTCAATTGATGTTGTTGTAATCTCTTTTTTATGTATTGTTGTGTTTCTCCAATATATACCTTAGGAGGGTTACAATCAGAACATGTGATCTGATATACTACGCAACTCTGGTTTTTTATAGGTGTTGGGTCTTTAATTTTGGAGAAAATGAGATTATTGAAAGAAGACAATGAATACCAAGCTGGATATATGTTTAGGGAGTTCAGGGTTTTGAAAGTGAAATTTTCTATGTTGTTATGGTACGGGAGTCTTATAAAAAGTTTATCTTTTGTTATTTGTGTTGTGTTTTGTGGAGAAGTTAGGATATTGATATTATTATTATTAAGACTGTTTGTTAATTGATCTATTCTTTTATGTATGTTGTGTAATATAAATTTTATGGGATACATGTTCTTAACAAAAGTTTCTATTATGAATTTAATGTTTTGTGTTCTGAAAGATTCGTGAGAGAGTAGAATTGCCCTGTCGACCAAGTTAATAATGGCGGCTCTTTTGTACCTCGTGGGTTGGAAAGAAAGGAAGTTTAGATATCTTCCGGAAGATGTATTTTTCCTGTACCAATTTGTGATGCAATATCCGTTATTGAACGAGATGCAGATGTCCAGAAATGGTAAGTTGTTATTATTAGGAAGCTCACATGTGAACTGAATCTTCGGATGGAAACTGTTGAATTTTTTAATTATTTCATGAATGTTATTATTGGGTACTAGGAGTAAAGTATCATCCACGTATCTGAAATATAGTGGTAATTCTGGGTTTATACTCTTAAGAATCTTTTCTTCGAGTGCCACCAAAACTAGATTGGCAATAATCGGAGATAGAGGACCACCCATGGGACAACCAAAAATCTGTTTATACATTTTTCCTCTGAAGGAGAAAACTGAGGAATCGAAGATGAAATTAATGATCTCAAACAATAGGTCTAGAGTGATAGTGGTAGTCAATTCGTTGAATCTTGAAGATATATAATCTAATGCAACTTCAATGGGAGTGTTAGTATATAAGGATACCACATCTAATGATATGAATGTGTGGTCCATGTAAGGTATGAAATCAAAATTGTTTATTGTGTTGACAAGATCGAACGAATTTTTTAGGTTGCGAGGATTGTCTCCTAGTGGACTCAGAATGTTATAGATGAACCTAGAGAGGTTGTATGTTGGTGATCCACAATTGGATACAACAGGGCGAACTGGATAACCTGCTTTATGAAATTTTATCAAGCCATAAATCTTAGAGATAGTGCCATTATGACATCTGATGTTCCTGTATGTTTTTAGGTCAATGTGATCGTTGTCTAAAAGATTTTTGGCTATGACGTTATTTTTCCTTTGAATGTTAGGTATAGGATCTTTGTAAAGTTCTACATATGTATTAGTATCTTGAAGTAGGGATGTAATTTTGTTGTTGTACTCATCCTGGTTGATTAATACAGATGTATTGCCTTTATCTGCTTTTACTAGGATGGCATCAGGATTCATTTTTAGAAACTTTTTATCCAGTTATCCAGTTCGCCCTGTTGTATCCAATTGTGGATCACCAACATACAACCTCTCTAGGTTCATTTATAACATTCTGAGTCCACTAGGAGACAATCCTCGCAACCTAAAAAATTCGTTCGATCTTGTCAACACAATAAACAATTTTGATTTCATACCTTACATGGACCACACATTCATATCATTAGATATGGTATCCTTATATACTAACACTCCCATTGAAGTTGCATTAGATTATATATCTTCAAGATTCAACGAATTGACTACCACTATCACTCTAGACCTATTGTTTGAGATCATTAATTTCATCTTCGATTCCTCAGTTTTCTCCTTCAGAGGAAAAATGTATAAACAGATTTTTGGTTGTCCCATGGGTGGTCCTCTATCTCCGATTATTGCCAATCTAGTTTTGGTGGCACTCGAAGAAAAGATTCTTAAGAGTATAAACCCAGAATTACCACTATATTTCAGATACGTGGATGATACTTTACTCCTAGTACCCAATAATAACATTCATGAAATAATTAAAAAATTCAACAGTTTCCATCCGAAGATTCAGTTCACATGTGAGCTTCCTAATAATAACAACTTACCATTTCTGGACATCTGCATCTCGTTCAATAACGGATATTGCATCACAAATTGGTACAGGAAAAATACATCTTCCGGAAGATATCTAAACTTCCTTTCTTTCCAACCCACGAGGTACAAAAGAGCCGCCATTATTAACTTGGTCGACAGGGCAATTCTACTCTCTCACGAATCTTTCAGAACACAAAACATTAAATTCATAATAGAAACTTTTGTTAAGAACATGTATCCCATAAAATTTATATTACACAACATACATAAAAGAATAGATCAATTAACAAACAGTCTTAATAATAATAATATCAATATCCTAACTTCTCCACAAAACACAACACAAATAACAAAAGATAAACTTTTTATAAGACTCCCGTACCATAACAACATAGAAAATTTCACTTTCAAAACCCTGAACTCCCTAAACATATATCCAGCTTGGTATTCATTGTCTTCTTTCAATAATCTCATTTTCTCCAAAATTAAAGACCCAACACCTATAAAAAACCAGAGTTGCGTAGTATATCAGATCACATGTTCTGATTGTAACCCTCCTAAGGTATATATTGGAGAAACACAACAATACATAAAAAAGAGATTACAACAACATCAATTGAATATCACTAAAAATAATTCAACACATTCCGGTTTAGTGGAACATGCCATAGAAAACAATCACAACTTCGATTTTGAAAATGTTTCGATATTAGAGCGTGAATCTAATTGGTTTGAAAGATTATTCAAAGAGGCAGTACATATTAAAACATCTGATAATATTGTAAACAGACAAGATTTTCATAACTTTGCCCAAGCATATTACAAATTATTCAAATAAATGAACATATGAAAACTATCACATTTTCAAAACAAATAGGTATACAAATTTTATCCATCATCTTTTGACACATTTTTGACAATATTTAGCGTTCACAATTTTATAGGTTTCTATTATTTATAATGGCCTTTTAAACAATTGATATACAGTATGAAATGTCAAACATGTCAAATTTGATCTTGATGACATGTAAGTGATATTTTTTTGGTTGTATAAGAAATACTTAACATATTCATAGTTTCAGCGCCATGATTATGTTCAGAACACTGAACGAAACGTCGGCAGTTTGATCAAGATTATTTTTGTATTGGGGTTTGTAAAGAACACTTCACTTCATAATTCATCTAGCTCCCCGAGAACATTCTCCTATTCTTTACAAAAGCTTAAAGCATTGCAAACAACTTTTGCTTAAAACTTTTTTCATAAAAATAGGTATTTTTACAAGTTATGGATGGTTGAAAATTTTTGGTTTTGGAGCGCAACCTGAAAATTTCAATTTTCAATTGTCCATAACTTGAGTTCTATTCCACTTGGGGCCTTAAAAATTTAGGCGGAGTTTCGGGGGTCCAAAAGGACCATTTTCCTTCATTTTGGGCCACATCTAAAAAAAATCCCAAATTCGGCATGGAACGAGTGATATAGGTACCTATATATTTTTTAATTATTTATTGTTTGGTATAAAGCATAGGTGGGCAGATATACCTACTAATATATAGTTAATGGCAAAACAATATGTCGTAGGTAAATTTTACTAGACGGTTGTAGAACCGGGGGCATACACTTTCATCCGCCCGCATAACTTAACTATAAAATTTAAAGGAACTCTTACCTGAAAATGTACAGTTTCGTCCGCTGCTTAATATCGGGAATGGGTCGACATATTTTCGTCACATTATCGAGAACCACTGATGAGATTACGAAATATATTAAAATTGTTGCAAATGGTGAAATAATAAGGAAATAAAAAAAAAGAAGTTTCGAACGCAAGGGGGCAAGGATCAAACATGTACTCACTGAGACACTGAGCCTAATAGGCATCATCAGAATTTGCTGTAGAATGTGAAATTTGTATTGTAATTGCGTGGAATGGGTTTTCCAAATTAGGGTTAAGGCTACCTGTATTACCATCGGACGAAAGTGTATAGTTGAAAATTAAGACGCCGGACGAAAGTGTATTACAAAATTTATTCAAAAGGGATTACGGACGAAACTGTATTTACCAAAAGAACCATCTTTAAATAAAAATTGCAGCTTCCTTTTAGATCGGTAAAAGTTTGTATGCTTAATTACATTTTCTAAAGATATGTTACTGTTTAAGTATAATTCTGCCAGATACCCCTTCCAGCTCTTAGATTCCTCCTTAAAATTATCTATATAATAGAGTTCTTCGATTCTTCTAATATATGCATCTACCAAATTACAAGAAAGTCCGGAAATATTTTTATGGAGAATAACATCTAGCATCTTTATTTTCTTCAGAAAATCTGTTTTCTAAAAATTAAATCAGCGAATCCAAATAAGGAATAAAAATACTTATACGATAGTTAGTTTCTGGCAAAGAATTGTCATAATTTCTCGTTTGAGCAGTACCTGCACCTAGAAAAAAATTATCTGCACGCGAAATTTTACATATAAAATTTCTCTGTCTTGGCCAACATCGCAAATTTAGTTTGGGTGGACAAACGGGAATATTTAATGATAATTAGTCTGTCTACTTGGACAAATTGCTACCTATACCTGTAGGGAATGTGTATTTTGAGATTCTGTTTACCTTTCTCTCGCATTAAAAGAGGTTTTGTTATTTATTAGATTAGATTTAAAATTGAAATATTGATTTTCCCAGGGGGGGCCCCCCTGGCACCCCCCTGCGGGCGCCCATGGCTATAATCATCATCGGACATTTCGCTGTCACCGTTGTCTCCATCTGCAGAAATAAACACAATAACGTAATATTGTACACAATGATGTCATATAACGTCATGAAGTTTTTTCAAGAATTGTAATCAATATTAAATCCATTTCAGTTTGATTTTTTTTGAAAGTGGCAATGAAGATCTGTTTTTCTTCTTAACGAATCCTGTGTGCATATAAAATAGTATTAAAATATATATTGTACCTTGAATGACTTCATTCACTGGGGTCTCCAGGAGAACGTCCCCAACGTACTCTGGTAGTTCATCACCTCCAAATCATGTGAAGATGTAGCAATTATTCAGCAACTGCCATCCATAATCTGTGACATTCGATAGATAGGGAATGTCCTAAAAAGTTTAAGTTTTCTTCGCACATAAGAGACGGCAGAATGGAGAAATAGTTCACAATTTAGATATAGGTACGTTTCCACATCTGCGGCGGTAGCTAGGTCTTATAAAAATTAAAAAATTATTTTCAACATGAAAGTCGCCTGTGCCACTCATGCCCTTTTTTGTAGTGACTAAAAATTAAGTTTTCTTCGCACGTACGAGACGGCAGAAGGGAGAAATTGTTCACAATTTAGATATAGGTACGTTTCCACATCTGCGGCGGTACCTAGGTCTTATAAAAATTAAAAAATTATTTTCAACATGAAAGTCGCCTGTGCCACTCATGCCCTTTTTTGTAGTGACTAAAAATTAAGTTTTCTTCGGACGTACGAGACGGCAGAAAGGAGAAATTGTTCACAATTTAGATATAGGTACGTTTCCACATCTGCGGCGGTAGCTAGGTCTTATAAAAATTTAAAAAAATATTTTCAACATGAAAGTCGCCTGTGCCATTCATGCCGTTTTTTGTGGTGACTAAAAATTAAGTTTTCTTCGCAAGTACGAGACGGCAGAAGGGAGAAATTGTTCACAATTTAGATATAGGTACGTTTCCACATCTGCGGCGGTAGCTAGGTCTTATAAAAATTAAAAAAATATTTTCAACATGAAAGTCGCCTGTGCCACTCATGCCTTTTTTTGTAGTGACTAAAAATTAAGTTTTCTTCGCAGGTACGAGACGGCATAAGGGAGAAAGTCATCTAAATTAACTCGAATTTTCAACACAATTTCCAATAATTTTCTCGACGAAAACGGCCACCTACCCTTATGCCATTACAAATAATACCTATTTTCATTGCTAGCTTTATGTTGCTCTTGATTGTATAGAAGAGAAAATCGTGGACCGAAGCTGAAAATTTTGCACAAATTTTCCGGGGCCTAATTATTTGCCCCCGCTAGTGGCGCTTATGCCAATTTTTTTGCTTACTCTTTACCATTAAACCTTTCATACTTCCAATGGGCATAAGGGAGAAAATCACGGACAATTATTTTTTTTTCTCACAAATTTGCATAATGATTAAACCCCTTTGGGCACTCGGAGCACTTATGCCTAAATTTTTTTCTGATAAAATAGATAATTCCCTATTGTTTCATAAGCATGGCATAAGGGAGAAAATCGTCGCACCACACGTCTTTTTATTTTTTAAAGAAAAATCGATAATAAAAAAAAGCAACCTGGTTCAGATTTAAAATTCAACTTTTTTTAATAATCCCGAGTGTATCTATCAGTACTCTTAGAGGCATAAGGGAGAAAATCGTAGTTGAACTTCAGATTAATATCCCACGGTCTATATGAATCGTGGTGAAGACTTGAAACTAACAGAACGTTTTTGTTTCTTTTTGGGATATATGAAACTAATGTTATGGTATTGTCAAAGGCAAACATACTAGTCTCAAGTGGCCTTTTGACTGGGTTAGGAAGTTCCAAGGGAATTTCACGCTTATTTTTTCTGATGGTTCCCAAATAAGTGAGGTTGTAATTCAAATATAAATTGCGTACTAATGGAATGCTTGTAAACAAGTTGTCACACGTCAAGTTTCTTTTTGAATTCCTAATGTGTTCAACGAGTCTTTCAACAACGGCTGATGGATAATTATTCTGAATGTATGGTCCTTCGGGTTGAGATCCTACATATACTTCCAAATTACATGCAAAGTATGTTTTAGAATCTACCAGTGTATATGTTACCGTAAAAACCCGATTTCAGTTAAAACCCGAATTTCCTAGGAAAAACTAGTTTTAACTATTGCTCACAGTCAATTCTAGATTTAACTAGTGAGAACTAGAATTAACAAATATTTTAAGTTAATACTAGTTTTAACTAAATAGTCTGTAGTTAAAACTAGTTTTTACTAAACCTGTCGGTAAAATCTGTGTAACCTATAAACATTTTATTTTGAACGAAATCTTATGGGTTCACCTATACCAAAAATAATCTAACATACATACGTCATGTAATAATGCTTTTATTACTACATAAATTATAAAAAATACATGAAATGACTTACATAAATGGGTGCGTTGGGTAATCGAACAGACAGGAAAGAAAAACAAACTTAAAAAAATACAAAAAAGAACTTAACAAACTTCGCATAAATCATTTATAATACTTTACTCGTACTTTACGTCCTTAAGTCTGCCCCAGATATTAGGAACATGTTTCCTACTTGTTCCTACATGGCTGACTATCATGACATTTAGAATTGCAGAGTTTTCCCTTCTTTTTACAAAAGCATCTATTAGTGTTGCAAGTCTTCTTGCAGACGCAACGTGCAAACCCTTGGCCTTCTCCTAAAGCAGCATGTCTAGCAGCGGTTCTCAAGGACAGATTAGCTTCCGGAACTTCTTCAAATTTTAGGAATTTTTCTTTTGAAATGTCAAATTCTGATCTGGAAAAAATAATTAGTATAAAATATCTACAAAACATAAAATTTTATTACGTTTTAAAAAAAAATATTTTTCAAGAAGTTTAGGGTGACTGTAATAATAATTTCTCCCTGATTTAAAAAATTAAATATATGTATAATGTACCTGCAATACAATTTCTCCAGTATCCCATATTTAGTGCCAACTTTGTATAAACCATCTTCGTTTTTCTCAAGTACAACACCTATGATGTTCCTTAGATCTGCTTTTGACCTGTCGACATCCGGTATCGGGATTATTATATTGTCACCCCTTTCCGCGGGTGGATGAAGAGCGTCGGAAACTAATTTCATTTTTTTAGCCTGTTTTTTTAAACCTTCATGTGCTTCTTGTCTAGCTAATAAAATTGAAGACTCTGTACTAGGACCGTCCTCTTCAACATCCGACAGAGATTCACTATTCTGCTGATAAAAAATGTTTTGGAGGTCTTCTTCATCATGCACGTTTTGAACAACTTCCAGTGGTAAAGACGATGTCGCAAGTCCTACTCTGGGTTCAATACCAAACATCGCTCGATATGGCGACTGTTTTATACCACAATGCAGGGCTCTATTTTTCATAAACTGTACAAATGGAAGGCCTTTGGACCAGTGTGTGGTATCATTATCCTGCATCCAGGCAGCTAACATTTTTTCTATATCCTGGTTGGCACGCTCTACAGACCCTTGGCTTTGGCTATGCCTTGGTTTTCCACGAACCAACTTTACTTCGGGCCAGTATGTCATTACCTCATTAATCACTGCATTAACGAACTCTCTGCCATTATCTGAGTGTAAAATACACGGAGCACCAAAAGTCAAAAATATATATGTTAATTGCAAAGCAACTTCTTCAGCCCTTTTGCTTTGCAATGATCTTAACAAAACAAATTTTGTCAAATGATCTTGGTACACCATAATAAACTTAAAACCTTTATCTTGTTGTGACTGCATATCTATGAGGTCTACTTGGCAGCGACTATTCATTTCTGAATGTATTATGGGTTTGGAAACAAGACCCCTCTTCTTCTTACTCTTTTTGCGCTGGCAAACCTCACACATGGATATGAAAATATTTATCATATCAATAGTTATATTTGCATATTTCCTTGAAGTTTCAGCTTTTAACCTATCTCGCCCTCCATGACCAACGGCAACATGTGCTGCTTCAATGATATCAAAAATATCCTCAGCAGGTAAATAATATTTAATTGGTTCACTTCTAGATGCCAGTTTTTTCGTTTCGCTAACCTCGACAACTCTAAACCTTTTAAATCTTCTATATTGTAATGGGGTTTTCTTTACAGCCAATTCAGCTTCCTGCACTTCAGTCAATAGTTTATAATAAGCGTCTCCTGTCATAACAGTGTAGTGATTTTCTTTCTTTTCGTTTTCTTCTTTTTTCAAAATCCGTTCCAAAAATTGCTGTTTCCATAAACCTCCATTTCTAGACAAATTTTCAGCAATATCCGTCATTTTTAGAATCAAAAAGGTATATCTGGAGTTGGTTATAATAATGCTGAAATGATTTATTTTACAAAATTACTCAAAAATTACAATTTAAAAATCACTTACCAGACAAAAAGTTGAAACTAACAATTTTAACCAGAAACTACAAAGTAAATCGTGCTGAATAATTTTTAAACGCGTTCACCAAAAGAAAACAAGTCGCAACGTCCATTACGCATAAGCTTACACCACCAACTAAATTATACCCTACCTACAATCAGACCACAGATCAGATCATACGACTTATTTTGGCCAATCAAAGAATAGAGACTCCGACCGACAGCACGTAACAGTTTTTACTGTTTTAGTCGAAACTAGTTTTGACTAGTAAAAACCGTTTTGAATTTAATATCCTTAGAATGTTTAGTTTTTACTGAAATTATTAGATAATTCTAGTTTTAACTAGTTAAATCTAGAATTGACTATGAGCAATAGTTAAAACTAGTTTTTCCTAGGAAATTCGGGTTTTAACTGAAATCGGGTTTTTACGGTAACATATATAACTTTATGCCATATTTGTTTGGCTTACACGGAATATATTGGCGGAACCCACATCTACCGCAAAATGTTATGCGAAAATGCGAAATCTTCTTTGACAGTATTTCCAACAAAAACCTTTCGCTGCTCCCAAGTTGTGTCGTCTCAAAACTTCTTAAATAGGTTTTCTCGATCCTGGCCTGAAATTAGAAAGCCTTTTTTGTAGTATCCTTCATTTTCTCTTTGTTTTAACAATTACATCTTTCTTCCATTCTTCTTTCTTCACGTTTTTTGTTGTGAAACGAATTTTTTAATTTTTGGGCTTTGTGAATCCCAAGTAGGTTTTGCCCGTCATTCTTAGTTTTTTTATTGGTAGCCTTTTTATTGTACCCTTTTCCAAGTTGTTCCAGTACCAAGTTGAGCACGAGAAAAGACGTCTTGTTGGTAAGATCCTTAAATTTGTCACATTCAGGTCATTTTCTTGTTCATGGAGTTCATTTACTTCTAATTCATTTGAGTTTAGGTTTTTAGCCACTGCGACTATCCTTCTTGCTCTGTTGGACATTATTATTTTATTAGCGGCTTGAAACAGTACCTCGTAACTGCAACTGCAATTTGAATTTTGAAAAATACAGGACCCCGTAAGTGTCACCTGGAAAGAAAATGCGTTTTAAGGTAAAGAAACAATATATTTATCATATCATAAATTAATCAAAAACAACTTACAACACCTTCAAAACTACGTATTCAAAAGTAATGTGAAATTTTACTTATTTTAAATAACTTATCAGCCAAAAACCAGGAACACTTCAACGAACTACCACAATAACTGTTGAGAATAATGGAGCCGACTGACAAATACGAGGTTATGCTGTTAAAATTGGCAGGAATGTAGATACGAGGTAATGTTTATCATGATTTACCGCCAAAATTGACAACTGATTAACTTCAAACTTGGTCAACAGATGCCACCATCTATTCTACGGAATAGTTTATAATAAAACGAATTTATCAAAAGATGTTAGTTACGAGGTCCTGCGTTTCGACCCTCGATATAATCCACAAACAAATGTAAAATTGTTTTTAAATCAGTGTAATTCGAGATTTAAATGTTTGGTTTATTATACATAATAACACTTACTTTTCAAGCGTAAACACAATTATTCACTAAAACAGAAATGTTCAATTGGCTTCCTCTCTTCGAGCGATTAGACGATAGTAGGAATACCAGTCCCGAATGAGAGCATCCCGTCGAAATGGTCGGTATAGCCCATCACCAGTCCGCTCTAAGAGCAGGAAGCTCATGGGGTGTTCACAACATAATTTTTGCAGCTCCGGAGACATATATTGAAGCTGTATGCACTTGAGTTGGGCTCCGTTTAACTTAATTTTATTGTAGACCTGGTGTGGCAGTATTATTGAGAAATCACACTCCCTACATAAGTAACCAACATCGATAACAACTGTCGCACTGCTTACTTCATTTTCATCTTCTGATGAGTACGCTTCAACAGTCAAATCGCTGTTGGCTCAATCATCTTCCTCCTCCTCCGCCCTCAAAATTCTCCTTAATATTGTTGCCATTGTCCTTTTTCTTTGCTACACCTATTGAAAAATATTTTAGTTTAAGATTGGGGGAGTATGAATAGGATTAAACAGTACATTCCATTACATTTCACTTCTATAAATTTCCAATATGTTAACACTAGCTATAGATATTTTAGAGAACACCTAAGAATACACTTCCTTCCCTTCCTCCTCTTCTTCCTCTTCCTCCTCGTCCGGCACAGCCGCTTTTAATTTCTTTCTGGATTGTAAGGTTAACCTATCCAATTTCTCTGCACTATTATCATCACCAACAATAAAATAAGTGTTTTAATTCCTCCTCGAAGATGGCCAGCTCCTCCTCATTCTCGAGTTTTGTTCTGTAATACCTCACCGGCAGGTTCCCAAACTTTTTTGTTAAGGTTTCCTTTTTCGGGGAATAATATAGTTGTATGGGTATTTTATCCTCTCTAATTTTGATGTCTTTAACCCCATATCTAAAATTCAGGGAGAAAGGATGAGATGTAACATTGAAGAGAAAAATTAGAATGGTGAGAATAAATATAATGAAACTTAAAGAATGCAATAATATTACAACAAACAATGAACTTACATAAAAATCTCCTTAATCACTATGAATGCCGACCGGATGGGTAGCTTAACGTGATCTTTCCTTCACCGTCCTTTCTACGGACAACAATGCTAACGGACTCTCAGGTTGTGGGAGGAGAGCTGGCTCAAGAGTTTGAAGAAATGAAATACAAAAAAAACATGGGCGCCACTTGGTTTATTTCTTGAAGGGGGTTAAACCAAGAAAACCGAGAAGTCAGGAACATTAACTAAACAAAAGCAAGTTACAGGAAAACTCTATTAACACACAAATAGGCGGCGCTTGCCGTCCACAAGTTCAACAATATATGCAATGGGGTAAATATTAAACCGCACCGATGGCCTAAGTACTAATACACTCAATTATTAACTCAACACAGAATACATTCCTACTTGGAACAGAATATCCATTTCTTAAACTGGGCCCTTCCGATTAAAGAGGCGGTTCACGAGTCAAACGTGTTTTTATTAATTCGAACTAGGCTTGAAACGCTTAACCACTTATCTGAGATCGGCCCGATGGCCTAGACTGCCTAGACCACTGTCCAAACTATGGTGAAACGCTGGGATGATCGTGAAACGGACTGGTACACCGGTACCTCGGTCAAAGACGTCCCCTTCACCCCCAAAGTCTCTCGCCATCTGGCACTCTGAACCGTGTGAAACCAGGAACCAGGCTCAACACGGGGACTCCCAACTTAACCTTTGGGCTCCGCTAAAGCACCTTGCTGTTAGCCTCAAACTAGACTCGGGACCCTGTAAATACACGCGACGATTTCCTCGTCAGAGACATCTCATCGGCCTCATCAAAATCTACATTACCTTTACGGAGTGCTCTACATGGGCTCCTCATACACAAAATGGCGGTAACCAATGCCCCAAAAACTCCAAATTCGATGGAACTCGTTGCATCTCCAACGCCACGCCGAGAAAGGAAAGAAAGCGGATGTAACCTATCGGCCGTCCTTCATGCGTCAACTTCTCTGTTCACGGAACATAATCGGAATGCTCGCGGTACCGCGTTAAGCATAGGCAACACACCAAACATAGGCTTTTCAACAAACAGCAGTGAAATAAAAACGCTACATCACCACAACGACGACGGTGCACGGTACGTTTGCCATTTTGGTTGTTTGTTGTGATATATACTTGAACTGTGCGATGTTATATTTATATATGTAGATGCACACGATTTGGAATTAATTCATGGTATTGTTTTTAAATGAACCATGCATTTCTCGGCGCATTTCTATTTACTTTGACCTAACACCTTGTTTATGAATACTTAGCAGACACGCGAATAGATAATTTCAATACAATCGCTTTGAAATAATTAATAACATTGTGTTTAGATTACGTAACCTCTACATGCTACATAATCATGATTATGCATTTGGTTTCATTGACTAACCTTGTTTAGGAATATTTAGTAATCGTGGAAATAGATGCTTTGTTTCCATATATTTGTAAATTGCTTATGATGTAAATAATTCACGTCGTACGATTTGTCGCATCAAAATGAGTGCATGTGCAGAACTTGTTGATATCAGTGAAAATAAAATTATTTTTTTTATGTAAATATATAAAGCGTAATGATTGTGTCAATAAAAAATGATTTTCAAAATTGGAATCAAATTTGGCTTTATTGCAATATTTCAGTAGAAAATTGAAATGTTTTAGAACTCCTCGAAATACTCCCAATTTAATGTGGCAAGATTTGGATTTATTTCATTAACATTTTTAAAAAGTTGATCATGTCGGAGTTGAAATGAAAAATTGAATATTTGTACCTCAGTTCGGAATCTGATGATTCAGACACCGAGTTTACTTATATGACATCGTGTTTGGTGGGAACTTGCAAAAAAATTGGCAATGTCTACTTAAAAAGTAGAAATGAGTGTGGAGAATTTAACACCATTTTTAATGATTTAACAGGAGGACAATTTTGAAATTACTTTCGAATGACTCTTGATCAGTTTAACGAAATTTTGGAAAATATTCAGTAATATTACAGGGTATGACACTAATTACCGAAGGGCAATACAACCAGAAGAGAAACTGGCAATTTGTTTGAGTTAAGTTTTTATTAGTTATCGTACTTATATCATTGTTGTTGATGAGGTAGGTATTTATTGAAATACATAATGGAAAACATTGAACAAAAGGGAGTTTTTAAGTAAAATTTGGTCCTTGTCCATCGTGCTGTTTTTCATAATTTTTGTCCCAGTTATTATAGGGGTAATAACGAGGAACCTCAGGGTCTTCGTTCGAGGTGGAGTGGTTAGCTGCGGGCTGTTCAAGATCAGTGAATACAGGAGCGGAATTTGATGCTGACAGCAATGAGCGAGACGTCACACGAGATGATTTAGATGAGCACGTTGCGTACCCTTCAGCTTGCTCTTCAGCCTCCGTTACCCTTAAAAATATTCCTTTTTTAATTTTTCTTTGAAGATGTACAGGTAATGTTTTGGTTGTTCCGTACATCGAATCCAAAACATCCTTTTGCAGAAGGGTTCGTCTCATTTCCTCTCTTCAATTTGATCTTTTTTCTTTGCCTCTTGCTGCAACAAATGAATGACTGATTTTTCGTTGTTTCTTTTCGATGCAGGTGTTGAATAATGCGTTGTTTCTGTCCTGGATGACGATAATGTTACGTTGTCCTCCCTCCTCGGATGAAGGATGTTGTCGAATATCCGTTGCAATAGAATCTTGCAGAAGAACAGATTCCTGCATTTTTGTGTTTGAATTTCTTCACCACTTTGACCCTCCTCATTGGTTATCCGTAGTCTGTCCCTCATAAATGTTTGCAAAAACGACATTTGCAATCCATATTTCCCTCGACTCGTAGAAGAAGCTGCAGACCCGCTTGCTTTTCGTTTTTTGCTAGAGCGATAACCGTCCCTTAGTTTTTTTCAAATGTTCTTGGCTTCATCTCCTGCAACAACCCAAAATGTGCTGTTTATTTTATTTGATCATATTAAATTGCATGTAATGCGTACCTGAATTCTAGAAAATGATGGCAAATATTCTCGAAATTTTTCAAAACAAATGCTCAACCCCGCTTTCGGTGGCCGGTCAGCCTAAGGGTATATTCCCCTATGAATACTTGGACCACTGGGATAAGTTAAATGAGAAGAAATTACCTCCCATCGAATGTTTTCATAGTACTTTGAAAAATTGTGGAGTTAAACAGTCTGAATATGATCATGCTACACGAGTTTGGGATACATTTGGAATTCAAAATTTACGGCAATATTTGGAATTATATTTGAAAACTGATGTTTTGCTTCTAGCAGACGTTTTTGAAAATTTTCGAAAAGTTTGTTTAGAGACATACAATCTGGAATATTTAAAGTATTATACAGCTCCCGGTTTGACTTCTGCTAGTTGTCTAACAATATCACGAACCACTTTGTAGTTATTGGGCGACACCGATCAGATTATGTTTATTGAGAAAAGTATCAGAGGTGGTGTGTCCAATGCAGCAATCGTTATGGGAAAGCGAACAATATTTACATGGAAAATGAATATGATCCCAATTTACCATCCTCCTACCTCATGTATTATGATGTGAATAATCTGTATGGTACTGCGATGAGTAAATATTTACCTGTAGCCGATTTTTGATTGGATTGATTGTTCAGATTTCTATTCGGAAGACATAATCAACATACCTGATGATTCAGACTTTGGTTACATTCTCGAAGTCGACTTGGATTATCCTAAGAACTTCACGATCTTCACAAAGATTTACCTTTGTGTCCTGAACGGATGAGACCGCCTACAGCATCATCAAAACAACCCAAACTGTTGACTACACTATTTAATAAAAAGAATTATATACTTTACTATATAAATTTAAAGCAAGCTCTGAATTTAGGCCTTAAAATATATAAAATTCACAAAATTTTCAAATTTAAACATTCACCATGGTTGAAAACTTACATAGATTTAAACACAGAATTAAGACGGCAAAGTAGGAACGATTTTAAAGAAAAAAAAATTAATGAACAATGCAGTGTTTGAAAATTAGTAACAAAATGGGATGGGCGTTATGGGGCTAAATAGTACATTTGCAAACCAAATTTTCACAGTTACGTGTGTATCGATATGTATCGGTGGTTCGATACACACGATAATCCGAACAAAAGGTGGGTATTCTATGGTCAATCGAGTCGCCTCCTAAATTCTACACATTTGACCAAAATTTAAAGGATATTCATTTTACAGAACAGTTTGAAAAAAGAAAAATGAGCTATCGACGGCCGATACAAAAAGTACGCTGGCCCTTATTGACCATTAAAGACTCATCAACTAATCGGACTATGGTCCATCGATTCGCTATTCAATTTTACACGTGACCCAAATTTAAAGGAAATCAATTTTGCCGAACAGTCTGAAAAAAAAATAAAAACCAGCGGTCGATGTCAGATACAAAAAAGTCCGGTGGCCCTTAGTGACCATTAGCGACTTTCAGCAAATAATCGGAGTATGGTCGATCGATTCGCTATTCAATTCTATACATGTGACCAAAATTTGAAGGAAATCCATTTTGCCAAACAGTAAAAAAAAATATTAAAACCCAGTGGTCGACATGGGTGCAATGTCGAACTGAGCTGATTTCCTAATCGCTCCGAGCGATCTTTTGACTACTAATTACTCTATGGAAAGTCGATTTGTTGTAGAATATCTCGAATGAATGCGAAACGTTCATAAAATTGATTTTGGGGTATACTTTGAATTAACTATTTAAATTTGAAACCCGACATCGTCTTAGGCAACCAGTTCTGCGGCTATATACTTTCCTCATAATATACATTAAATTTGTTTGAAATGAATTCTCAGAATCAATTTATGGTTTATTGATCGAAAACAGGGCATAAATATTTATTTGTTACATCATCATCGTGATTGATTTTCCCCCAATACATTTCGTCTCGGTGTGCTACTAATTGCTCGTGCATCCTCGGCTAAATAACACGCTGAGAAAGTACGCTAACTTCACACCCGTGCACCCAATTGATTTTGTAAAATTAATAATATATAAAAGGTCCGATATAAAACAAAACATTTGTTAGTATTTCTGTGAACATTAAAATTTACATGAGAAGAAACAAATTAGAAAACTATGCAAAATGCAAAACTACTACACAATATATGGCATTTCAGTATGTGTTAGATTTTACACGTTACATCATATATCTATAGTACAGGTTTACCAATATTTTTAAAGTTAAGAATTACGTTTACAAAAGAACAAAAAGAAATTATAAACGTAAGCTCAAACTATCTATATTAATCTATATCTGAGTCGAATTGAGATGAACGCGTATCAGAGTCGTCGTTCAAATTAATTGTAATGGGCTCTATGACGATATCAAATTGACTTTCAAATTGCCAATATTATTTTATTAGTTATGTGTTTTGTGTGTCTAATGCAGTTTTGCCAATTTTTCTCCGTTACTTGTGACAATGCATCGTGCCACACATTTTTTATAGTGTTATCATCGTGAATTTTTTTGCTCACGATGGTTTTTGTAAAATATTGTTTACACAGCCCACACCAACTCTATGGCATTAAACATACAGTGATACGGTGGCAATCTTAAAACATAATGACCTTCTTTCTGAATGTGCAAATCGACAGCATAAGGCAAACTGGATTTCTAATTCTGTAGCAGGGGTAATATCTCGCAGTTTTTGGCATGAACAGGAAAATTAATATTTTTATTGCTCAACCAATCAATAATTTCTTTCTTTTTAGCATTTTGATATGGAACAGTTTCACTTAATCGTGAGTGATATCGCGCATTGTCCATTACTATTAATGATGGTTCTTGCAAAATTGACAGAAGTTTGCCGATTAACCGTCATATTGTCTTGGTAATCGGCACTTTTATTGTTAGTTGAAAATATTGGTTCTGCTCCCGGTATAAATCCATTTTTGTTTCCAGCATGCATAATTATAAATCTTTTGCCACTATTTACCTGTTTTCTAAGTAAAGATTTTTTATTTGCGTCATGTCGAGTCTTAATGTCATTTCCATGTTGAAAAACCCAGGTTTCGCCAAGAAACAACATCTAGTGGAGAATTGTTTGACATATTCTCGATATATTGCCTCAAAAATTAAACCCTCATGACTGCAATATCCGTTTTTTTTTATTAATTCCCTTCTTTTGATGTCAACAGAATATTTGAAACTTAAGCTCTTTAACAATTTACTTAGACTGGTTTTACATGCATCTAGGATACACTTATCACGCAACTCTTTACAAATTAGTTCTCTGGTAAGATATTTTTTTGTACAAATCATGGTATATAAAATGTTGCGGATTTCAGATTTTTATCCTTCTGTAATATCCCGCGTTTTAGGAGCCTTTCCCTTTGGCACTGGCTAAAATAAAAACCAATTCTTTAAAATCAAATCAAAATGTTGTTAAATCAAACTCACCGATTGTCTCAATCCTTCGTCTCCTTGGCTTCTTATTCTCGACAACGTTCTCTCGCTGATTTGTAATGCTTCTGATGCACATTTAATTACCGAAATGTAATCTTCACTGTTTTCTTTTTTGTTCTGGAAATATTCCAGAACATTTAAAATTAATCGTCTACTTTGCGAGTTAAAAACTTCACTCTGCATTCTAATAGTTTGACACCTAAGGACAGAATTTGAAACTAAACTGTTGACAATGCTATTTTGCCTTTTATTTCCACCCACTTATTATAATCTACCATTCTTAAATACATTTTATATAGTTCGTTTAACAGACATAATGCTAATCCCGGACAGCCGCTAATTCAGAGCATACTGCCTTTCTTGGGGTTAAGAAGTTCGGGCTCACCCGAATTGCGGATAAAATCGTTCTAGGTAGAAAAATTATTAAAAGGGGTGGTAATCCCACACCTGAATTGTAGTTAAAAATCCAAAATTATGTTGACGACGACAACCTCTTTTCACCTGGCATATGGGCCAAAAAAACCGGCATTTCTTTTAATTATATTCTATATTTAGTTGTTATTGTTCTTCTATACCCCTCCCCCCCTTATGTAAACTTTTCGTAATTCTTTCAAATCCGTGCAGGTTGATAGTTATATAAAATTAACTCTGATATAAAAGGAAAATTCTAGCCCTTGTTGGCTAGACATATTTGTTAAATTTTTATATCAGAAACGTAAGATAACTTATTTTCAATAAAACTCAACAAAAAAATTAACACAATAGGTAAGTATGTAAGTATCTTACTAAACAGTTTTATCAAAAAGTTCCTGGAACCTAATTGCCCCTGTATAATTTGCTGAAAACGGTTTAGTTGGTTGTTCTTGTTGGTGTTCCATCTGATTCGAAGTAGGAGGCGAATGGTAATCTAAGGTTTGGAGCGAACTTTGGCAGGAATCTGACTGGCTCAGACTCATAGCAAGTGAAGACAGCGGAACATTAACGTACTGATGTTGAAAATATGATGGATTAACATTCCGCTGTTGTACAGGTTGTTAACGTCGCTGTTTAATTCCATTTATTATCGTTAACACTTCCATCTGCAGATCAATCAATTCTGTTTCACTCATATCTCTTATGGGTCCGATCTCTTATATATGACAGAAAGGATAATAGTAACAGTTCTTGGTCTGATCGATGGTTTTGTGAGCAGGAAGTATATCCTGAACATAGTTCAGTTGACTGATTTCCTTTTTTTATTTCTGATAGGATTTCACGTTCAATATCATCCAATTGCCTTTTAGACTTTGTTATATGTTCACTTTGGGTTGTATTGATCGAGAAGTCTATGAGACAGGCTGCGTGTGAGATGTGGGTTTATATGGATATCGCGAAGAAGCAGTTGACTGTGACTCTGTAAATTCCTCACCCTCAATGCTATTGTTCTCGGTTCCAGCCTGACTAAAATTGCTCTCTGTTTTATCCTTCTGTGCAATTTTCAACAAAAATTGTTGATGCTCGCTGTAGATATTGCGTTTTTTTTTGTTACTTGCCCAGATTTTGTTTTTAAAGATCGCAAAAATGCGTCCCTTATATTAGACCCTTTACTTTATAATCAGTAAACAATTTTTCCACAAGCGGCAGGGAAGTAAACCATTTGTCCATAGTTATATTTCTTCCAGTTCCCGAAATATGAATGGACATTCTAAGGACAATGTCTTCAGACCTATTTGAGACCTTATGAGGACCTTCCGGTTGATGACAGACATATATTTCCATCTTGCTTGTGTAAAGACGTTTCGAATCACACGTTTCAAACACCTTTATACTATATTTGTTTGGTTTTGATGGAATATATTGCCGAAACCCATATTTACCTCTAAACGCCGGCAACATTTCATCAATTGTTACGAATTCGGAGTGATGAAGTTCTTTTTCACAGGTAGCCACAAACATGTCAAATATAGCACGAATTGACACAAGCTTATCCGTTGCTTTACGCTGCTCTCGAGTTTGCTTATCATCAAACCTTATGACGCGAAGAAGAAATCTAAATATCTAAATAGACATCGTAAGACAAATCATTTCAACACCTGATCCATCGGTTTTCCACAACTCTTCTGTATTTAATCGACTTGCATGATAAACACCACCCAAAGAGAGAAGTCCAATTAACGCACGAATTTCAATGGAATTAGTTGGCTTTGCGTCTTGATTCCTTGATTAGTTGATTTTTATAGTATCAATGTATTTGTTTGTGTTTGTTACTATAATCTCTATCGTTTCTTTATTGAAAAAATATTCCCATATCTTTGCTGGCTCCTTTAGCAATTTTGTGTCCTTCGATGGTGCTGGGAATCGTTTTATAATATTTGCTTTTCTTGTTTTCTTGGTCTTGGGCTTTAATGGGTGTTTCTTCCAACGAGTAACTTACTCTTTTCCTATATAAGTAAGGTTTCCTAAATAAAGCACTTGTATCTTCAACATCTTCAACAACTCACTTCAGCATCTGTAATACTTTGTTCAGATCCACTATCTGTATTAGGACACTCTTCCGAATCTGATTCCTGATCTGATTCGACATCGTAAGGTGCCATTCCATTGCACCTTAGTGACTTAGTGTCTCCTCCAGCAATTGTTGGAGACGACGTTCCTCTTTTTCATAAGATTAGGCCATGTATTAAAGAACTGTATTTTAAAAAACACGTCAAAAATTAGATAGAATATCACTTACCGTTTAAAGTAAATATTTGTATTGCCTATGTAATCACCACGGTGTTACAAACCGTTTACTTTAGTGGTCACCCCGCTCTCAGGATCCGGATAAAGTTGTAACTTAAAACAACTTCAATCTACAATTGCCAAAACCAAACTACTACTAAAACGCGGCCAGCGAGGAACATAGCTAATGCGAGGGCTCGGTACCCCCACCACTAGATAAAATACAAAGAATATTTGGGTAGCCCCGTCTCTGACACCGTGGGTGACTACTGGAAGTTTAAATCTAACAATAATAATGTTAACAATACAACAATGGATGAAATCTACAATTTTTCAAAATAGAGTGGTGTATAATCATATTGAGTTTGGGATGACGGAGATTGTTGAGCATTATCTTAAACTAAATAGGCCTGTTGGCTTTTAATCGAATTAGCAGAAAATAGTAATGACTGATTTGATATCGAATAAGAAGGAGTGCTTGATACAGATGATGGCACAGGGGCGCATGTAGAAAAATGTGGTGCCTTATAATTTTTACGTTGATTAATGTTGCGTATTAACTGCAATACATTCACGCAGAATTCCAATTTATCCTCATCAGTCATTTTTCGTACAGCAGGAGTAATTAAAATAAAAAATGCTTTGTCTTCATCAGGTAGTTTTTGCAAGGCTTTTAAAAGTTAAAACAAAAAAAAAATGCTGACTGCATTACTTCTATTTGTATATCATTTTCCTCTTCTTCTGCTTGAGTTTAGTTAAGCTGTGACTGCTGATCATGATGGGAGTCATCTATACTCGATTGCGTGGTATCTGATTGTACCACTTTCAGCAAGAATTGTAGATTATCATGATAAATGTATTTTTTCATTCTGCCTTCGCCAGTTTTTTTCTTTAAAGATTTTACAAAAGAATCACGTATATTCTGCCATTTCCCAGTAATTATTTCACCTAAAACTTACAAAATAAATTGAAAAGAAAAACGTGCTACCGACACGCAATATTTAAATAAATTAAGAAAAGCCCAAATCTGAATAATAATGTCTTTTTCCTTTTTCTTGCTTCTGGAGCAACCTTTACCGACCTACATTATTACTACAGGTTAGGAATAAGTACGATTGTAACGCGCTTCTTCCGGGGTTGTCGGAGAAGGCGCTCTAGGTGGGGTGGGTTAGCCATGTGGTCGTTGCCATGGGAACCGCCGCGGGGGGGTAGGTTGTCCGCGCATCCCTTACTTGGTTCGGCCTGGAGTGGGGCAGCGCTCCGCAACGGCATATCGTGGTGGTAGGGGTTCCTGGTGGGGCGAGCTGCTTGCGTCGGGAGGACTTAGCGTGGGGGTAGGGTGATCGCGCACCCCTTGCGCCCCCACCGTGCAGTGGATGGCTTCCACCAGCTCGGTCGTCGTGGTGCCATCTGCCAAGGTGACCTCCATCACCTGTCGTGTGCTGGGGCATCCTTTTCGCCGGAGTACAGTAACGAGGGCCGGGCTTGCGAGACAATTCTTCGCGCCGGTGTCGAGGAACGCGGTTCCAACCTCGTCGCCGATCAGGATGGTGACGGCCGGATGTGGAGCGACTCGGGCCTGCACCAGGTTGAAGGAGGTCGTTGCCCGTGCAGGACCGTTGCAGGTGAAGCAGTTCTTCCGGAAGTACCCGGGCCTTTGACACCCGCAGCACCGGAGGGTGGTGTCCCGCACTTCTGGGGGTGGTTGTGCTCCGGCGGCCTGTCGACTGCTGCCTTCTTTCTGCAGTCCTTCACCAGGTGCCCGACGAACCGGCAGTAGGTACATCTAGGCTTCCCGGTGTCCCGTTGGTCTGCCCTGGCCGGTGCCATCTTGGGAGGACGGTTTTCTTTGGCGCCGTGCGCCTGCTCAACCGCTCGCGCTTTCTTCAAAAGGGTGGCGAAATCCGTCACCGTGTCCCTTGGTATCCTGTCCCCGATGTTAGGCAGCAGAAGGCCGTACAACATGTCCAACTGCGTTGCCTCGTCCAGGGGCGTCGATAGTTGGGACTTAGTTTAGGTAGTATAGGTGTCCCTTATAGTTGGGGTCGTCTTCGTGGTCGTGGCCGGCCACTGGCGGCGGCGGTGGCGGTCGTGGCCTTGATGGACTGGGGCCTTGGGTCCTGGGGTCCTGGCGCTGCTCGGAGATGTCCTCGTCGACCGGAGCGTCGTGCTGGAGTCCCAGGGGTCCTTTGTAGTTGGGGTCGTCTTCGTGGTCGTGGCCGGCCACTGGCGTCTGCGGTGGCGGTCGTGGCCTCGATGGACTGGGTGTCTAGGAGTCCTGGCGCTGCTCGGTGACGTCCTCGTCGACCGGAGCGTCGTGCAGGTGTCCTAGGGGTACCTGAGGTCGTCTTCGTGGTGGGGTAGTCTTCGTAGTCGTGGCCGATCACTGGCGTCTGCGGTGATGGTCGTGGCCTCGATGGACTGGATTTGGAGGTCCTGTAGGTGCTCAGAGACGTCCTCGTCGTCCGGTGCGTCCTGGATCGTTCTGCCTGCTCTTCGGGCTCCACTAGTTGGGCGCCAATGTAACGCGTTTCTTCCGGAGTTGTCGGAGAAGGCGTTCTAGGTGGGGTGGGTTAGCCCAAGAAAGCTCGGCGGGTTTTACGAATTCTATTTACACTGACCATGTACAAAAATATATGGCGGATATAATGATAACGGTGGAAGGCCAGACGGGCAGCGGTTCGCCCTGTATCGCGGAGTTCCCTTCCCTCAGGCTTGTGGGTAGTTCCTGTGGATCCACTGGATGCTACTGTAAGCCCTGTTCAGAGACGAACTGGCTTCTGGACGAGCTGCTCCGGAATGTCATCCCTCGGACTCCGCTGCTGATTGGTTGCCCACTCAATGGGAACCGACGCGTGGGGGTAGGTTGTCCGCGCATCCCTTACTTGGTTCGGCCTGGAGTGGGGCAGCGCTCCGCAACGGCAGATCGTGGTGGTAGGGGTTCCTGGTGGTGCGAGCTGCTTACTTCGGGAGGACTTACCGTGGGGGTAGGGTGATCGCGCACCCCTTGCTTAGGTCGGCCTGGTGGGGCAACGCTTCGTAACGGCGAGTCGTGGTGGTGGGAGATATGAGTCGCTTTGGTAGGGATGACTGCTGTGGAGGGGTGTGTTCCGTATTGATTTTCGGACGAGCCGGTCCGAACGGAGACATCTAGTGGGGAAGGCGCCTAACCTTCGAGGGGTTGTAACGGGACAGGGCGCGTACCTCCGAGGGGTTGTAACGTGGCAGGGCGCGTACCTCCGAGGGGTTGTAAAATGGGCCGGGAGGTGGCGTTACACGATAAGAAAAATTGAACGTTTGGTGTACAAATCCTTATGGATTATGGAATATACTAAAAGACGAATTCCTTCCATATCCAACAGAAGAAACATGGCAAAAAATAGCAAATGAATTTACAAAATCGGTTCAATTTCTCATCTGTTTGGGCGCAGTCGACGGGAAGCACATTCGAGTTAGCAAATTTCCTCGTAGTGACTCAATGAACCTTAACTACAAAGGTTATTTTTCTATTGTTCTCATAGCAGTGGCAGATTCAGATTTTAAATTTACATATGTCGATATAGGAGCCTATGGTAAAGATTGTGACTCATCTGTCTTTCAGCCAACAAATTTTTTTAAGTTAGTGACGGAACATCAGTTAGAAATCCCAGCGCCACGTCCTTTACATTCAGCAAGTACTGATAATTTACCATTTGTGCTTGTAGGGGATGAAGGGTTTGGGTTATCAGAGTACGTGATGCGGCCTTATGCAGGATATACCCTAACAGAGAAAAAGAGAGTTTTCAATTACCGCTTAACTACAGCCAGACGGCACGTGGAACGCAGATTTTTAATTTTATCTAATAAGTGGAGAATTCTTCACAGGCCAAATGTATCTAAGGAACTTTCAAAGGACATCGTTAAAGCATTGTAGCGTGTTCATTTTCCTGTCGAACGCGACTACCGTCTTTCGCGTTCCGTGTCCGGCTTAGGTTGGTACGCCTTGTCAACTGAGAACGACGTGCGCTCCTTCTCCATTGGCTCTCTCTTTTCCGCCGGGCCCCGCATCGATTTGGACGTTCCGACATATTATTGAATCCATGTTTTGTTAGAAACTATACTTGCGTTCATCGGCTCCGTTTAAGCATCTTTTGTAAATTAAAACACAGTTCGTTCCGCAAAGGCGTTATACTCAGGTTCCGACGTTCATTTTCGATGATACCGTATCCGCCGTATTCACGTGTGATACATAACCCTCCTTGGTCGAGGTAAGATTCCATGATTATTGGTTCCTTTTTCTTATATGAGACGATCTGTTTCGTCTAGGGTTTTTCTCCCGGGGAGCTACATTCGTACGTGGAAGGCTACTCATTCCAGCTACCGTTATCGTTCCTGCCGAAGGCCACTGCCCTCGTCGAACTCTACCGTCCTGGTTAAAGGCTACAGTCCCGTTGGGATCCACTGTTCTCTCTGGACATTACTGTTCCCGCTGTCGTCCTGTTGAGAGCTACCGTTCCCACTAAGAGCTATCGTCTCGTTGAGAGCCACCGTTCTCACCGAACCCTACCGTTCCCGCTAAGAGCTATCGTGCCATTGTGATCAACTGCTCTCGCTGGACATTACTGTTCCCGTTATCGTCCTTATCGAAGGACTGCTATCTGTACCGAGGTTTATCGTTCCCGTCAAGGTTTGCCGTTTCCTTCAACCCAGGATAGTCGCCGAATATTGTAACCAGGTCGTATTATTTTGTTTTTGTTCTGTGTTTCTTAATTTCACAGAGTTAGGAGTGCCGCTGCGTTTATTTCATATTATTCCTGCTAAATTGTAATTCACCATTTGTTAAATTTGGAGTACCGCCGTGTTTTTGACCCACAATAGGTGTAATTCATCGTTCATGTAATATTGTTCCGTTACTCCGATCCGACATTCTATTAAATCAAACACACAGGCTTGTTGTTCTATTGACTGGTCTAGCCCACAACACTACCGTTCCTTGTGATTACACTAGGTGGCGCCCATTTCTCGTTCATTATCGTGAAATTAAGAATTTAATTCCGACTCACGACCCTAATGCTCTCCAGGCGAACAGCTGCCGTAAGCTATGTGTAAGCAAGTCAACCTTCGCTACAGCATGCATAATTCGTAACATTCGTAACATCGTACGAATAAAGGATGCACAAAGTTTGGACACGTACGTAATAACCCAAACAAAATTACAAAATTTGCCTAAAGCTCTATGTATTCGACCAACATCTACTGCAAACGCAATTATGGATCGTTTTGCAGACTACTTTTTTGCTGAGGGGGCATTGCTATGGCAAATAAATAAAATATAAAACTACATTTTATAATTTGCTACATACTAGCAACAATAAATAATAAGCTTACATTTTTTTCGCTCTTTTTTATCCTTCTCTGAAAAATTGTTTTCCAGAAACGAATACACTTCCTTCCACGCATTTTGTTTTCTTTCTACAAGTTATATTAAAATAACAACATCGTACTTAAACAACTTGCCACTCGTATTAAAAAAAATATTCCAATGTTTAAGTACTATACTACCAAATAATTGATCACCATGGAACGTTACTAAAATACTACTGAATTTAAAATCAAAGTATAATAAAAACAAACAGAAAAGTTCTCCGGCACCGGCAATTCCTGACTTGCGTGGACATACATAAACAAACACTGAAATCGGTATATCGGAGGTCGGCCGAGCCTCCGTTTTGCCGAGTTCATCGCCGACTGCATTGGCCGGTGCCGGCTACCGGTCCGGCAAATTTGCCGTACCCGGATATGTGTGAAAGTGTTTATTTAAATACATTGCAACCGGTGCCGGCGCCCTCACCGGCTCCGGTTTTACCGGTGTGTATGAAAACGTCCGTAGGATGAGAATGGGCGTTTTTCGACTAGCCGGCACGGCACCGGCAACGGCATGTCAACGGCAACGGCATGTCAACGGCACATTGCCGGTACTATGTTTTTCCACTGGGCGCGACACAAGTGCCGGTTTTGCACCGATTTTTCGAGCTTTACTGACACGGGCGGCAGACGGTAGTCTGATATCACGTAAAAATGGCCACGGCAAGTGATACCTATCTGCTCTACCTGTTACATTTACGACGTAAACATAAGCGTCCCAGAGTTGCTAGATTTTGGATTGACCCTCTCATAAAGGTCCGATACCTGGAGAAAACGTATTATATTCTTTATGAGAAGCTGAAAATGGACCCCCAAAGGTTTTTTAACTATTTCCGGATGAGCAAGGACACATTTTATTACCTGTTAGGGAATTTGGAGCAAAAAATTAAGAAGCAGGACACTTCATTTAGAATGGCAATACCACCCGAAGAAATGCTAGTAGTGACGTTGAGGTAATTGTAATGGATTTAGGAATTATGCACTCGGAGATTTTAATCTATTTTTTATTTAAAAAAATGAGTAACACATACGAAAAACTGTAACATAGAATTAGAATTACGATTAACAGTACCAATAGATTTCGTTACGTAATTTAGTCGTCAGTACTGTATAAGCCATCAAATTTTCAAAACTGCTGATTGGTGTTTTTGGATTCAGGTTGTTGTAGTGCATTGTCATCTACATGATGTACTGGGTGCTGTTCAATGTTGTTGACTTCATTTACTACTTCTTGAGAATTCGGGAATGTAAATATTAGAGTTGGCTCTGAGTTGACGGTTGTAGAAGGTGGAAACTGCATCTGGGATAAGTAGGTATTATGGGGACTAAATGAACTGCTTCCTGAAGGTGATGGTGAGGGATGGATTGGAATATTCAGATTTCGTTTTTCTTTTATTTTTCGAATTGAAGATAACATATCCATACTGTTAAAACTATAATCGAACTATGAAAAGGGTTTAAACACAATTCCCTTTTGTTGTTTAGTTTATTACGCAACGGTCACACCGGTTACAGCCAAGTTAATGCGTTCGGCCGTTCGCAAGATTCCTCCGCCGCTCGGTCCGTCTTCCCTCTCTCTCCGTCCTACGTATCACGTGCCGCCCTTCGCGGAACCAGCGGCACAGGACCGTAATCCCGGCGGCCGACAAAAGAGATGTTAACAATATGTAGATCCATCATTTCAGTTTCATTCATGTTTTTGATGTAAGGTAAAAATGATAACAACATTAGTTCTTTATCGTCTGTTCTCGAATAAACTGAAGCAGGAATAATATTGGCATCACTACTGGCTCTTCTTTTTAATTCTGCCAATATCTCCTTTTCTATTAAATCAGGCTCCCTTGCTTTTTTCTTCTCCCTTGTTCTTCTGACTGGTAATTCACAATTCACAGGAGACTTCTAAAGACGCCGAAGGCTCTCCTGTAGGCGCAAGAGCCTCTGATATGGAAGCAGAAGGCTCTGGTGTATTGTCTAGTGATGACGTTATTGACGCCATAGTAGAATGTGAAGACTCAGATTCGCATCAAATATTGGAGTCTGTTTTTGCTTTCTCTGCTATTTTTAAAAGAAAATTCAAATTATTGGCATAAATGTATGTTTTTTGGAAAGCTTGTCCACTTTTCGTTAGTAAGCTTTTTATAAAAGAGTCTCTCACATTTGACCACTTTTTTACAATACTGCCACCTGGAAAAAAATAATGTAATCATTGACAAATATAAATATGAATATAATAATAAACCTTAATTTATTTTATTTCAGGTATCTCGCTTCGGGCAATACCCTAACTGATTTGTTTTACTGCTATAGAATTGGGATAATTACATTAAGAAATATTATAAACCACGTGTGCAACGAAATATGGAATACTTTCCGAGATGAACATCTTAAAGAGTTAACAGTAAAGGACTTGGAAAACATTGTTAACGAATTTCAAAGACAAGCACATTTTCCGTTATGTCTCGGTGCTCTAGACGGGAAGCATATTCGCATCGAAAATTTTCCCCATGCTGGATCAATGAATTACAACTATAAACATTTTTACTCAATAGTTCTTTTGGCTGTAGTTGATGGGGATTATAAATTTTTATACGTCTATATTGGAGCGTATGGTAAAGATTGCGACTCTTCTATTCTACAAAAAACGGAATTTTGGCAAAGGATGAAAAGTGGGAAATTAAGTATTCTACAACCATAATACTTAACAGGATCAATCACAAAGGTGCCTTTTGTTTTTATCGGAGACAATGCATTTCCCATCGACGGTGTTTCGGAATTCGGTCCCGCTACCTGCGGAAGAGACTACCTGCTCACAGGGACCTTGTCCAAATCCGAAAGGGTGATTTCGTAATTCGGTCCGCTGTCGAAGCAGGTAGATGTCATGTGGGTATTAAGGATTATTTTTAGCAATTGTTCTTCTGAAGTGCAGAGTGTAAGACGTGTTTATTTGTGTCCGTTATTGTGATTTTGTTTGTTTGTTTGACATGGAAAATATTAATTTCACCTCTATGACGAGTGAAAAAGGTAAGCGTTTATTAATAATAGATGGGTTTAAATTTTGTTTTCAAAAATCATTATCTCATAATGTCAAGCGATACATTTGCATTAACAACACAAAATGTAAAAGCTACATCAAATTAAATGAATCTGATATTATCGTAGGTTCTGTAATTAATCATGAAGTAGACTTACCAAATCAGTTAGAGAGACAAAAAATGAATAATAACTTGAAAAGAAAGGCGATAGACGACATTTCAAGTCGACCATCTAAGCTAATTCATACAGAATTACAGAAAGGGGACATTCCAGTAACAAGTAGGGACTTACTGTTAGTAAGAAAAAACATTAGCCACAATAGGTTGAAAACTTTTCCAAAAGTGACAAAAACATTTGATGGTATTTACAATACACTTAATAGCATCGACATAAAGACTAACGCAAATGAAAATTTTCTATTAATTAATGACCAAGAAAATAAAATAGTTTGCTTCTCAACGGTTTCTAATTTGAAGTTTTTATGTTCTGTTGAAATGGTTTTCGTTGATGGTACGTTTTATAGTTGCCCAAAGCCATTTACTCAAGTCTTTTGTTTTCATGGCTTACACGAAAATGTGTATATTCCACTAGCTTTTTTTCTTTTACCCGATAAATCACAAATCACGTACGAACATGCATTTCGACATTTAATTAGTAAGAGCAGTGAATTCCACTTAAATTTTTCTCCTTCAAGCATTCGCGCAGATTTTGAAATGGCTATACACTCTGCGGTTAAGACAACTTTACTCACCACTAAAATGGTGGGTTGTCGATTTCATTTGGCGCAAAGCTGGTGAAAAAAAAAATCAAGAGTTAGGACTAAGTGGAGAATATAGAGATAATCACTCTGAAGTTGGTAATTTTTTAAAAAAAATTTCGGTTTACCGTTTTTAAATCCAACTGACGTAGATGATTGCTTTACCGATGATTTAATGTCAATTCAACCAAATAATATTAATGTTGAGAAATTTTGCGACTTTGTCCTGAATACTTATATTAAGTCTGATTCTTTATTTCCTCCGCACGTTTGGGCTGAATTTTCGTCATCTGTAACGCGAACCACCAATAACTGCGAATCATTCCACGCAAAATTTAATGCAATGTTTAATGCTCCCCATCCCAACATCCACGTATTTATAAAAGCACTTACAGATGTTCAATGTGAAATTTACGTAAAAATGCGTAGCACTGCGTCAAAAACCAAAATTTCGCAATAAAAAGAGGCCTTTCTTTCTGAACAAATTTTTTTATTTCAAAATGGTATAATTGACCGTTATACGTTCATTCGACATGTTTCGAAAAAATTCGGCCCCATTTTGTGTTAAGATTTTTAAATATATATATGTACATAATATACGACGATACGCGTTTAGCGTACATTTGTAAATATGCCATTTAATTACTATTTCACGTACTGTTTTTATTTTTGACGATACGCATTTAGCGTAAATTTTTAAACATGCCAGTACAACAACAATAAGTGTGTACTGTTGGTCCTAAGCCCAAAAAAATGTGAAGGAAAATAAAAGTCAAATTAAACAAATAGTAGGTACATGGGACCCAATTCCGAAATCGCATTTTCGCTGGTGGGACCACACTTCGAATTTAATCCGTTACAGGTAGTCCCTTCCGCAGGTAGCGGGACCGAATTCCGGTGCGTCCCCCATCGATGAGCATATTCTTAAAGATTATTCAAATCATAACTTGGTGTGACGCAACGTGTTTTCAATTATCGATTACACCGAGCACGTAGATATGTAGAATGTGCTTTTGGGATACTTAGTAATAAATGGAGAATATTCCATAGGCCACTGAATGTTTCCAAAAATTTTTGTAAAAATATTGTGAAGGCGACAGTTATTTTACATAATATAATACGCAAAAGGGACGGCTATCACGATGATGATTTGGTCATTACTGGTGCATCTAAACTAGTAAATATACCAAAACATGTAACCAAATCTACAAATAAAACAGGACAAGGTGTGCGTGCATGTTTTGCTAATTATTTTATGACTGACGCTGGTCAACTGCCTTGGCAATTATTTAAAATTTAGCCTGTAAATCTCAATTATTATTATTATTATTATTATTATTATTATTATTATTATTATTATTATTATTATTATTATTATTATTATTATTATTATTATATATATACTTTATATTATTATATATATAGTATATTATATATATACCATATATGATAAACAAGTAGTAATACGTAATAACCGTAATTTAATCAAAAGTCTTAATAGGTATATGATCAACATGGGATGACTTAATAAAATATTTTATTTTATTTACCTGTATTTTTCTTTTCACCTTTCGACATTTCTTCATATCCAGGTTCCAGAAAGGAAAAAATTTCCTGCCAGCATTTCTCCCGAAGTACTTTATTTTTTATGCATTCATTTGTGTTGTCCCATAAACAGGGCCGGGCCTCCACTAACTCAAATAGAGTTACCACGTCGTATTTAAACACCATATTTAACACTTTTTTACAAACTTAATTCTCAAAACTTCTACATCGGACCACACCGCCTCAATAATTAAACAGTTTTACCGGCCGGCGAGTAGAGGGAAGCTTGCTATCCCGGCACCGGCGACGACACCGGCGGAGTCATCGCCGGTGCCGTCGTCGTTGCCGGCCAGTGGAAAACGCCCTGATTTAATTTCATACATTTTTGCTCCGCCGGCTGCCGGGCCGGTGCCGTCGACATGCCGTTGCCGGTGCCGTGCCGGCTAGTCGAAAAACGCCCAATCGGAGATCTCTACTACACAAGTGATATTCAAAATAATTTATTGCCAACGTATGGTAATTCTTTACTGCTGATCAATAAAGATTATATGGAGAGGAGAACGTAGTCAGCACAACAAAGCTAATCAAATGTTTAGGTACCAATCCAATTTACTGATCTAAAACTTAATCACTGACTACGGCCGCCTCGTTACGGATTTTTCTAAATACCTTGAAATAGGACTTAATTACTGATTCGATTCAAATTAGTTATATCTGGGCCCAGATTAAGAATTCACTACCTTGATTGTTGAGTAATGATCCAGGGGCCCTAGGTGGAGAGCGGCTGGGTGTCTGACAACACCGCTGCGGTGAGCAGACACTAGTTAGCCGTCGGGGGTCTCTGGGGGGTCGATTGTAGTTGCCCTCTAACGGGTCGGGCGTTACCCCAAAAGAACTCGCCGGGCCGGCTACCTGGGGCTCGGCGAAGAATCGGTCGCCGGGCGGGATCCCCACACACCTCTCGGTAGTCACGGACAGAACGATACGGGCGTATTCGGAAGCATTCGTCACCAACACGAACCAACGAACTTAAATCTCCTTACGCACACGTGGAAGATTGAACTCCTCTTCAACGCACTCACACTTCAACTTACTGAATCGTTCTAGTACTAACAAATATCACCCTCTAATTTTGGGTTGATTAGGTATTAGTTTGTCTAAATGAAGAGCTACGTCTTACGCGTTCAAAAGCCCCTCTCTGACTCAAAAGAACTAGCCCCTCGGGGAATGGATTATCTTCCCCGAGGAACAAAACTAAATATTACTTCTTATCTCTTTCGTTGCCCCAACCTAACTGACCCTCACTCCGTCCGACGTTGTCGAACGTCTCTCGTTCCTGTCAAATCTTCTTGACAGACAACTAATCCCTGATTTTAGCATCGCTATTTCCGGTTCTCTACCCCCAATCGGTGAACAGTCCAAAATTTAGGAGGCGTGTACTTTCTCCCGGCCGTCACGGTTTTGTCACGTGGTAACTGCGTGACTTTTAACGGCCCAAGCGGATTCTGAGATTCCTACAGTAAACAAGGCAATAAAAATGACCTTCATCGAACTATTTTCTCCGCGATCGATTTCGCTCAAACGGATAGGAGAATCTTCGTCAAAATTAGCATACGGTATCATACTTATCGTTCACACCTGAGCCTAAAGTTTCAGCCATCTAGCATGTGTACTTAGGGAGATATCCGATTGGCGACGGGTTGGCGAGGACACTCGCAAAAAAACTATTATGACCATCGTACTGGTGTACGAATACGTTATACCAATTTGGTTGCCAGGCGAAAGTAAAGTGAGACGTAACACCTGTCTGCTGTGAAGAATAATATATATCCTCCATCATTGTTCTCGAAATTAACAGGTATTTTGTAACCAATATAATATAAATTTAATAGTGATTGTAATATATTATTTTTTTTAGAAAGTTACACTTTAGATGGTGTTAAAGCCATACAGTGGCAAAAGAATAGGCATGTCAAAGTTGAAGCAACCGGCATATGGCTCCATGAGTGTGGTTATCTAGGGGGAAGTCCCGATGGCCTAGTGAGTGATGATGCCATACTTAAAGTTAAATGTCCCTACAAGCATAGGAAATCCAAGTCCTTGTTAAATTCTTTAAGTGATAAAAATTACATTTTATATAAAAATGAAAGTGGCAACCGTGTTTTAAATAGGAGTCACAGCTATTATGACCAAATCCAAGGTAATTTGTATTTACCAAAAAGGAAAATTTGTTACCTAGTGATTTGGACACCAGAAGAAAGTGTCATTTATGATGTTATTAGGGATGAAGAATGGCACAACAATATAAATTTGTTAAAGGAATTTTATGTTTTAAAATATTTGCCATTTTTATGTGGAAATAAATAATTTATGAACAATGTCTTTTATTTTTTAGCCCCTTAATTTTTTATAATTCGTAATATATAACATGCAATTATAATTTTCAATAAAAACGACACTACCTATGTGTTAATCTTTAATTAAAAAAAAACGAGTTAAATTATTTAATTTTAAGTAGTTAAGTTAGTGTTCTTTTTTTTTTTAATCGAGAAAGCGAAATGCCAAAATGTATTGCATTAACTAAAACTTTAATACAAATATGAGAAAGAATATATTTAAGCAGAAAAAATGTTAGTTACAATCAACAACTTATCTCTACGTCTATAAAAAATAAGTAATAAAATTGCCATTGTCCTAATCTTATTTAAAATATAATATATACACATAACTTCTGCCTATTGCATGTGCTTATGAGAACTATACTATTGGTATTTAATTATTACTATTTACTCTAATATTATAGAGTAATATAGTTATTAATATTATAGTAAAATTTTATAGAATCCTAGGAACCTTTTTTTAGATCAAAAACAAATTCAACAAATCAGTCCCAACTTCAGTGATTCATCAGAATCACTAAACAAATTTTCAACTTCTTTGATTAAAGGGAAATGAAGATTTGTTAAAGCAGCACAAACTTGACAAATTATTGATGCGTGAGAAAGTAAATGAGCAGGAAATAAACCTAAAATCTTGTAACATTTTAAACGTCTAATAGCTCTCTCAACATGAATTCTTGCTTTAGCTATAGTTCTTGTTTGAACTACTTGTTGGGGAGTATATTGGGGTGTTGTTAAAAATGGTGGAATATTTAAATTTACTCCTGGGGGTAGCATATCACGAATTAAAAACCCTTTATCAGCAATTATTAAATCTCCTGGCTCAAATTGATCTAGTATACCACAATGCCGCACTATTTTTTTATCTGAAACAGAACCAGGGTACATCTCACTAACATAAGTTATTACACCATTTGGGGCAACTCCAATTAATACCTTTAAAGTATTTCTGTGTTTATATGAGCAGTAAGTTGCTTTTTGCTTTTCCATATTTTTAGTTTGGATACAATAAATTTCAGTGCAATCCAAAATAATTCTACAGTTTGTAAAATTATTAAAACATGTTGGCATACATAATCTATTTTTGTTACGAGATGGAATTTTACTCATAAAGTTTTTATAAATTACTTCATGAAGGGCGTACAACCAAGTATAAAAAATATTTGCAACTGTTTTTCGAGAAATATTAAACCTAATACCAAGATCTTCATTAAGTATATTTAAATGTAGTTTCATTAAGGTAAGAAGCAACTGATCAATTTTTGGAACATTGACTACCTCCCACCCTTGGTAATAATTTAATTTATAAGACCCAAGCAATGTAAATAAAGTCATGAAAATTTCATTACATGTCAAACCTGTATACAACTGAACTTTCTTATCACTATTTTTTATATGCTCATATGAAAAACTTAATGACAACTTCTCGAGTTTTCCTTTCGCCTCCTCCAACTTTATTTGAAAAAAATAATTTTCAGCCTCAGTAGTTCCTGAAAAATTAAAATCAGGTCCCTTATTGGTACTTGGCACAGGCACACATTCTACCAAATCACTGGCCAAATTGTCAAATGCTTCTCTATTTGAAGTACCGGGCTTCAGAGAAGTGGACGAGCTTGTACTGGGCATGGATAAGTTTGTACTAAGTACTTCTTTAGCCTGAGTGTCAACTTGAACATCATCTTCAATTAATGATCTTTTCCTTAAAAAATAGTCAAGCTTGTTAAGTAAATAAAAAAGAAACAAGTTAGCAGTATAGGCTTACTTACCTAGGTTTTTTGATCCCAAATAGCATTTTTGAAATCCGAGTCCATATATTTTGGATTGCACAAATCATACAGCACTGGATAACCATAGACCAACTCAATGAGTTTTTCGTCATTCGACCTGTTTGGTTGAACAGTACTGAACACACTGGTTGTACGGCCGTGAAAATTGAAAAATATCGTAATCTCTCGAGCACGTTACGGTGTCGGTCTCAGCACTGTTTGCACTGACACGGTCACGCGTCGGATAGGTATGAATATGCCCGTTTAAATTCTTACAAGAATATTTTTCATGTCGCCGGTGAAATCACGTGCCGGTCACGACACTGTGCCGTCACTGCTGTGTGTGAATCGACCTTAAGGATGATGTGACAAAGGCAAAATTTTTCGACCGCAGTTCGAGTATAGGGATTAGGCTCCTTGCACACGAACGGTTAATCTGCCGACCGGCTATTTCACCGACCGGTAAAAAATCGGAATTCTTTACACACGGTACCGGTCGCCGGTCGGTTACCAGATTTTTATATCGTTGGCAGTGTCGCACTGTTATCCGACGTAGACGGAGCTTCTTCATTTTATATTCAAGATATTTTCGTTTCGTGTGTTTTGAAAGTAATGAAAAATCTAAAGAAGATCGCTTTTGTATATTTACTGTGCAGGCAAAGGAAATACAAGAAAGCGTTAGCAAAAAAATTTTGGATCCATCCACTGATCGCAGTAGTAGTGCAGTAGAGGAGCATTTTACACGTTGTTTGGAGTACTCAGAGGAGATGAAGCTAAATTTTTTAATTACTTTAGGATGTCTGTTGCAACATTTGATTATTTGCTCTAGCGTTTGGAGAAACATATAGTCCGCCAAGAAACAAATATGAGACAATCGATACCACCCGCAGAAATGCTTTTAGTTACAATTAGGTAAGAAATAATTGAAATCAGATTTTTTTTTAGAAGTAGACATATTTACCTAAGAAACACAACAAGGAAACTGAGCAAGCGAATTTGTTAATCATATTCAGTATTGCGATAGTGGGATGTAGTTGAGTCAGATGATGTAAGTGAAGGTGGTGTTTGAGTCTGTGGATACTGCAATGTATGATACGTCGGTGCCAACTGTTGGCTGTCAAATGACTGGGTTGCTGCAAACGAAGGTAGCCATCTGTTTGTAGCAGAAGTATTTGTGGAAGTAGCACATCTCGCCTTTTGCTGAAAATGTTGTAGAAGCTGTAAAACTTCTACACGAAATTGAAGTTTGTCATCTTCGTCAAATTTTTCAACAGTCGGCAAAATTGAATCAAAAAACAATTTATCTTCACTTAGTGTGGGTGTGCTGCTGTCCGGTTGCTCCAAAATATTTAACAATTTGGTTTCAAATTCGTCTTGACGTTTTCTCTTTGTTGGGGCTTGCTTTTTTGCAGATAAACGTTGCGATGCCGCTTGTCCATTGGTCGATGGAGTAGAAATGGATCCATTAATTGTCAAACTCTGGTCCATTTGAGAACCATCTTCATCACTGTTATCATCTACATTCTGTTGCTCCACCGTTCCTTCGGTTTCTTCTTGTGCGAGACTGGATGTTGTAGTATTGTGTTCGACTGTTTTTGTAAGGAATTGCAATTGATCGTAAGATATACTTTTTTATTTTTTTACCACTTTCGCCTGATTTAAGAGTCTTTATTCTTTTATAACTCTTTACAAAACTGTCTCTAATGTTATTCCATTTTTGCAGTAGTAGTGTTTTACCTGAAAACAACATTAATGCATTAATATTGTTACAGGTTTTTAGCAAGCGGCATGACTTTTACAGACCTTCATTACGCATACAGATTAGAAACATCAACACTACGTAGAATTGTAAGGGATGTATGCAAGAAAATGTGATCAGAATCAAAATGCCATCAGAAAATATGTGGAATGAATGCGAAGCAGGATGTGCTAAAAACGCCAATTTTCCAAACTGTTTCGGAGGTATAGATGGGAAATATATTAGGATTGTTAAACTACATGGCAGTGGTTCATTATTTTACAACTACCAACATTACTTTTCTGTCGTCTCAGTAGCAATTGTGAATTCATCATACTGTTTTCGATATGTCGACATGGGAGCATACGGGAAAGAATGTAATTTCTCCGTATATAAAGAATCACCATTTTTTTCAAGCATTAAATTCAGATTCTTTGCATATTCCTGGTCCAAAATGCTTACCACAAAAAGAAAACCCGGCTCTGTCCTATGTTCTAGTTGGTGATGAGGCTTTTTCATTAAGCGATAAACTGTTACGTCCATTTGGGGGATGGGACAACTCGGCGTCGCCAACTCGCCGTCGCCGACTCACCGTGGCCGACTCACCGGAGGGCCAACTCGGCGTAGGGACAACTCGGCGTAGGAACAACTCGGCGTAGGGATAACTCGCCGTAGGTAAATACCTCGTCGAGTTAAACGTTTTCTTTTACATTATTTCGTTGAATAATGATTACGAATTTTTGAATAATTATATACAATTAGTCCAATACACAATTATAATTAACAAAAAATTGTTTTTCTAAAGTAATTAGCGGAAATTATAATAAAAATATAAAAATTATTTTTGAACAAATTTCCAATTTTAATTAAATCCAATTATACAGTATTGTTACTGATAGGGGTAACATAACACAAATTGTTATTGGATAAATTGAAAGAAGTTCAGGTGGATGGATAAATGATGAAAACTCAATAAAACCCTGTTGTTACTTGAACACCTCTGTATTGCGCCATAGTCGGCTAACCTCTCTCTTCTCTCTCGTCCGGCTCGCACGCAGGCGAGAGACCGACCGTTGCCGGTTGTACAAAATAAACCTTAACATCCTCCCCCCCGTTAAAATGCAATTTTAACAAAACTGATTAAAATAATAATACATTAGTGGGCTCAGTGCCCCCTTAAAACCGTAACAAGGTTAAACATTAAAATTGTCAGCAATCGGAAGAACACACAATTTATGCACTGCCCGTTTGACAACACCATTAAGCGTCTTGACACTCACAACACGCACTGTCCCGTCGGCACCTGGATGCAGATCCTGGACTCGTCCGAGGGGCCACGATCCTGGTGGAGCTGAGTCGTCACGAAGTAGGACGATAGCGCCCTTGCGCAAGTTGGTGCCACCCTGCTGCCATTTGTTGCGTGCTTGAAGCTGATGAATGTAGTCCGTCCTCCATCTCTGCCAGAACTGTTGCTGAAGTCGTTGAAGATATTGGTAGCGGGAAAGTCTGTTGACCTTGAGTGTGCAGACTTCTGGGTCTGCTATCGACGTATGGCTTCTCCCAATGAGTAGGTGAGAAGGAGTCAGGACCGATAGGTCATTGGGGTTTGGGGATAGCTGGGAGATGGGTCTAGAATTCAATATTGCTTCAATTTGAATTAATACGGTAATAAATTCTTCATATACCAAACGAGTGTCAGTTAAAACCCGTTTTAGGTGAAACTTGGTACTCTTTATGTTGGCTTCCCATATACCTCCCATGTGAGGACTATATGGCGGAATAAAATGCCACTGAATTGACAACCCAGCGGATTGATTAATTATAGTTTCCTTTTTTGTAATTAAGAATTGGCCTAGTTTATCCAATTCCCTGGCTGTTTCTTCTTGTGACCTTCTTACTAACGCCTTCATTGCTCGATCAATTTCGAGGACAGTTAGTGATCCTGTTACTCGACTATCTCTATTGATGCAGTTATGCCCAAATCGTAGTAGGAATGCAGTGACTCTAAGCAGTTTCCACCAGGAACTGAACCTATGGAATAGGTTATATGGTTCATCTTTGATTGTTTGTGCTGATTGACAGATGACCTTTCTAGTTTCAGGTAACTCCGAATGATCTAAGAAGGGAATGAAATTGTCAGAATTGATTGACTGACACAACCAGTCTGGTCCCGACCACCAGACAGTTAAATTGATTAATTTAGTTGCCGCTACGCCTCTCGATACATAGTCGGCAGGATTGTCCTTTGTATTGACATAATGCCATTGACTCTGGCTCGTCATGGCCTGAATTTGCGCCACCCGATGTGACACAAAAGGTTGCAGTGCCTTGGAAGAAGTATTGATCCAATGCAACACTATTTGGGAGTCACACCAGAAATAACATTTCCCGTTGAATTGTAAATCCTTAATGACTCGTTGCATTAAGCTTGATAATAAGAGTGCACCACAAAGCTCCAATCTTGGTATGGACATTGTCTTTACCGGTGCCACTCGAGATTTAGCGCACAATAGCTGCGCATTGACATCACCGTTGCGATCAATGGATCGTAGATAAATGCATGCTCCATAGGCATCGCGAGATGCATCACAAAATCCGTGATATTCCAGTACCTGGAATTTATCGCTGATGACTGCGTGGAATTGACAAATTGTTGACCTCTGATAAGCCCAACCTAAATTGTATCCACTCTTGATATAGTGAATGAGGAATTTCATCGTCCCAATCCAATTTCAGTGCCCACAACCTTTGCATAAAGATTTTCGCCTTTATAACACACGGACTAAGTAATCCCAGAGGATCGAACGTTTGTGCGATAGATGACAACACCGTTCTTTTTGTAGGAATCCCATTGATTGACTCCATTCGATTGTCGACTTGATAGGACAAGGTGTCTGTTGCAGGAGTCCACACTACTCCCAGTGTCTTTGATTCCCCTGAACCCTTAAGAAGGTTACACTTCTGCCTGTTGTCGAATGGAGTTATCGCTGTTATGGCCTTAGGACTATTTGATGACCACTTTTGTAATGGAAGTTGTGCACCTTTTAGGATCGAAATAATTTCTTGGCAGGTTGTAATTAACTGATCAATGGAATTGCTGCCAGTTAATAAATCGTCTACATAGAAATCGTGTCGAATCTCATTTGACGCTGACGGGAACTTGTGTTCGTTTTCTATTGCTAACTGAAGTAAGCATCTAGTGGCTAGAAATGGCGCCGAAGCGGTGCCGTAAGTAACAGTGTTGAGTTGATATATCTCGACTGGATCGGAATCGGAACTTCTCCATAAGATCTTTTGATGCTTGGCATCATCCGGATGGACTCGTATTTGTCGATACATCTGTTGAATATCTGCTGATACTACGTACTTATGAGTTCTAAATCGAAGCAGAATGGAGAACAGTTCGTCCTGCACGACAGGACCAACGGCTTGACATGAATTGAATGACGGACTAGAATTGCTTTGTGCTGAACCGTCGAAAACCACCCTGAGCTTCGTTGTCGAGCTTTGCTCGCGCAAGACCCCATGATGTGGTAGGAAATATTGGCGAGTATAATCAATAGATTCGCGAATCTTGACCATGTGATTCGACTGCTCATAATTGTTCATGAAAGTGACGTAAAGCTCCTTCAACCTCGAATTTGAGTTGAATCGTCGTTCAATGGATTGCAATCGCTTCATAGCTAAGTTGTAAGTACTCCCAAGCGTATGAGGACTTTTAATAAACGGAATGCGGACAATGAACCGTCCTTGTTTGTCGCGTGAATGACTGACTTCAAAATGCTTATTGCACTCTGCTTCGTCCCCTGGCAACTTACTCGTCATGGCAACTTCCTCTACCTCCCAAAATGCTTTTAACTGATCATTTAGCTTATCGTTAGTGACTGCTATATTGCAATGACTGACAGTTCTTGGAACCGTGAGAGTAATTCCCGAGATGAGCCAGCCTAGCTTAGTATTGTGTAAGACAGGTCCATTTTTTCCTAAAGAAATTTGTCCGTTCTGCATTACTGCCCAAAACAACGGCGCACCGATAATTAAATCTATTTTACTAGATTTGTAAAACTGGGGATTAGCTAATGGAATATTGTCTGGTATGTCAAAATCGGCTTTGACTAAATCGTAAGAGGGTAAATTGTTGCAGAGTGACGGCAGGATGTAACATTGAATGTGGGAACTAAATCGAGTTACCTTCGACTGAATCGTAACAGAGTATTGTCGTTTGATTATCGATCGTTTAGCGTTAATTCCTACGAGACACACATTGGTGTTTGTCTGAGAAACTCTTAATTTCTCCGCTAAGTCATGTGATATGAAGTTGGACTCGGAACCGCAATCTAACAAGGCGTGGCAGTCAACATAATTGTCATCAGATCCTTTTACTGCAATGTAAACCGTAGATAACAAAATGTGACCTTGATCTTGTCCTTGGGAAAGATTTGACGAAAGCGCTACCGTTGATGGTTCAGAGTTGTCATGACTTTCTGAGGAATTAGCTTCCTTTGGATGAAGTAATGAATTGTGTTTACTCGTGCAATATTTGCAATGTCTCGATGGACAATCCTTCGCGAAATGGTCAGGTTTAAAACAATTTAAACAGAGTTTCATGTTACGCGCTCGTTCTAGCCTAATCGGAATTGAAAGCTTTAAAAACTGAGGACAGGTGTATATTGTATGTTTGTCCTTACAAAAGTAACAAGAAATTGGGCTTGCATGAAAAGCTTGTCTTTTGCCTACTACTTTACTACCAGACTGATCCAGCTTTGTCTTATCTCTATTCTCTACTGTTTCTAATAACGCTGCTCTTGATTGCAAAAATTCAGTGAATTTCTCTAGCTTTGGAAAGGCATTCCCTGATGACTGTTCCCAGTCCTTGACAATCGATTTGTCCAGTTTTTCTATTGCAACCGTTATAATTATTGTATGCCAATGCTCGATCGGCTGTTTAAGAGTTTCTAACGCTTGAACATGTTTTAGAATAGTGTCAGTTAACTTCCGTATGTCACGAGACGTCTCCTTGGCGTATGGTAAATTGATCAACGAATTTATGTGGTCTCTAACAAGAATTTTGGTATTATTGTATCTTTCGCATAGTTGATTATAAGCTAATTGATAATTATTTTCCGTGAATTCTATTGACTGAATAATATGACGTGCTTGTCCCTCTAAACACGACCGCAAGTAATGAAACTTTTGAATCGTACTAATCGTATTATTGTTGTGTATTAGAGAATCAAAATGATCCTTGAAATGTAACCATTCATCGAATCTTCCGACAAATTTTGGTAGTTCAATGGTGGGTAGCTTGACATTGTTATATCTATTGTTATTGCTCGTGTCTTCTCTTGCGACCGGTGTCGCTGGAGGAGGCAGAACTGACTGAAGCAATTCTTTTGCTTTGCTAACTACTTTAAAGTATTGCGATTGAAAATCTTCGCGATATTGATAGTGAGCTTCTAATTCTTCGTCAGGACTCAACGCCTCTATTTCAGATTGGATTGTTTCAAATTGTGGCAGAATTTCTTCTATCTTACCTATCCTAAGTTGCAGCTCAGGTGCACCCAAGGAATCGCGTTCCGCTTCTAACTTACTGACATGGGTCTCGAAACATGTCAAACTGTGCTTGAATCCTCCTCGTTTTCTCGACAAGGCGGATATAGTAGTCATTTTGACTCGTAACTTGACTTGTTATTGAATTTAATCGATCTAAATTGAATTGGAAATTGTTTCACCTTAATTGCTTGATTGTATGTCGAATTGAAGTAATATTGAAGGAATAGGAAAGGTTTGTAAAGGACTCACCGATGTTATCGTTCGTCTACTCTTCTTAGTTCTCGTCGTCCCGCCGAGGTTGGATCCGAGCGCTCGTGCCCGATTCGTCTCACCTCCTTGGTTCTCGTTGCTATGCCGAGATGTCCGCGCGGCGACGGCCTCGTGCTTCCTTTCGGGTTTTTCTTCACTTTCCACACTTATCCGGCTCGAAGGACCAGATTATGTTACTGATAGGGGTAACATAACACAAATTGTTATTGGATAAATTGAAAGAAGTTCAGGTGGATGGATAAATGATGAAAACTCAATAAAACCCTGTTGTTACTTGAACACGTCTGTATTGCGCCATAATCGGCTAACCTCTCTCTTCTCTCTCGTCCGGCTCGCACGCAGGCGAGAGACCGACCGTTGCCGGTTGTACAAAATAAACCTTAACAAGTATGTTTAATTCATTTACAGTATTACTTGCAAGTTTCAGTACAAGAAAATACATTTTAAACGGATGTATTCGGTGAATTTATGTCTCTTAATTAACAATCATGCCAACCCTTACCTAACGAGGGACAGGTAGAAAGGGTAAGGTGTAGGTAATAATTATTGTTATTTGGATTAGCAGTCACTAAGTAGCGTCTATACCAACAAAAAAAAATTACCGTCTCGAGGCGTGTTTATCTTTACGGGTTCGGACTGTGTTCGGAGATAAAAAAAAACTATTTTTCTATTTTCTAAGAAAGCATAAGAAAGAAACACTTGCAATTTTTCATGTACTGTTTCTCTCTTCGTTTCTTAGAAAAACAATTTTTGGTTAATTATGATTTTGTAATGGACTAATTTGTATATAATTATTCAAAAATTCGTAATCATTATACAAGGAAATAATGTCAAAGAAAATGTTTAACTTGACGAGGTATTTACCTACGGCGAGTTGTCCCTCCGGTGAGTTGTACCGCCGGCGAGTTGTCCCTACGCAGAGTTGTCCCTACGCCGAGTTGTCCCGCCGCCGAGTTGGCCCTCCGGTGAGTCGGCCACGGTGAGTCGGCGACGGCAAGTTGGCGACGCCGAGTTGTCCTAGACCCCGTCCATTTGGTAGAAACAACTTAACACAACAACAACGTATATTTAATTACCGTCCATCACGTGCCAGACGTTATGTTGAATGTGGATTTGGCATTTTTAGCAATAAATGGAGAATTTTTCATCGGTCCATAAATGTACATCCCGACTTCACCATTGACATTGTATAAGCATGCTGTATTTTGCACACTTTGGTGAGAATGAGAGATGGTTTTCGTATCGACGATGCGATAGAAATTCCAAGCTTAGAAGATATACCAAGACAGGCAAATTTGCGAGGAACAAGGACTGGGAAAGAAGTACGGGATTATTTTACACAATATTTTACCAGTAATGAAGAATCTGTACCGTGGCAATTAGGCAAAATATAATTAATATTATTTTTATATAACATACCAGTAGAGAAGCAAAGCGGGTATCAGACCACTTGTCGTCGTAGAAGGCCCCCAGGTGGTCCGAGCGACCCCAAAGTGGAGGTGTGGGTTGTTGATGACGTACCGGTCTTGTAGACGTCCCCCAGGTGTCCGCGTACCCCCCCGGGGGCCTATGCGTGTTTCGGACCACTCATCCTCGTAGAAGGCCCTCAGGTGTTCCGAGCGACTCCAAAGTGGATGTGGGGGTTGTTGATGACGTACGGGGATTGCGTACCGCGTGCGGGTATCACACCTCGTTGTAGATGATCCCCCAGGTGGTTCGAGCGGAGGTCGGTGGGGGTACCGCGCCTATAGGTCCTCGAGGTACCGATCGCGCCATCTACGTTCGCGCTCGTGAACGTCACATGTTCGAGATAAATAAACCTGCGCGATTTGTACCGTCTTGCCCCTCCCTATCAGACCGAAACTTTACGATGAAGATCTGTAGGTATCGAAGAGGTTCTCCGCGTTCGCGTGTGTGTGTGTGTGTGAGAGAGAGAGAGAGAGAGAGAGAGAGTCCGATCGTCAGCCATTAATTCAGTATCAAAATTATGTATTACATTAAATAATTTTGCAATATTTAATGTAATACAGCTACCGAAACCGGGTCTCGATCCCGGGACACAAAGAGTTTCAATCTTCCGCTCTCCCAACTTCATCTGCCCGCAAGAGGCACCAAATGTTCGCTGTCCTAAGAGGGAGAGAGAGAGAGAGAGAGAGAGAGAGAGAGAAATAATAAAAAATGAATAACATTTCAAGAATAATTTTTATTTTCAGCTTTTGAAATGATGTACAAATACATATCGATAATCGACCTCACGTGTTTCTCGATTCTCTCACGTTCCCATCTCCAGGAAGTGCACGAGCAGGTATCTGGACCCTCTATGGTGGTGTCTCTGGACCAGGGGCAGCTCACAAAATGTTCACCATGCGTCGATTTTCGTTTTTCTTCTGCTTCTCTGGTTGCAACTTTAGTGTGTAGCTCTAGGAGTTCTTTCGTATGTGCAGGTGTTACATAGTAACCGAATTCAAACAAAAAACTTTTCACTTCTATATTTTACTGGTAGTAGATGTGAATCATACTGGGAGCACTTTTAAGAGAATGAAGAAGAAGAAGAAGGTTCATGTGGTGATGGTGGCAATGGTGGTGGTGGTGGTAATAGAAGTCAGTGAACTGACTTGACCTGTCCTCATTCAAGTTTCGACAAGTTTGTCGGATGGAAATATTCGACCCAGCTGTTGGAACTTGTCGAAACTTGCAGTTTATACCATCAACGCTTTCACATCAAAATAAGTCAGTGAACTGACTTGACCTGTCGTCATTCAAGTGTCGACATGTTCGTTGGATAGAAATATTCAACTCAGCAGTTGGAACTTGAAGGACGGTAGGTCAGGTCTTGACTTGACCTACCGTCATTCAAGTTTCAACAGGTTTGTGGGATAGGATTATTCGACTCAACCGTTGGAACTTGTCAGACAGTTTACATTAAAATAAAAAACAAAGTCAAAATTTAATTGCGTGTATTTCCATATAGGTCAACATACAATTTCATAATTTTTTGCATAGCGTTTTTAATATCGTCGCGGTGAAGTAGTCGATCTGTACACAAACAAGTATCCGGACCATCCGTGCTACAGTTCAATGCCCAAGGACAGCTCACGTAATGACCTCCGTGGATAGATGTCTGCATCTTTTCCAATTCTGCATTTAGGGATCGTTGTAAATAGTAAAGCTGAGCTTTATGTCTAGAAAGAAGTACATCGTCGTATTCGATTAAAAATTCTTTAAGATCCATGTTTGTAGCACAGGTAGACGAATGTTGATCCAGCTATGCTGAGCAGCACTGACACACTGACTGCGATGTACCAAGTCAAAAAATATATATTGTTCGAAACTGGAGTTGGGTGTACGTTAGTTAGATTCACCCATGTCGAATCTTCAAACGTGCGATTTTGGTAGACGACACGTATTTTGTAGCCTGTAGCATTACCAGGTAATTTCACCATTAAAGTTGATGTGTGTCGGTTGTATGTGAAGGATTCCATCTTCACCCAGTTTTCAGGCCAAGTGGCGTTCATCTCGAAACATATAAACACATCCTTTGCACTATGTGGTGGTGAAATATATAGGATATTGTTAAGTACTGTCGAGAGTAGTAATAAGTTTGACCCGAACGCAACCATGTTTGAATGAATACTGTGGAATGAAACTAATATTTTCAATATATTTATTTATTGTGGAACACAGTTTAAAAACCAAGCGTATAATGTATAACAATTTCGTATACTACACATATAAAAACAATTCGATTGATGATTCATACACAATGGAATGTCACATTGAAATTTGGATGTATCAGGACTGTCTGGAAGGTGTTCGATGTTGACGACGGCGATATTCGACATCTTCTTCTTCTTCTTCTTCTTCTCATCCTCTCGATTGTATAGGTGAGCGTCGAGTAAATATTTCTTTTGATGTCCTCTTACGTAAACCATATCAGCATCATAAATGTCAGCCATGATTATGTCATTGAGTTTTTCGTATGGTACATAACCTGAAGTATATCGGAGTCCATGTATGTGTCTGGTACAATATTGAACTTGCTTCTTATCATAGCTAGATAAGTCATCGTAGGGTATAGGTTCCTCGAACAAGTAATGATTCATGCGGGTTCCATCATAAATTGCCATTTCTTTCACGAAAAATTCCGGTGAAGAATTCTTCGTGAGCGTAAAACCTTGAATGTCGACTAGGAGTACCTTCATGTTCGATGATCTGATTAAGACTAATAGATGCTTCTCACCATCTCACTAAGTGGTGTAGCTTCGTACACACTTTCGTAAATAATGATGCAATAAGCTTTTGTGTTGGCAGGGAATCCGGTCCTTGCCTGAAAATCGACGGAGACGTCCACGATCGATGATTTAATTTGCTCATCTTGACGTGAGCAATCGACCACGAAGAGTGTCATATCTTTAAATTTTTTCATATCGAGTAATGGTTTCTTCGAACCGAAATAGTCACCCTTGTAGGTATTATTAAAATCCACATAACTATCATGAATCTCACCGTAATCATTAGTTTCGAAATTTAAATTTAGAGGTTCGTATGGATATCGCTCGGACAAATTCACACATATATCTGATATGTTAAGATTATCGAATTTTGTAATGTCTGCCGTTTTCTTACCACGTCTATCTGTCTGGAATGCGATGATTGCGAATCGAGGTGGATGTTGGTTGTTCATCGTTTGGATCGACCAAACGGCATTAGTTGAACCCACATTGAGAGCTGGTAACTCGTGGAGTTGCCAAGTGCGAAATGCGATTATGAGCGGAGTATCATTTTTTATGGATTTCAACAGTTCCAGTTTCATTTCAACATTGGGAACGACGTGTGGGATTTTCAATAACATCTCAGTTATAGTAATGTCATAGGTAGTATTTACTCCGGTAACCATAACACAATTGTCATCGTTACGAGCTCTAACTACTCGAATAGTGTGCCTTCCGAACATTACCTTTTTATGATCGTTGAATATGCTGAAAAAATGTGACAGTGGAATTAGCCAAATGAAGGTTCCATCTGCGTTAACGGTAGGTTTTTCGGGAAAAACCCAACTACCTTTATCCAAATGTTTGCTATCATCGTCATTATAGCAGAGATAACCTCGAATCAAACTCACTAGATCTGGTTGTTTCACATGTTCCACTTCTATGCCGTTCAAGAGATATGACATGGAATCGAATAGAAACCCGACCGCGTTATTTACGAATGTCACCTCTCCATCGCCTGATTTCTTCTCTAATTTCCCATAGATTTTTAGTTTGGAATCGTAAAGGTTGAGAAAAGCGTCATTTCGCGTCACCGTAATTTCGAGTATATCATTCTTGAGATAGGATTTCACGAATGGATAGTACGTGTGACGTTTTATACTCGTGATCGTATCATCGTTTTGAAGTTTTGGATACAGGTCGAAAATCTGGCTGGACAACATATCCTATGGCTTTGAGGAAAGTAGCGTTTAATCGGGATAATCGACGTCGCTGCTGCTGCTGCTGCTTCAACCGCCTCGAACGTTTTTTTCTTACTGTAGTTGTACTCTTCACACTACCTCTTTTATAGTAATCACTCAAGACTAAGACCATCTTTTTTTTTTTTTTAATACGACCTTTTTAATTCCAATCTAATGAGAATCTCTTCACCACGAAAATTGACAAGTTCAAAATTTTGATCGAGAACCGATAATGTGAGGTTACTCATCTCACTTGGAGTAACTTTTGAATATACCAGATTTCGAGGAACTTCGTCGATAGCGAACCCCGGGTCTGCGCTAATGGGAAACTCGTATAAAGTGTGTGACGGTCGATCGTGGTAATAAGAACCACCGATAATATTACAATCGATGTGTATGGTTCGAACTTTCACAATGTCCACGGGTAAATCCGACTGGTGCACTTTTCCTGCTTCTAAAAGTCCAGGAGTGAATCCGAGAAGTTTGGCGATCCTGGTATACCCTGCTCGAAAATCGATATCGTAATCTCGCAGAAATATTTCAGTCCTTAACGTATTATTGTTGGGTCTCAAAAAGAATATATCTTCATCGACGTCGCTGTCGCCTACTCTATTTTCAGGTATCAGGAACTTTTTAAGGTAATTCTCGATATCGGCGATATCGTAAGTACCTGTCGGAATGGTAATGAAATGTGGTGTATCGACGTTCCCTTTGGAATAATACTTGAATTTCGTACCGTCCTCTATATTCGGAATGGTGTTATATGAATAGAATCCAAGTAAAGCTAATCCGTATGCGGAATGTTTCCCTAAGTAGATCGGCGTTTGGAAATCTATGGAGAGCGTTGATGTACGACTCTTTAACGTGAATGTCTCGGACATGATTAAATAGTGAACCGCTCCATACTCACGTTTTATAGAGAAATTCGAGACATAGACGACCGCAGTTACTCGCAGTAAATTTTTGATAACGGTCTCTGTTATAGAAAATTTCCACCGACTTCCTACCACCACCACCAAAGTATCGGACGAGTTCTTGTGGTGGTTTCAGATTACCGAAACTATCGAAATACTCGATGACATTTCCACGTTTCTTGTACGCTACCCAATGTGTCCCAGAATGATTTTTTGTATCTAAATTGATGATGGCACTCTCATTATGTCTAGATGTTTTTGGGAGAGAATCACGCATAAAAACTCCTCTAAAGTAGGGAATTTTTAATTTATTTGCATATTTAATGATTTCACGATCGTATAGTGCTCTATTGGGTAGCTTTAAAAGTTTTTTGTCTGCTTCTTCAAGTACAATCCGCGTCCATGCTGCTGATGCTTTTTGATGTACAAACCGAATCCTCTGGTGGACTTGCGTATAAACAAGCCTGATCCGGTCTTGCCGATCTCCTCCATGGCTTTATTGTGACGTTGTTGCTCTTCCATTTTCTTTTGTGCGTTTTTCGCATCGACGGTGGTCTTCGCTACCGTTGCAGCGCCTCCGGCCAAACTTCCTAGTGCCCCCAAAGCTGCGAAGATTGGTAGTAAAGGTAAAATTCCCCCAGATTTACTTTCATATGGTATAATGCGTGGAATACGAATTCGTTTCCGACCTCCCGCCTTTCTAACCGCCGCTCGAGCAGCTCGTAATGCGATCGAAGCAGACGGTTTCAAACCGGATGCGCTGATACGTGGGTTGGTTTTCATGGTTGTTTTTAAAATGCGTGTGATATGTTTCAGAACGTTTCGTCTAAACGAAACCGGACGGTGACCCATCCCTAGCTTCCTTTTCGCCTTCATGCCGGTCGTAACGAACCACGCTGCAGTCTTCTCACCCAAAGATGCGTCTTTGCTTTTCACGCGTTCCCAAGCACGATGCTCCAATTCTCGATCTGCCGTATGCCTGTCGTCCAAAGAAGAACTTTTCGAATAACTAATGTCGTGCGCTTTGCATGCAGAGTCGAGGGCATTGACACCAAGGTCACCTCTAGCCAATCGTTTGTCTAATTTTGTACCGGGTCTACAAAATTTATAACCCGGTATGTGTAATTCGAAGGGTAACTTATTGATGAGAGTATTCAAAACACCATCACCTTTGTATACTAGCATCACAAGTGATAATAACTGCGATCGTGTCACCCTATTTATAGGTGGTGGTCATGTACCGCGCTGTCAGTTCCAAGAATGAGGGCAGTTCAACAAGCACACGCGCTACCAATAGACAACTTAGACTTTGTAGGAGAAGAAGATGAGCCACCGATAAAACATAGTGAACTACTTCCGAATTGTTTTCGAGCTATTTTCTCTGGTCCATCTGGTTGTGGCAAGACGAACGCCATTCTAACATTACTTTTCAATAAGAATGGTTTAAAGTTTCGTAACGTATACGTATATTCGAGATCATTGTATCAACCAAAATATCGGCTGTTACAGGAAGTGTTAAAGAAAGTTAAAGGTATGGGCTATTTCGCGTACAATGACAATGAAATTATCATGGATCCCGAGAAAGCACATCGAAATTCAATCTTTTTATTTGACGATGTGGCCTGCGAAAAACAAGACAAGATACGTGCGTATTTCTCTATGGGTAGGCATCAGAATATTGATGTGGCATACCTCTGTCAAACATATTCAAAAGTTCCAAAACAACTTATACGGGACAATTGTAATGTTATAGTATTATTCAAACAGGATGATGTTAATTTGAGGCATGCTTTCGATGAGCACGTATCTCCAGATATGAGCTATGAGCACTTTAAACGATTGTGTTCTGAATGTTGGAGTAGAAAATTCACTCCTCTCGTTATCGTAAAAGATTTCGATTTGAATGCTGGTCGGTATCGCAGAGGGTTCGATCAATATATAAAGGTGGATGCTCCTCATTAATCGATAGCAATCATGAGGCCACCGTTTAGCGATGCTGAGGCGGCGCGAGCGAAAAAAGTTCGGGAACTGTCTCGGTCCGTACGAAAAAAATTTTTGGCTATCAAACTAGGACGATCCGAAGATGATGCAACGTTGCGGAAATTGTTTGCCCCGATAACGAAACCTTTGACTGAACTAGTGGAAGCTACAAAAAAACCACCTGTTGAGCCTACTCTACAGTCTGTTAAGACAAAACTGGAGAAGTCGTCACCTCCACCACCACTATTACAACCTAAAAATGAATGGATAAGTCCCATGAAAACTTCAACTCCACACGTGATCCCAAGGAAACGCTTAAACTTTCGAGAGCTTCCTGTTGCGAACGTCGGTACACAGATGTCTGACAAAGAAGATGCTGATGATGATGAAACAGATGATTTTACTGACGCTGAAGCAGAAGACACTACCATAGCCTCCAAGAAAATTGCCAACAAGAAAGACTTAATCGACTCCACGAAAGGAGACTCTAAAAAAGTAAATAAACCGAGAGTTGCAGAAACGCCATATAATTTTCGTAAGAAACGTGGAGGTCTTTTACCCAAAATGCATTATAATACAAAGTCTACCGAATACGTCTACTTTGATAATTTTAATGAGTTAGTGGACAGGTTAAGACTTTTGTATGCATCCAAAGAAGCTGGTAATACCATATCACATGATAATGAAATTCTTTCCATCATCGAAGAACTCCGAGAGGCGAATGTTATATATTAAGCGTTCGTACGTGATCTGCGTCCTAGTTTTACGATGAGTTTGGATAAATTCGGTCGTCGCTCGGGAGGTGTGCACAATGTCACCCAGAGTAAAGCGGCATCGTACCGCTACCTACAACGTCACCTACTACAACTACTTCTACTACTACTAGTAGTAACGCTCCGAAGCGACCTGCGACTCCTCTACCATCTTCTCCTAGCAGTATCGATCCTAGTATTCAAGAATCAAGTTCGCAAGGTAAATCGGCAAAAAGAAAAAAAGGAGATCCGTTAACAACCTGATAATGTCAGCTGAAAAAATTCAATTAGTTAACGAGTTACACAAACCGGCCAGGAAACTGTATCCTCGACGTCGCACGATAATTAAAGGTTTACACGACTTGTGGCAAGCAGATCTCGGACAACTAGACATGCATGCGAAAGTAAATAAAAATTTCAAATATTTTTTACTAGTCATAGATTGCTTCTCTAAGTACGTGTGGGTTAGAGCACTAAAATCGAAATCTGGTGTGGAAGTGACTAAAGCTTTTCGAGATATTCTACAACGAGCGAAAATATCACCACGTAATCTACAATCTGATCAAGGAACTGATTTCTACAATGCCCATTTTCGAAGCTTGATGGAACGTTATGGAATCAATCATTACAATTCCTATACTCATATGAAGGCTGCGATGGCTGAACGAGCCATACGAACGATTAAAGAAAAACTGTTTAAATACTTTAGTTTGAATGGCACCTTCAAATGGATCGATATCATACCGACGATCGTGGAGACTTATAATAATCACATTCCGTTACTAAAATGCGATCTTCCGACGCTCTGAGCGCAAAAAATGAGAAACATTTAATAAAAACAGTGTATACCCACCTCAAGGTTGCGACAGGCTCACGCAAGTTTAAGGTGGGTGACCTCGTACGTATTAGCAAGGTTAAGCACGTCTTCGAGAAAGCTTACACTCCAAATTGGAGGACTGAATTATTTAAAATTAAAAAAGTTCAAATAACCAACCCTATAACGTATTTGTTGGAGGATCTCCATGGACGACCCATCAAAGGTGGTTTCTATACGGAAGAATTGCAAAAAACTAAAACTCCAGACGTATATTTAGTTGAAAAAGTTTTAAGGCGAAAAGGTAACAAAGTACTCGTGCGTTGGCTCGGTTTCGATAATACACACGATTCTTGGATCGATGCTTCGAATCGCTTGTAGAATGTGTTCGTATTTTACATTCTCAACTTATGATGGGGGGAGGGAGGACCCTAGTATGTTACACCCCCCCCACTCCTTCGAATTTCAACAACGTTCAGCTATGTTGACTTCAGTCTATGAGTGGTAATTGTCAAAGCATCAAGTGTACGACGACATGGAGAAATCAGCTGATTTAAGTGAATTAGTTGCTCTATATGAAAGTATTTCAAAAAGTGAACAAGAAGATGAATCGGCTGCGGTAACAGCAGCAGCAGCATCTGAACAAGTCGAAACCAGCCTCTTACCCAACACTTGTTTTTCATGTGTGAACAGTGGATTCAACGTGAACGTCGGTCTAAGTATTTCACAAGATTTCAATCCCACCATCAACATACAAATTAACGATGGGACCATTCTACAATTTAACGTTAATGAGTGGAAAATGTTTATTAATCAACTAGCTTGGCTTCTCGATGGATATTTCAGAAGTTCAGATGAAATTTCACATCTGAGATACATATGCGGTGAGAATATTGTAATTATGAATCAACAATATAACGAAGTGCGTATGATTGTTGTTTCTAAACATTCAATATCGTTGTATTTAACGGAAACCAATGTACGGGAATTGTGTGCTTTAGATCAAAAATTTATTAATAATCAAGTGGATAGTTTAAGAAAAATTAATTTTTTACAATATTATAAAAATGTTTTAAATTTAATTAGTAAGTTGAGGAAGATTTCGAATAGTGAAGATGCAATTATTGCATATTGTGATATAACTAGTAGTATAGAAAGTTTATGTATTAAGGAAACATTGTATTATAATAAGGTTAAAGTATTGAATGATTTAAATAAATTGTAAAATATTTGTGTATTATTTTACTTTCTAAACTCTTGAAAGAGAGAGAGAGAGATTTCATAATGAGAGTCAGGTTTTGCAAATATGAATCGAAGTAAATTAAAAAAAAAACAGATATTCCAATATTTTATTTTCCATAATTGTTACAGTTTATTTTCAACTCATCCTCCTTCTCCTCCTCCTCCTCCTCCTCGTCCTCCTCCTCCTCGTCCTCCTGCTCCTTATCCTCCTCCTGCAGCTGCTGCTCCGGGTTCATGATGACGTCTCCTACTCCTCCTCCTCCTCCTCTTCCAGCACTTCTCGGCAACTGTGTTGTGTCCAGACTAATTGGGACAATTCTTCTACTACTACAAGTTACATTACACAAATTTTGAAATCTTTTGCAATTCGTGAACACATGCTCAAATCTACTGCGAACCATTTTGATTTATAAAATACAGCAAAATGAATTCGCTATAGAACGTGTATGTGTGTTTGTGGAACTCGAGATGAAACTTGTTGGAACTTGCAAGAAAGCATACGTCACTGTGGATAATATTCATGCTGAAACTTGATTATTACTCATCTTAAACTTGTACAAACATGTTTTTTCCTTAGATTTGCATAAAATTACATATTTATGTGGTTGAAACTTTCTTGAAATACACATACAGTTATAATTTTATTTTTGACATTGGTCGATCGCACACACACACACACACTTTAATCTATCTCCATAATAGAGTAATGGCCCCACGGTTTCGTGTCGTGAGAGTCAGGTAGAATGTACCGTTTATCATCGAACGCACTCAGTACAATTTTAGTTTGTTGTATTGAAAATATGTCATGAGCATACGATCGAATACACTGTTGTGTTTCGATTTTTCTACTAAAATTCTCCAAACAATCAATGTAATCTTGGAAAGTAATTTTTTGTTTAACTACATTCGGTCGGACCCCTTTTGATTTTTTTATACAAGTCTCACCTCCATCAGTCTGATATGAATACATTTTTGAGCGAAGTCCTATAAAGTGTGTTAAAATTTTACCATTACACTCATCCTTCCACAAACCCGCAACTTTCTTATTAACGAGTGGTATGCCATACCTATTGTCGGGACTATAGTCGCTAGTATCAAATTTACTTAGATCGACCTTAATCATCTCCTCATAGATGTCATTACAACATATTTCATATATTAGGCTATCGGTGTCAGTGTAGAGTAATTTGCAACGGTTTTCATTAAATTTTTGCAACATGTATCCGTAGTGGAAATCATAAACACAAGTTTTTGATATATCTAAGATCACCATGCCAATGTACAAAGGTTTATCGAATATGAGATTTGTTTTATTTAATTCGATTGCAACTAGATTATCAGCAAAAATAGTTCTATTTTTGAAATTTGGTGAAGATAGTAAATTTTTAGCACCGTACCTCCCTCCCCATTTATTTACAAGTTTTACTATACGATATTTTCGAATGTTTTCCATGGTTTTACCGTAGACTGCGTTAATCATAAATTTGTAAATTTGTTTGCCAAAATCTGTTTTACTTTCCTTTCGCAATTTAGTGTTTAAATCAATGTATGATTTAAGCCATGAAGATTGTTGGAATGCTAATATTCGATGAATCTTTTTAAGTTTAATTCCATGCTTTAGGCACTGTTTTAAATTTTTATAATACAGGACATATTTTTCTTTGTTTTCCAATGTCGTTAATAACTTTGGTAATTTAGAATTTGGTGGGGTTTGATGTACCGGACACATTGGGAGATCACGATGGGCATCATGAATGTTTGTAGGGTATTCTAAATCTACCTCTAGACAATATCCGAGGGGTGAGTCATCGGGCACATTAGTAACATCAAAAGAATCTACGTCATTAATCCATTGAAAATCTTTGTATGGCAACTGCTGTGACATGGCCCAGCCATATAAATTACAGACATCTAGATACATTATAAATTTTGATTGTTTTGAAGGATCGAAATTTGGCATATATTTATTGTTAGCGATCGATTGTCTATTACAACATTGACTTATGCCACCTCGTATACCTTTCTCGACAAACATTAGAATATCGACATCTTGTATAGTTTCCAATTGACATCCTGTATATTTCAACATCGCATCCCAAGTGTATCCAGGTAGTGTTATGTAATGACTCGGATCTAAACCATAGGTTTTGTGGGAAAGCTCACGAAAGTTTTCCATCACATCACATAGAAGCATGACATCAACTTTCATGTACAGATCTGAATATGAAAGTAAATTTTGGCAATCAAATTCTTTCCAAACTTTTTCGGCATGTTCATAATCGACATCATTCATAATTTCACAATTCAATTTACTGTAAAAACACTCGATAGGAGGTAATTTAGTTTCCAACAATTTCTCATAACTATCGATGTAGTCGTATGGGAAAATGCCTTTTCTAGTCAATAATTTGAACTGTGTCTCGTTTACATTTTTAAATTCATCCTTTAAATGAATCAAATCGGAGACATTTAAAAAGGAAACTAACTTATCTAGAGAAAAACTTAAAAATCGTAGCGAATCTGTAAATCGAAATTTAATTTTGGTTTTTTCATCGTATTTAGTAAAACTAATGTACTTTTCGTGATTGATTGGTAAAAGTGATACCCGACTATTTTTAGCTATGTCTTTTATTATGTGATGCGCGTCATATCCACTTAAATTATGAAAATAAATTGGTATGAGGAATGAGTTTTTGTATAGAAGGTTGCAGTTATTGTGAGAAAAGCCCCGGAAGTTACCAGTAAGGTGACAATGTTCCCTTATAATTTTATCAGTTTTAAGAAATTTTTTCTCACATATATGACAATGATCCGTAGCATCTTTTAAATTTACTATAGTGTTTAAAGGTTCCACATTTTTTAATTTCGAGTGCACAAATGCTGCAATTTCATCTAACTGATTAGTAAACCAAGTAATGCAGTAGAGACCTTGGTAACTTTTGTAAAAGGATAATGAATTATTAAAAGCACATTTAAAATAGTATCCGACACTAAACGCTTCATGTTTTTGATATTTTTTTGTTGCAGTTTTAGATTGTGAATCTACATATGGCTTTAATATCGATTCAAAATCTGCATATAGTACAAACGGAACGTGAAGGGTTAATTTTTCTTGTGTGCTGAAATAATTTAGACACCTGTCACATACAAACACTTTACCCTTATGCTTCCCTATTTGAGATGATATTAAACGTGATAGATCTTTAATCCAACAATAATGATATATAAGAGTATCACTTTCATCATCACCATCATCATCATCCTCACAATAATTTTGAGTTTTAGGGAAATATTTATTTTGAATAATTAACAAATTTACATGTCTATCTCGTTTTTCTTTCGTTAATCGTACGGGTACTACTTGAAAACTTTTCTTCACATCCAATTCCAAACCGAATATATTTACTGACAAACCATTTAATTTTTCGAATTTTGAAACATCAGTAATTTTTATTTGAAACGAGATATCTCGCAAATTTAATACTTGACTAAAATGAGGATAAGATGTAGTTCGATCAGAGTGCTTCTCGACTGGGTATAGGGCTGAAATTAACGCCCAACAAAAACAAAAACTATCAAAATTTTTCACATTTACACAAGCTCGCTTTTTCTCAATTTTTTCAGGTAATTTGATGTATGACGAACCATTTCCTTGCTCAAACTTATTAATATTTATTTCTAGAGAGATTAGCCTCAAAAGCGACCAACCTGAATGCATTTCTGCAAATTCTTCTAATTTACGTAATAATTTTTCAACCACATTATCTTGAAACCATTCGCTGATATCAGTACCCACATCGACAACGACGTTAGGTGTATTGAAATATTTTAAATCAATGAGTTTGTAACGCGCTTGTTGCGGTTACTTGTGAGATTTGGCGCTGCAGACGGAGTTCGGGAATTCGGCAAACGGTTTTAAAGTCGGTTTACCTCGGGCGCCAGATTTTTAAGGGTTTACTCCCTAAAGCCACGGGTGAGTTTAGACTCAGGAGAAATTCCAGGGCTGTCCGTAGAAATAAAACCAATAAACGGGAATTACTTAGATTAATTTATTTTAGATCGGAGCGGCAACTCTGTATAATTAATACAATATGTACATCTCCGGGTTAAACGGAGATAAAGATAAAAGCGCAAAAACTATTTGTTCGCAGGTGTTTATTTTCGGACGAAAGATCTGAAGTGAGAATAAAACAGTTTAACAGAAATTTACGAAGGAGGAAAGAAAATATAATAATCTAATTGTTACAAAGTACGGAAAATGCCTATTTCTCCTAAGTATCGAAAATAAAGAAAATATACATTACTTTAATTATTGAAAATACGGAAAATTATAAAATCATATGGAATTATTCTAAATACGGGTAATATACATTATTTACAACTATTGAAAAACGGAAAATGTTAAATTACTCTAAGTATTGAAAATAAGTTATTAAACAGTGAAACTACGGAGAATGCCAAATTAATCTAAATATGAAAAATAAATAAACAATTTACAAGTATGGAAAATGCAAGAACTAATCATTCTACAAGGCGAGGAGAGTAGCGAAAGTTAAATTAGCTGGGTTCGGAAAAGCGAGGAAAACGTGCAGTTTAAAGTGTCGGTAAAGCGGTTTAGTTTTAAGCAGAGGCAAGAGAGCGGAATAAAGCGGTCAGTAAAAGGATACGCTAGTATTGCGGCGGAAGCAAATGCAAACCCTAACACCCAAATCGGTAGCAGTGGTAACGTGATAGGAAAATGAGTAGCGGATTTCCCGGGCTGATTTCTCAGTGACGGAACGCCGGTGCGAAGTCAGACAGGGAAATAATCCTATCAGCGACGTACCCCTAGACTGATACGACAGCGACGGGACGCCAATGTCGTATTCCTGCAGTCTGTGGATACACTTAATAGTCCCTACGTCTAACACGGGTTGCCTTTAATGATCACACAACGACGGGACGCCAATGCGTGATCAGGCGGGAAAATGAAACGGATTCCCCAATGACGGGACGCCAATGAGGAATAAAACGGTCCCTACCACTAAAATCCTAGACTGATACGCCAATGACGGGACGCCAATGACGCAATCCTGCAGTAGCTAGGAACCCTACACGGATTTCACAATGACGGGACGCCAATGCGAGATCGGGAAATAAAACGGATTCCTCAGTGACGGGACGCCAATGAGGAATGAACCTAGACTGATACGACAATGACGGGACGCCAATGTCGTAGTCCTGCAGTACTAGGGTCCCTAAACGGATTTCACAATGACGGGACGCCAATGCGAGATCGGGAAATAAAACGGATTCCAAAATGACGGAACGCCAGAGAGGAATGTGAGTTCTTACCATTCGAGGACTCGGCCGGATAAGATCTCATTTGAATTTCCCAATCGGACTATTTTTCTCGCGTACCGAACGAACATCTCCGGGCGGGTTATATCTCTCGCCATCTTAAGAAAATTCATTTAATCTTGAATACCGGACATCGACGCTAACGCTCCGAGTGAGTGACCTCTTAAGTTAATTATGCGAAAGCAGATTTGGTTGCCTAGCCACGGATTTGCCTCGTTACAAGTTGATCATCATCAACGGAATTTTTAATGAATTCACCACAAAAACAGACATTAATTTTAATGGTTTGATGTATTCTTAAAATTTTCTTCAATCTAGTCCTTAACAAAAACAATGAATCTCCTAAAAACTGCAATATATCTTTATGTTTTAAATTTATAATCAGACCTGAACGAATCCTACTTGAAAAAGCCGATTGTAAATCAACCCATCGAATTCTATCACTACGTTTATTTTTAATAATACCTCCACCTACATACCGTTTTCGTATGATTTCATTATTTAAAATAATTAAAAATCTTCTAAGGTGACCGATACTTGTAAACATTTTCCGTTTGAGGCCAACTGAATCAGCATTTTTCATATATTTAGTGAACAGACGTAAATTTAATTTCACATTTTTAACCCATTTTTCAATGTCTTGCAAATTTAAAAGGTTAACTTGACCACACACTTTTTCAAAATTTTTTATAATATTTTCACTTGTACTATCGAGTTCATTCATTTTGAATACTTTCTACCGTGGAGACTTTACTATGAAATCGAGCTACCTAGTGGTGTACATTAGACATAACTTAAAATAAAATGAACACTTAATATTAATAATAAAATATTGGAAATCTGCAAAAGAAACATTTGCTATGAAATCAACACGCACAACACACCTTTGAAATGCACCAACCTTTATTTATTGAGTTCCAGTAGTAGGCACGATGTTGAAGTTCATCGTTTCGTTCCTCCCGAATACCTCTTTAGATTTGCATAAAATAGCATATTTATGCGGTTGAAACTTGTCGAGGTTTTCCTTGAAACATGCAGTTACCCGTGATGGTAGGAAGACGACATTTTCATCAAGTTCAGCTAATATGGTTTCCCCGAATTTTCCTTGCACCACTCGCACCGATAGGATTGGATGCGGTCTGTCCAGTTCTAGAGAGATTAATTTCAATTTTGGTTTTTGGTCCACATTGGCGACTTTGTTCAGATTCTTTAAATAGATGCTTATAGAAATGTAGCAAAATTTAAAGACAATCAGTCTTCCTTAATTAAAAGTAAAAATTTATTGTGTGAAGTGTGATAATACTTTTGAAATATGTTGGGATAATATCAAATATATGTTTAAACTATACACCTCGCCTTTCCTTCAAAATGTTTGAAATTATTAAACAAATTAAAATTTACTTACATATATATATATATATATATATATATATATATATATATATATATATATATATATATAGGACACTCGGGTTGGTCGAGATATACGATTGCAACTGAAATCATACAAATAACGTCAATAGAACATGTTCAGATTCTTTAAATAGAAATGTATCAAAATTTAAATACAATCAGTCTTCCTTAATTAAAAGTAAAAATTTATTAGGTAAAGTGTGATAATACTTTTGAAATATGTGGGATAATATCAAATATATGTTTAAACTATGCACCTCCCCTTTCCTTCAAAATGTTTGAAATTATTAAACAAATTATAATTTACTTACATATATAGGACACTCGGGTTGGTCGAGATATACGATTGCAACTGAAATCATACAAATAACGTCAATAGAACATGTTCAGATTCTTTAAATAGAAATGTATCAAAATTTAAATACAATCAGTCTTCCTTAATTAAAAGTAAAAATTTATTAGGTAAAGTGTGATAATACTTTTGAAATATGTGGGATAATATCAAATATATGTTTAAACTATGCACCTCCCCTTTCCTTCAAAATGTTTGAAATTATTAAACAAATTAAAATTTATTTGCATGTACGTACGTACGTATGTATGTATGTATGTCGATATGCGTATATGTATGTATGTATGTTTGTACGTACGTATGTATGTATGTCGGTATGTATGTATGTATGTACAAAAATAAAACCTTAAACATATAAAATTATTTAACCAAATTACTCACATGTAAAAGAGGAAGATCAATGTAGATGGGAAAAACGCTTGGAACTAAAATATATTCACCTGGAGTTACTTATATAAGTCATACCCCAACCCCCCCACATTCACTCACACGCATGCTCCCCTTCCACTTACCTAGCAGAGCTGCCTTATCCTTCGACAAAAACACATCGAGAGTACACGCATATATTGCGAATTTACGTTTGAGGTACTTTTATGAATGTGTGACGTGAAAAAATACAAAAGATAAAATTTTGAAATATTTGCAAATCACTTTTTCTCTGTACATTTCTCAAAGATATGTTTTATACAAGAGTTGTTCGTCTCTATAAGGGTAACAAAACATTTAACATTTTTCTCTCAGACGCGAAATATTTTTTTTTATTTTTGGACAAAAATAACTTTGTACATTTCTAGAAAGAGTGTTTTATACAAAAGTTGTTCGCCTCTATAAGGTTAATAAAAAAACCTAAGTAACATTTATCTCTCAGACGTGAAATAAAAATGTTTTAATTTTTTTTTAGAAAAAAACTTTTTTCTGTACATTTCTCGAAAAATGTTTCATTCAAATGTAATTCGCTTTTATAAGAGCAACAAAAAACCTAAGTAACATTTTTCTCTCAGACACGAAATAAAAGTTTTTTTATTTTTGAAAATAACAAGCAACCATTTTGAAACCGCTAGACCGATTTGATACATTAATGAGCTAGACTGAGAGTTTGGGTCAACTGATCAAATTTCATTATGATTCTTTAAAAAATGTGAGCTAAATATCCTAAAACTCTTTTACAACAACTTACTTTAGAGTATTGGAGGATCAGAACGTACCGGTACGCCGTTCAGGAACTTTTTTTGAGTAACCGGAACGTGTTCCAGAACTATTTCTCTACTCACATCTGTAAAATTATTTTCTGTATTGTATTTGCCACTTGTTACATATTATTTTCCAGTAACGATCAGTTATTTCACAATTTTATTTATTCTGGAAATTTTAACAACAAATGTTTAGAATTTATCTACCTGAAAGTGTTAAAACTGAAAAACAATCTGCCTAAACTCTACTCCCTACCGAATATACTATCAATGAAAGACTATAACTCGAAATAAAAAGTGTTTTAATTTTTTTTTGGAAAAAAATAACTGTTTTTCTCAAAAAATGGGAGTTCGCTTCTAAAAAACCTAAGTAACGAGAGGGAGAGAGCAAAGATTGGGACTTTTTTAAAATATTTATTATTATTGTTTGTATTTCATAAGAATCCCTACGAAATTAACTGAATTAGTTGAAATTTATTTTTAAATAAACACAAACTTACTAATTATTTAGTATCCATAGGACCACGAATGGCTCGAAGTCCTGGTAAAGCAACTGCCTCCCCGCAAACGGTGGCAGTTCTAAAATATTTGGATGTGTGATGTCAATCACCACACTCCTAGAGATCAGAACAATAGTTTTTGACTAAAAACGAGGATTATTACAAATTTTGGTTGGGGGTATTAAAATATAATTACTTACCCTCAAATGTGCAGGCAAATATTCCCTAGCATGTGTAAAATAATCTAATTCTAAAAAAAAAACACACATACACACACACACAATGAAAAAACACAATTAACACACATACCAGTAGGAGAACTCTAGAAGGTGTTCGACGACATTTTTGGTAATAGAATGAAAATCAGTGAAATTAGAATCAAAACTTATACCTGGAGGATCCTTTGTTTCAAAATTATATGCAAATTAAAACAACGAAAAATTCCTTGGAAATTAATGGGATGGCAAGAGATTACATTTATTTGTTTCAAAATGCAACAGGTCAAATTAATTACATTTCACAAAAAATAAATTACCTGCGATTTTGGGATATGCAAAAATTCCTTTATATGCCATCAAAATTAATGCCTTAGAGATTACGACTTACAAAAAATGCAAATCACACCATTAGTATAAAGGATGGGAAAATGCATCTGCATTAAAACCCATTAAAACCTTTACATCAGGCCCCCAACATATGTCAACGAAATTAATGTCTCAGAGATTACGACTCGCAAAAAATGCAATCGAAATTAATTCAAAGGATGTGAACTGACATACACGAATGCATCTACCTACCTGCATAAAATTTAGTATCCCAATTAAAACATTCATTAACTTACATCAGACACCAAAAATTCCACGTTTCACTCGCGACCGCACCTTAATTTATAACTGATTAAATATTCAGATATGTTAGCAGGTACAAAGCGAGGTGCGGTACCCCCACCGACCTCCGCTCGAACGCTGAGTGAGAAGGCGTACGCAGTTCCCCCACACCTACGAGTCACACCAAGATACCTTCTACATCGAACCATCGGACTCTCTCTCTCTCTCTCTCTCTCTCTCTCTCTCTCTCTCTCTCTCACACGCGAACGCGGAGAACCTCTTCGATACCTACAGATCTTCACAGTAAAGTTTCGGTCTGATAGGGAGGGGCAAGACGGTACAAATCGCGCAGGTGTCTTTATCTCGAACATGTGACGTTCACGAGCGCGAACGTAGATGGCGCGATCGGTACCTCGAGGACCTATAGGCGCGGTACCCCCCACCGACCTCCGCTCGAACCACCTGGGGGATCATCTACAACGAGGTGTGATACCCGCACGCGGTACGCAATCCCCGTACGTCATCAACAACCCCCCACCTCCACTTTGGAGTCGCTCGGAACACCTGGGGGCCTTCTACGAGGAGGAGTGGTCCGAAACACGCATAGGCCCCCCCGGGGGGGGGGGTACGCGGGGGACGTCTACAAGACCGGTACGTCATCAACAACCCACACCTCCACTTTGGAGTCGCTCGGATCACCTGGGGGCCTTCTACGAAAAGGTTTGGTCCGAAACCCGCATAGGCCCCCCGGTGGGGTACGCGGACACGTACTGAGACCTGGGGGACGTCTACAAGACCGGTACGTCATCAACAACCCACACCTCCACTTTGGGGTCTCTCGGACCACCTGGGGGCCTTCTACGACGACAAGTGGTCTGATACCCGCTTTGCTTCTCTACTCATACCTATCTCAGTGTTCTCTTTTCCTGTAAGTTCTTGATAATTAGCAATAAATATAGTGCACAGGCGGCTTTAGTTTTATGTCTGTCTTTAAATACTTCACTAGTCTTGTCGCATATCACTGGCCTTTCTTGAACTGCACAGATGAACGCTTCAATATCAATTAGCACGAACTTTTCCCTTGTAGCCCCACTCAGGAATTGAAACAATGGTTTCGTCGTCAGATGGATTATTTATTCTTGTTTATTCGTTGTCGACGTTTCGTCCCATGCTTTGGGACATTTTCAAGACACTATCGGATAGAAATTCTTGCTACTTGCTGCTTCAATATCAAAATTTTCCATTTTTAAAACTAAATCTAATATGTCACCATGCACGATGCATTTCTAAAATGAAACTGCGAGCTCTAATAAAAAAAAGGTCTAGCGCACGACCCTGTACGACGGCGACCGAAAAATCTCCGATCGTGTGTAAACATGCATATACTTCTATATACTGAAACAAATACAGCGGTTAATTAACCGACCGGCAACCGTGTGTTCGCCGGTGATATTTTATTTTGACTGGCGGCCGGTCGGCAGAATACCCGGCACCAGTATGTATGTTAAATTGTATTTGAACGTGTTTATAATAATTTTTAGAGTTCCTAGATTACCTGTTCTCTACCTAGTCCACACAATCCTAGTTAAGATAAGTTCGTTCTTGTATCACTACCTATTCTCCCGGAGCCTTCTCTGACGTTATTCGTGTTTAAGTTAGTTCCCGCGCATAACCTCTCTTAAACATTCCCTTGGACGATTTGCAGTTGATAATGTGAAGGAGTGCCTAATCTTCTACAGATGTGGCGATGATACGTTGAGCTAAGTTGTCGCATTTGACCCACTCGGCTCATGCCGCAATTTCAGTGGCAGTTTCACCTTCGGATTGAAATTTTTGACTTCCATCGACGACTTCCCAAACACCGCTGGCCAACAGAGTAATTCTCACTTGGAATCTCCACGTGCTCCAATTTTCAATGCCTTTTAGCTTGCTGATCTTCGATTGTTCGTTCTCCATTGTGTTGTGGTTATGTTTTCACTTTTGCACGAGGCGGGATTAACCATACACGATTTTGAACGAATTTGTTTAGTTTTCACTAAAATATTTATTGTTCAGCGTAACTGGGCCCTTAACCTGTTGATTAGGCAGGGTGAACAATAAATAATAACTATGATGGCTATTTAGCTGGAAGATTTCATTCGTTATATGTCGAACGTGTAACGAGTCGACACAAAGAGAGAGTTACAGGTTATGTTCGTGATACATGATATGACAAGATGGCTGATGAAACGTGTGTGTGGTGGGAGTATTAGCTAAAGCCCTGAATTTTAAGTTTAACTTTTCTAATGTTTTAACATAAACAATAGTCAATTAAACAGATACAATCACACTCACCTAATACTTGTAACATACCAACAAAAACAATAACGATACCTCGAGGAGCAAGTAAAAGCACTCTCCTTCTTGCAATTCATAATTAATCTATATAATATATGAAAGATATGATCAAAGAGTAGATGGCAAAACTACTATACGGAGGTCTCTCCGATGAGCTCCTCGGCTTTACGGCGGCAGAATTAAAATCACGCTGTAGTAACGCTCACTTGTCACTCCCAAAAAAATATGCCTGTACGAGTTATGCCTGGAATGAAGTTCTCAGCGTCAAAAACGTGTAGGAGATGGCGGGGTTCGTGTCCAAACACGAGTAGTGATGGGCTGCAACTTATAGATTGGCACTTGGTTGTACTCATTACAAACCTGACTGCTGGTAACTTGCTGGGCCAGGAGGGATGGTCAGAACCCACTAGCATAGAGAACTGGGTCTTGAGGTACCGGTTCCTGAGCTCTACCGGGTTAGCGGCAGGATGGTACACTGGGGTGAATTTCTGGGTGATCCCCAAACAGAAGGTCACGGCTTGCATCACCACGCTGATGAACTGGGGTCCGTTGTTGCTTATGAGTCGGCGTGGTTAGGACATACTTGTGGACATACTCGGCTACTGTTCGCCCAAGACCAGGCCAGTACTGATGGTCTGATGGTCTGTGATGACGACGGTGGTCGCCTCCTCTAGGTAGCCACGGAACCGTGCCAGGCTCCAGACAATGACGAGAGCCTCTCGTTCGTTGGTCGAATAGTTCCTCTCTGCCGAGTTCAGGAGTCTGCTGGCGTACTCCACCGGTCGTTCATCCGAGCCCTCCCCCTGCAGTAACACAGCTCCCAGGGCTATGAGCTGGCGTCGGTGCGCAGCGTGAAGGGAAGTGAATGGTCAGCCTGCCGGAGAATCGGGGCTTCCATCAGGGCTGTTTTCAGAGACTGGAAAGCGTGTTCTTAGTCCTGTGTCCAGGTCCATGGGGCGTCCTTCCTGGTCAACTTGCTGAGTGGATGGGCGAACTGCGAGAAGTTCGGAACGAACTTCCGATACCAGCTGCACGTCTGCAGGAAGACGCAGATTTATTTCGGGTTCGTGGGCGCTCTCATCTGGACGATGGCTGCTACTTTCTCGTGGTCGGTGAGAATCCCTTGGTTGGAGACTAGGTGCCCTAGATAGCGAATCTCTTGACATCCGAAGTGGCACTTTGGACGGTTGAGGCGAAGGTGGAAATAGTGCAGCTGCCGGAAGACGTGCTCTAGGTCTGAGAGGTGCGTCTGCACGCTGCCGGACAGAACGATGATATCACCTAAGTACGCAGCATCCGGAGTTCCGGAACCTGCTACTGGAAGGTGGCTGGTGCGTTCTTTAGTTCGAATGGCATCCTGGTAAATCGGAAGGTGCCGAAGGGTGTGACGAAGCAAGTCTTATCCTGGTCTGCGGGTTCCACAGCAATTTGATAACAATCCGCCCAAAGGTCCATCGTAGAGATGCACCCCCACCTGTCCCGTGGAGTAGAACAGCTCATCCACTCGGGGCAGAGGGTACAAGTCCGCTTTAATGACGGCGTTGAGGCGGCGGTAGTCGATGCAAAGTCACATTCGTCTGTCCGCCTTTGGGACTAGCACTGTGGGCGAGGTCCAGGCGCTTCGACATTCTTCGACTATTCGCAGGGCAAGAAGGGCTTCTATTTCCTGTCGAAGAATCTCCCGTTTCGATCCGGTGCACCACATGTGTGAGGGCTGGTCCTGTCGCCTCGAAAAGATGCATGTGCCTTGTCAGTACCGCATGCAGCTCCTGGCGGTCGTTTGGTAGGAGCCCTTGTCATTCGTGCTCGCGGAGTGTGATGTCCAATGTAGCGAATTCCACGTTCACGGGTAGAGGGCTTGGATACTCCCAATACCCATCGACAGTCTACAGCATCAGCTCACATGTATACGGTGCGCGAGAACTGGTTTCGTGGATTCATGAGCGACGCGGCATCCAGGAGCTCTCCGGCCGCGGTGCCTCCTCGGCTTCCATCGATGAAGGGCGGGCGTCCTCGGGGCGGTTCGGACTCATCCGTGCAGCAGTAGGCTCCGAAACGGAGCTTTGCCGTCTTCGTTATGGGCTGGCAGGGCGGCACGTAGGTAGGGATGGGCGGTTATTGTAAAATAACCGGTAATTGGTTAACCGATTTATTGAGAAAATAATAATAACCGAAGACCGGTTTGTTCAGTTGACCGTTAACTTTTGGGTTAGTAAAACGGGTTTTACTTTAACCCGCAACATAGACCTGTGTTAATCTTGTAGTTGATGTTCAGTGTACAAATTCGGGTCTGCTAACCTATTTTTTTAAAGTTGGTACTTCCCGGTTATGTTCTGCGACCGCTTTACTCTACGTAGTGTCGTTCTATGCCTGTTTAAACAATTTGTGTTTTGAATTTTTTTGTGTGTTCAGTTTTGCGCGTTGTTTTTTAAAACTTACTTGAAACTTAAAAAATAGTTTGAGTACACTTCCGGTATTACAGTTGTTACCACCTATAACACACTAATTGTATTATTTCAACGTATAAAAAAAATGTAAATATCAGGACTTTGAATCTTCACATGGGTACCATCTAATGCCCCAATCACACTTGGAAAACGAGCAAGACGGTAAAATTCCGTTTGTAATTGTTGGCGTCACTCAGCATCATTGGGAAATTTTATAAACTTTTCTCGCAGGTTTGCAATGGCCTGTGTTACCTAACAAATATTCAGTACCTCTGTTAACATCAATACCATTTATGTACATACTTTAATACATATGTGTACCATAAAGTACCTAGTGCCTATATAAATATACGTACAGTATGTAACAAACTATCAGTTACCAATCAGTTGGTGACTTTAAATCACTCTCAATTTTGTATAATAATAGAGTAACAACATTTTTTGAAAGACGGAATCGTTGATAAAACTCTTCGTCGTTATAATAATTAAAGAGAACCCGAGGAATTTTTCTAGGTCGAACTTCTCGTCTGTCCAGATTTGCCACAACTTCGACGACCAGCTGTTCATCAGATGACTTACTATTCGGTAACTAAATATTATCCTCGTCGTCCTCGCTATTACTACTGATACTGCTACTGCTACTACTTAAGTATCCATTTCCATTTTTCTTAGCGCTAAACTACAAACGTCAACAAACCTGCTGTCACACTGTCACAGTCGTCACTTTAAACTGAAACTTTTGGGATAACCCGCCATACGGACACAGGTTAACTTTTGGTTTAAATAAAACCCGTTTAAGCCTCAACCGCGTACTGTGCAACGCGGTAAGCTGGAACCCAAAATTGAACCGTTATTATTTGGTTAACGGGCGTATTCACCATTCTTAACTTAACAGCATGAAACGTGATAACGGTTAACAGTCTGATAAGAATTTGTGATATTCACCACGAAATGAACTCGCTGGATAGGAAATAGACTGTTAATAGAATATTAATAATCATTTATGTTGGTAATCACCCGAATTCCGTTCGTTTTGTTCATGTACCTGTTTTGTGATGTGTAATGTTCAAAATTTAAATGACAGCTGTAGCGGTGTAGCGCTGGTAAGTTTCTTTTTTTTTTTCAAACGACATTTCCTTATGAAATTTTCTTAGTTCTCCATCATGGACAACATGAATCGATCAAATTATTCTCAGGTAAAGAAAGAAGAGGTTACTGCGTTGGTAGAAAAATATAAACACATTATAGAAAATAAAAGACCTATGCATTTTTCAATAAACAAAAGATGGAATGTTGGGAAAAACTGGCACAAGAATATAATGCTACCCAAATCACTGGCTTGAGAACAGGAGGACAATTGAAGTTATTGTACGAGCAAATGAAAAAAAAAATGCAAAACAACACAGGGCAAATGACAAAGTATGGTTAGGTTAGGTTTTGGTAAGTTATAAATGATAAAAATGTATCCTATTTGTAGAAAACGTTGTCGTAGGCAAGTACGAGTAAAATGGTGTGTAGAAATAACTTTTAGGTATCTAACAAAAATGGTTGTCATGTTTTTGCCTTATAATGTCTTTTAGTTTACATTAGGTGCATTAGCCATATCGCAATTTTTTCCTTCTTCATTAACCTGTTCACCAATATTTCGTGCACTTCAGATACAAACATTACAAACGGGAGGAGACATTTTTAAAGAAGTCACAAGTCTGGACCAGAAAATTTTGTCCGTCAAAGAGGATAACTTTTTTAGAATTGAAAATTATGTTGACAGCAACACGGACAGTCTCAACCTACCTAATGTTACTAAAAACTGTCTCCCCCTATTCAAGCGATTGCTTGCCTTCCACTAGTGAATCGGTGGAGACAGTGTTCGTTGCAGAAAGTAATAATAATAGTGGTGAAAGCAAACAATTCGAAACAGGCACAGATAAAGTGGAAGAACCCATTCAAACCAATAAGGCATCATTAAATGGGAGAAAGGAGCAGCTTCGCTCAAAAAAAGGTGAGGAAAGATGCAGATACGGAGGAAAATGAGGAGAATGAAAAAAGAATGTAGATTTTTGCCTTGAAAATGAATGTATTCAAGTGAATGAATGAAGTAGAGGTTGAGAACCTAAAAGGAAATATGTTATATAATGAAAGAGTAGCATTTCATGTATTTATATTTTTTGTTATTGTTCACTTTGAACCTATTTTTCAGGTTGTTTCTAAGTTTCTATAATATGTGTAGTTAGTTTAATTTGCTTAATTAATTAGGATAAGTTTTTGTCGTTGAGAAGTATGAGACTGCGTTCTTTTTGGTTAAGTTTGTTTATTGGATATATTTAAAGGATTTATTATTTTTGTTCATATGTAAAAGCATTTGCTTGATGAATTTTTTATTTTTGTATAAATTTTTGGCTACAAGAATGTCTGTAATATAACTTAAAGTTAAAAGTTGTTTCTTTAAAGTGGTCCATAAATATGATATGAATGAGAAAGATACACTGAAGGCAAATCATTGTTAACAACTAACACACTAATAAAAATTTTTACTAAAAATTAAGAATTATGCAAAAGTAGTTGCAATTATAGCATCTCGAGTGGTGGTATTGTGGTGTTGATGGCCTTGGATTGGTACAATTTCAACATTTTCTAAAATGGCCACATCTTCATTAACATCTAACACATCTTCCACATTGAGACACATGTTATGCAATACTGCTGTGGCAACAATTACTTGACAAGTAAATTCTAGTGGAAGCCTCATTCCCAAATGAAGACGGGGAAACCTTCGTTTCCAAACTCCAAAAAGTCTTTCAATTGGGTTTCGCGTTCGAATTTAAGCAGCATTGTACCTTTGTTCAGGTAACGTTCGTGGATGTACCGGTGTTAAAAAATAAGTACGGCATGGATAACCAGCATCTCCAACAAGAGAATATGGGGAAAATTCGTTATTTTCAAACCTCGCCCGAATTAGCGAATCATTAAAAATGGTAGTATCATGCACCGAGCCAGGCCAACGTCCAACATTATCCATTATTGTTAAATCTGCGCTGCATACGGCTTGTGTATTAATGCTAAACCAATTTTTTCGGTTTCGAAAAGTTTCAGCATTATTTCTGCCTGGTGAGTTAATTTTAATGTGTGTGCAGTCCACTGCGCCTAAAATAAGACATACGTGGTTATGACAATGGTGCATTTAATAGTAATAAACTAATAAGGAACCTTATCTTACCTATAATTCTTGGAAGACCTCTTGTATCAAAAAATTTTAAACAGTATCTCTTCTTTCGGCAGCTGTTGCAGGCATTTTTATAAACGTTCTCCTTAACGCTGCAATTTGTTTTGTAACTCTATTCACGACCCGAGAAACCGTAGCTTGCGAAACGTTGAAGTGGTCACCAATATTTATTTGGAACGAACCAGTTGCATAAAATCTAAGGCATATTATTATTTGATTTGTTTTACTAATTGGCCTGTTTCTTTGGTTTTTTGTTTCATCAATATCCTGTAATAAATTGTAGAGTCTTCCAAACGTCGCTTTACTGAGTCGAAGTCGTTTTTTAAATGCATTATCATCCAGATCAGTGTATAAATTGTTTCGAACTTTTAGCGTTCTCCTTCGTTCGTCACGTGGTTCCTCTCCAGCACTACCGGAGTCCGACGATGAATATAATACATCGATTCTATGAATTCTATCGACAACATCAACATCAGCAATCATTGTTGATAAAATTAATCAAAACATAAACAAAACAAATTTCGATTTTGATATCATAACCTCTTCTTTTTTCTTTAATGGGCTCGACTGCTGCGGTCATTTACCCAGTGTCGAAAGTCCCTCCTACAGGATATCCGACCCTATCTGGCCTGGTTACCGGCGTGAATAGGGAAGCTTTGTTCTTGATGCACGTGGTTTTTAAGTTGTTAACATTTAACGAAAATATACGTAACACTACACAAATACCGTTCACTATATTTACTTTTACATTTAAAATTGGATTAATCGTTAAAGATTCATTTTAAATAATTGGATTTTATTACCCACAAAATTTTGAGGTTGTGACACTACGCTTGACAGGATGGGAATCATGACATAACCTCAAACTCTGCCAATTGTACCATTCTATGCCCTTTAACACCCTGGTAAAAGTTTGTCAGCGAAAGTTCGGACTGTTAACTTTAACAAGCTGTTAAGCGATTTATTTGAATGGTGAATATCAGTCAAAAATTTAACAGGCTGATAAATGTGTAACAGTCTGATAAGTCGATGGTGAATACGACCGTTAACCCTACACTGAACAACCGGCCCTTAGACGGTGAACCGTTAGTTAATAACCGGTTATCAAAATAACCGGTTAATTAATAAATGAATTTTAAACAAATTAGAATATCTCTGAGGGAGCCTGTACCGACCTAGCTGTTTATTATTATTATTATTATTATTATTATTATTATTATTATTATTATTATTATTATTATTATTTTAGTTTCAATTAAATCATTCCATTAAATTATAATTTAAAACGTTTGATTTAAAAAAATCCAGTTAATATTGCATTGTGATTAAGTTGTAAGCTATAATAAAAGTTTTAATTTTAAGTTTCTACCTTATCAGAAAATTATAGTCAAAGCATTTGCAAAATTTGGACCGAACAGAGCCACAGACAAACAGGCAGTAAAATTGTCATTTCAAAAAATCGTTTATTCAATATGATACAGAAAACAATTTACATTTTCCATTAAACTTTATCAAGAGACCCTAAAAACCAACTGATTTGTATGGGTTGGTGTTTAAACGTATCCATGTCTTATTTAATAGTTTTATTTCAATATTGAAATAGGTAAATTAACATGTAACATAAAATACACTTCATTTATTGAAATAAAATTAATTAGAAACTTAATTTGAATTTTAAAAGGAATTATTTTAGATATTTTATTTTCTAACAGACAGGCAATCAATGCACGTCGTACTCCATATCCTTCAGCATTTCCTCTTACAGGTAAATTTGGTATGTTCACCTGTACATCTTGTTCTACTTCAGGTATTGGCATATCTTGAAGTTCATCGTGGAATTTGATAGCTTTATTTTGAAGTACAGCACACGCAACAATTATCGTACATGTTGGCTCCAACCTATTTCCTAGACCTTTAGTTTAACAAAAAAACCGTTGTTTCCACACCCCAAATAACCTCTCCACTACATTTCTTGTTTTTATATGACTGGCATTTTACCGAGTTTCTGCAGCTGTATTAGGATGTAAGAGTGGTGTCATAAGATAATGTAAACAAGGGTACCCACTGTCGCCCAACAAGTATCCGTGCAATTGCTGTGCTTCAAATCTAGCTTTCAAAGCACAATTGTTAAATATCATGCTGTCGTGTTCCCTACCAGGCCATCTTGCTACAATGTCCATAATTTTCAGATCCGGCCCTGCAACCACTTGTACATTTATACTAAAGGTACGTTTTCTATTCCGGTACAGTTCTACAAAAGTCCACCAGGATTTTTAATAGGAATATGGGTGCAGTCGATACAACCAATAACTTAAGGAAAGTGAGCTATTTGATAAAGCTTTCCGTAGGTATGTTGTTCAGCTACAATGTTTGTAGGCATCCTGATTTCATTTCGAGCTTCATATGCTAGTATTTGTGAAACTTTCCTAATTATTCTAGATACGGTTGGTTGTGATACACCTCTCAGATCTCCACAAGTCATCTGTTATATGAGCAAATTAATAATTAATACCAAATATAGTTAAAAAAACTTAAACATTTTACCTGAAAACTTCCAGTTGCGTAGAATCTTAAAGCATAATATAATGCTATTAAAGGAGGTATCGGTAAAACGTGCTTTGTAACCTTTGTTAGATTTAGCTCTACTATTATCATTAGGTGTTCCATAACTACATTTTTACTAAACCTGTATCGACGCTTAAATTTCAGATCATCATAAAACTCGACTGGATTTTCCATGTAGTCCAGTAAACGAAGGTCCCAACCTTGACATCAGACAGATCCCGGACTTTCATTTTTTTAATTTGTAAGTATACATGGGTACATTAATTTGTGAAAAAATGTCCACCGGGAAATGTGCCGAAGGGGCTGGAGAATGTCTTCATGGTGTTAAAATCGACTATTTTCCCCGATATTGGCCAAAATATGACACTGAGGCAATTTGTGTTTGAACAAAAAAGAAGAACAGTTTATTACCTACAAAAATAATCCTTACCATTTCTGTCAAAAGTTTGACCGTTTCCGAGATAACCGGGCCCAAGCGTAGCCTGGATTTCAATCTGCTGCGCCGCGTGTCGGAAAACACGCTCCGTGAATGTAGGCATGAGCGGGCGGACAAATTGTCCCATAACTTGGGTAAAAATGAATCTTTTTTCATGATTTAAAGTTCATATGAAAGGAGGGATCTGTAGCTACAAGTTAAAAATAGAAAAGTCCGGGATCGATGTGATGTCAAGGTTCGGCAGTTTTTCCGCCTTTATTTACTGGACTAATGTTCCTAATGTATATTTTAGGCATTGGAACACATTGCAATACATGTATGTCTTCTATTTCATCTATTTCTGCATTAACTCCCAAAATATCATAGATGTTCTCGATCATGGAAGTGTTGTTCTCTTTTAAGTATTTACACTATCATCCCGGAGAACCTATAGACATGCTCCGGCCGTCGCGTCATAAACTATGGAGCTCCGTCGAATTGCGCATGCGTTATTCACAGCGAAATTAACTATGAAATGCAAGTAAAGCGTTTCTTCAATTCGCTCACCAGCGAGAGGTTGTAGAGAAAAGACTGTTCAAATGTTCACAGCACGCATGCGTTGTCTGACGTGCGTTCGAATATGAAATCAAATTGATGGATCTCCCGCCAGCGGGCGTCTGGCGACGGATTATGAATACTTTAGTAACACTACGGGTGGTATTCAGAAACGTTCCTTAAATATTTCTTAACTTAAATGGTTCCGAATTAAAAACCGAAAAAGTCCGAATTAGTATTCAGAAACCTTCCTTAGCAGAAAGAAATCTTAACTCAAAATAATTCTTAAGTATTTCTTAAGTAACGTCATTCTCCCACTTAATTCCATTCCTGAATCCTCCTTAGTAATGTTTTGTCTTACATTTAAAAAATACTTGAGAAATATTTAAGGTAGCTCAGTAGGTACCTTAAATAATTCTTAGCCGAAACATTGAGGTTAGGTCGATGAAAGTAGAGGTTATTAGGTTATTTCATTATTTGTTTCGAAGATGTTCGAAAATGAGAACGACGCTTTCGACGACTATCGGAGAATTGAGCGATATCATTATGAAAATGATGATTTCGATGAGTTTCTCGAAATAATTCACCGCCCAGTACGTGCCCGAAGGTATATTAGAGAAACGCCTTTCTATGAATTGGACGAGTTCGAATTTAAGAAGCGCTATCTTTTTCCGAAAGAGTGTGTGGTTAATGTTATTCTCCCTTTAATAACACAAATCCCAAAGGTACGAGATCAACGAGGAATGTCCCTTACTCCCTTAGAACAACTTTTGATTGCCCTAAGGTATTTTGCGACTGGAAGTATGCATGTAAGAAAATAAATATTTGAAGTGGCAAAGTATATTTGCATAAAATAATACTATGTTAAACACATTATACATACACATACACAAAAATACATAGTAAATTCACATATATACATATTTACAACGATTAACACTATTATGAATTATATACATATTTACAATAAACACTATGAATATTAACAATATATACAATAGCAAGTCAGGATTCATCTGTTTCATCTGAAAGAAAAGAAAAGAAAATTAGTTTACGATTCCAAAAATGTATAGGGTAAAAAATGGATTGGTACAGTTTAAGGGAACGATAATGTTGCAAACGCAAGAATACCTCTGTCTCTACAAAATAAATGAACTTAGGAATGAATAAATGTTCTTCTACGATATCTAAACCGTTGGTACAACGAAATGTTTAGATATTGCAAATTGTATATGTATTCCAAGTAAACTCCGATAGTAATGAAAAGTTTACGATTTGTTTCAGATCGTTTGTGGAGATCTGAAGAAGTATAGCCAGCCAACCGTAAGCAGGGTGATAAAGAAGGTCTCTGCAAAGATAGCAGCCCACCTAAAAAGATTTATCTCATTTCCAGACGAAGATGGTCTACGGATTGTGAGGCAACAATTTTATGATATGTTTCAATTTCCGGGTGTAATTGGGTGCATAGACTGTACCCATATACCAATAAAGAGTCCCGGTGGTGAACAAGCGGAGCCTTTTAGTAATCGGAAGGGGTGGATGTCGTTAAACGTACAGATGGTGGCTGGGCCCAACCTTCAAATCATGGATATTGTCATTAGATGGCCGGGATCGGCACATGACAGCAGAATTTTTGAAAACAGCTCCCTAATGGTGAAACTGGAGAATGGTAATTTAAAGGGAATCCTGTTAGGAGATAGTGGGTACCCCCAAAAACATTATATGTTCACACCACTTCTTAATCCACCCACTGAAAGTGAACTGAGGTACAATCGTTCACAAATAAAAACTCGGAACGTCGTAGAGAGGTGTTTTGGTGTTTTAAAGAAGAGATTTTCTTGCCTTGGAAGAAAAATTACCACTGCACTTCCTACTACAACGAGGATTATTGCGGCATGTGCGATACTGTATAATGTTGCAATAGAGCAACACGAAGAGAACCCGGAGGACAATTTACTTCTAGAGGAGATCAATGAAGTGCCTGCTGTGCAAGTGCAAGACAGAGGTCGGGGCCAAGCAATAAGGGAAGCATTTATAATTAGACATTTCAATTGATGTTCGGTAATGTGACTGAAATGTAGTCATTCTTATATATAGAGGAATGTGGATCATGCGGTGAATGATATTAAAGGGAAATGGGGCAGAGGGATAGACCGTCAACAGTGTGACAAAGTGAACCATAGACATGTATTTCTGACTGTTGGTCGTTACCAGTACGATGCAGCCTTTTCTGGTACATTAAGAACTAGCGATGGTAAGACACGCATCAAGGATATCAACTGCAATTGTACAGTTGGCTCTCCCTGTGATGATAGATGATATCCTTCTTGTATGCCCTACCATCGCTTATTCCTAACTGAACAGAACAAGCTGCACCATAGTGGTGACGAGCAACAGTCAGAAGCACGTGTCTATGGTTGACTTCTTCACACTGTTTGCGGTCTTTCCCGTTGCCCCCTTTTCCTCATATCTATATATATAAATATAAAACATATATAAATAATTACAAATAACTGTAATACACTTTTTAAAATATGATTTTAGGTTACCTGGGATTTGAACCCAGATGAGGTAAAAAAATTTATATAATTATATACTTAAAAACGGAGAAAAGGATATCACTATTAGGTTACTTCCTTACCATTTCCCGAACACCCCATTCCAAAACTGTCTCTGGCTTGCTCCAATTTCAGGAGCTCCCGCTCATATATTACTTTAGCGGTCTTCGCCCGCCACTCCGTCTCCTCCTTCCGAAGCCTGTGTAATTCATCTTCTTGGTCTTCTTTCTTTTGGCTAAACCGCCTCCTGGCAAGGCTTACCTTTTCTGTTTCTCTTTTAATTCCTGAGAAAGCAAAAAATAATGCAAATGCCATAATAGTTGTTCCCGATTTTCCATTCACTTATTAATCTATTGGATATTGAAATGGTAATAACAAAGTTGTAATTGAAATGAAATTTCCTTGTTAAATTATTCATATCATTATACATTTCCTTACTTGGAGTACGACAGGGAGTGCGCTACGGTAAATTTTCCTCAGACTTCTCTATGTTTCCTTCCTCGACAACATAGTCTGGGTGTCTCGCTGGAAGTAGAATACAATCGAAACCTATGTAAGTAGTAGAGGTATTGAGGATGTAGTAATTAAAAAATAATATTTCCACAATACGTATCAATAGATGTAGTAAGGTCTTGAAACACGCAGAGTAATGTTAAACTATCTATTTAATTAATAGAGCCCTCATTTTTAAAACTTGACATGATTAATCTTTATCGATAAACCAAAATTGGAAATAATGGAAATATTTTACCTGCTTCTTCAGTCGTCCCTGGGGCACTGGCTTCTACCAAATGCAGGGTGCCCTTCGTATCTAGGAATTGACTACCATCAGCGCCAGCCTCAACCAACGCAACCCCATCGCTATCGACCGTATCACATAACTCGATGTTTACGCTGTCGAGTACGTCCAATGCCGGATCTTCTGAAGTTGAAGGCCCCATATAAGGTCCTCCCCCTGTAGCCATTCTCGTACGTTTTTCATTGGCTAATTCCTTCTTTCTTTGGGTCTTCATATTGTCCCAACATTTCTTTAATTGATCAGGGGTACGCTGGAAAAAGAAACAGATTATAAAACTGTCATAATGTACGGTTGCCAGTAATTCATTCTGCTTATAAAAAAAATACTTACTTGCGTAACATCTGGGTTCGAGTTGAATTCTACAGTCACTTCCTCCCATTTCCTTTTCTTGCGGCTGCCGTGACTGCATCGGAACGTTTGCACTCCACAATGTTGCGATTTCTAGCCACAAGCTCCTTCAGTAACACTTTCTCAGTGAGGCTAAAATTTACCCGTTTCTTGTCCATTTTAATATCCTCCAACTCCAATCGCACGATTAAAAATGAGTAGAAAAAGGGAGTGCGGCCTTTATACCTACTTAGGATTTCCCAATCTCCACCCTCTACCACTGTTACTTTTATTTTAGAATTACAGTAACGACCATCGCTACCAATCAACTCGTCTTTCCCCTATTCTTCTAACGCGGTCCTTTCCACGTATTTCTCTCTCTTTAATGCGATTTGAACAGTACCTGCTTCCTAATAGCTTTACCACCTGTCCCTTAAATGACCGTATTTCCTTCAATACACTCCTGGCCTTTCCCTATTGTTTTCCTACAATTCCAGGTATACCGTCTGAGGTACACAATCACTACACTCCTCAATTTTAGGACCTTTACGACTCAAGAAATTAACAATTCACCAAATATCCCAAATGTAAACAATGATAAATATAGTTTGTAGGTTAAGTTTTTGATAGAGTTTGACACGAAACGACAAAATAGCGATTTAAAAATTTCTCAGCCAAGATTTTTCTAAGGGACGTTTCTGAATACAAATCGCTCCTTACCGTTAAGTTAAGAAAAATCTTCACTTAGCTAAGGGACACTTAAGAAATATTTAAGTGCCGTTTCTGAATACCACCCTTAGCCTTAACGTGCCCCCCCCCCCTAGGAAGCCCTCAGGGGAGTTCCATACGCTTCTTCAGCCAGTGGCAGCCGACACAGTCGCACGAAAGGTCACTTCAGGACGCCGCCCCTGGTCCTGACAGAAGCCACTCTGGCCACGTCATCCTTGCCGGGGTGAAGACGCTCGACGCGTCTCAAGCTCCACTGAAGAGGTGGAGTGCCGTCTTCCTTAACGATAACCAGGTCGTTAGTGGACAAAGCACGCTGCCCCGCCATCCACTGCGTGCGCTGCTGTTGTTCGGAGACATACTCTATAGCCCACCTGCTCCAAAAATGCTGCTGCAACTGCTGGACGCGTTGATAGGCATTCAGACTGTTTTCGGGAATCTCCAGCAGTGGCGTATCAGGCAACGAAGTCATGGCTCGGCCGATGAGGAAGTGAGAGGGTGTCAAATCAGAAGGGTCAGAGGACATAGGATGCATGGGGCGCGTATGAATAATTCCCCCAATTTATAGTAACAATGTGTAAAATTATTCGAAAGTGAGTATGGCATTCCCAGCTACTCGCATCAAATGAACCTTAGCAGATTTTACTCTGGCGTCCAAAAGTCCCCCAAAATACGGAGAATGCGCAGGTATGAATGACCAGTTCAGACCTTCGTTTTCAAAGATTTCTGATAAATATTTTGAGTTATTAGCCAAAAACCTTCCGAGCTCCTCGAGCTCAGAATTGGCTCCTACAAAATTAGTGCCGTTATCTGAGAAGATCTGAATAGGCTTTCCGCGGCGTCTTGAAACAAAACTCCTAAATGCCGCTATAAAACCTGCGATTGTGAGATCCGATACTAATTTGGATGCACTGCACGAGTGATAAAACAAACGAAAAGGCACATATATTCCTTTGTTACTTTACAACCCCTGCCCAGCCTATTCTTTACCGCAAAAAGCCCGGCGTAATCGACGCCACTGGAATAGAAAGGCGGAGCTGGAGTCAATCTAGCTATCGGCAGGTTTCCCATCAGGGGAATTACAGCTCTAGGTCGAACTCTAGAACAAGTCACGCAATCGTGTACTGTTTTTCTAGCTAAGTTACCGAGCAACGTCCAATATTTATTTTTCATGTGCGCTGGCAACAAAGAAGGCACGGCGTGCATTAACTTCCAGTGCGTTTGATTAAATAACATCTTCGCGAAGAGAGATTTTGAACATAGAACCATAGGGTACCTTTTGTTATATGAAAACGGTGCGTAGGTAAGCCTACCTCCAACACGCAATATTCCATGTTCATCCAGAAACGGATTTAGCTTTATCAATCTGGAACGTTTGTCCGGCGGAATCTCTTCAGCAAACGTTAAAAACTCACTTTCGAAAGACTCCCTCTGCGAAAATCTCCCCAAAACTTTGGTTAATTATTTGGTTGATTAATTAAAATATTCGCTCCCACGATATAGCTGTGTCTCCGAAAACGTGCTAAGAGAGAGAACAAATCTGAGTGTATTGTAGGACCTATCGTTTGAAGGTCATTAGAAGAATAACCACTACTAGAAGGACACGACGAGTCAAATACCACCCTAACACTGGTAGTCGTACTAGTTTCTTTTAGCACGCCGTGAAGTGGCATATAGTAAGCATTTCTGGTAGAGTCCGGGTCATCTACCTTTGTCATGTGACCTAAGCGTGTGTATTCGTCCATGAAATTGAAAAGTTTCTTGGCGAAATTCGGGATTTTCAGCAAACTTTCGCGCCAGATTTAAAAACCTCATCTCGGCGGTTTCACTTGAGACTCTTAACACACTAGGATCGATTCTCAATGTACTAGCTACGATGAATATTTCATTTTCATGGCGCGTTGTATTTTCTTGAAAATGAGTCTACTAACTTTTCTTCATGCGACCAGGGCTTACTATCGGGGAATTCCTCAATCTCCCAGAACTGAGAAACTTGCTGCTCTAATCTGTCGCGCCTCGCTAAACCGCAATAAACCGTTTGCACCTTAGCGCATTAAAACTGAATTATTCCAGGTTTTTGTGATTCAGGGTCTAAGTCCTCAGAATGATGCATGGGAGATAGTAAAATTACGGTTCTGTATTTTTTAGGAACGTAAGATACCATTGTATAATCCCTAGTAAGTCCAAAAATAGATGTATATTCGTGGCTTTTAAGATAAAAACTGAGGTGGGACTTCTATTTTATTGTTTTTAACAGTTCCTACATACGTAAGGCCCTTAGACTTCATCTCGTTCACAAGTTCAACTCAGGTGAACCAGTTGTCTCCTGTTACGTTCCTATTGTTATTTTCAATTGGTTTCACTAAATGTAGAAGATCCGTGCTAGGAACGTTGAGCTTTTTAATATTTGTTGTTTTATTCTTATTAGTCTTACCAGTATAAACAAATGAGTTCAGAAGATAGTGGGTTTTAGAATAACATACACATAATTTTTAGCCCATATTTTGCAGGTTTGCTTTTCATATACATTCTAAAGCTACACCTGCCTCTGAATGCAACCAACATCTCATCAACTGTAGCGTATTCAGAACATGTGTTATTATCCTGACAGTTACTTACTAACATGTTACAGATTTGTGATACTGCTGCTAACTTGTCGCCCTCCTCAATTTGGCTCCTCCTGCTTGCAACGTCGTCAAATCTAATTACACTCTAAAGGAACAAGAATCGCTTCTGAGACATCGTTGCCCGAAAGATTGGTCTTCCAGTACCATCGGTCGCGAATATAGAAGCGGTATTCTCTCGCCCAGATGTAAAAATGCCTGCTAAGTAGAGTACTCCCAGAAAAACTTTTAACCCGTTTATGCCTAAATGGTCAACAAAAAACACACGGCTTGCTTGGTAATTAGTTGACAGTTCGGTTATTTTAGCATTAGTTTGTTCTGATATAATGTCTAGAATTTCATCTGTAAAAAGTAGTTGCCAAGCTTCCTATGGCGTAGATTGGCTTCAAACTCGAGCAGGCCCTTTGAGTCCTGGTAAGTGTGTCACCAAATTGTGTGCTGGCGTCCATACATCTCTTTTTGGTGGGGTTTTCGCCCATTTATACCTATTTTTTCCATAATAATAGTTTTTGGTTTGGTTCACCTCCTCAATATCACTAGAAATCTCTTCTTCTCCCATTTCTCTTCGTTGTTCGAAAATTCTACTTCCGACTTTGAATTATGTAGACGTCGACTATGTTCGCTTTCATTGTCCGATATGTCCTCTTCGAATTCACCAAAGTCACTTAAAACATCTGAGGGTTCATCAACATCACTTAGGTTCGCAGCAAGGTCTTCCAGTTGTTCCTGTGTTAAGTACTTACGCGCCATCACAATTTAAAACAAATATCACAAAAAACAGGTATACAGGGGACTCTAGCGACTCTAAACGCAATGAGTACAAAAACTACAAGTCTTACACGTACAAGCTTCTAGCAACAACTAAACGCACACAAAACATGCGGCTACTGAGTATGTCGCTCCGGGGTTGCCGATCATTTTAAATTTACAGCCATTATTGTAGGCATGGGGTTACGTAAGACCCCGGTTACCCTAGTTACCTAGACCAGTTAAGGGTTAAACTTTGTATTTCAATTGTTTTTGTTTTATTTTTTTTTTCTTAATGCATGGACAAGAGATCTGATTCTATTAATTTTTGTATTGTATTTATCTTCGAGATCATCCACATCTTTAAGAGATGCGGACGATGTGTTTAATTGAGTCTCAGGCTGTGTTAGGTTTACCCTCACTTCATTTAATTCTATCTACATTTTTTTAACCACAAGTTTTTTCGGTGACTACTGATCAGCACGACTCCTTTTGCTCTTCCGTTGCTTTCATAAGATTTAACTTGAACATCACAAATCACTGGGAGTGATTTAATAATGACATTAATTGATTGAAATTAAACCTTACTGATAAAGGTCCTGTTCCCTATTTTCATTTACTATGTCATAGCTCTCATGTCAATGTCGCACTTCCTGTAAACACTCTTCAAGTTTTTCTTCTAGGGCCTTGCATTTTAAGGTAACAACCTCAGCCTGGGGTGGCCACGAGCTGCCCAAATGCGAAATTAAAAAAAACATTGTTGACTACGATGAGAGGAACGGGTTACTTGTAGAGTTGGCGTTTGGTGCGGGGTTTACAAAGCTCGGAGTCGGGTTTACGGAATGGTTCGGTCGGGCGCCAGATTTTATAAGGGTTTACTCCCTATAGGCACGGGTGAGTCTGACACTCAGGAGGATTCATTTTGAGTCATAAGTTTTGGGGAGTATAGAGTTCTATAAGCGGGGTTGATAATTATTTTTCGAGAGGTAGAATCAGTCATATTCGCCGCCTGAGTGCGGGGCGCCGAGCCGAGACCAAGATAGCCAGGATATTGGGTGAGTCGTTACTAAGTTGCCAAGGGTCGTAGAGCCCTAAATTTTGGGTCAGCTTGATTTATCGACAGTTGTGCAATCTCGATAATCTGGTAAACGGAATTTTGGAAAAGTCACTTTTCTCATATCGCGTAGCGACAAGTTCTCATATACAGGAGCATTAACCTTCCAGTAGTCACGCAAAAGTTTTGGATTTTAGTAGTCACCCCGATCTCTGACACGGGGACCTGAATTTATTTAATAAAGTTACTTTACGTATTAACTGAAATAATTTATAGTAAAAGATTTGTTAATAATAGACCATATAAGTAGTTCTTTTACCAAAATAACTGTACTTGGTCATTAATAATTAAAAAAAAACAAAATTTTTTCCCAGTAACTTTGTACAAACGTATAAACCTAAACAAAAGTACATGGTCATTGGTTTTTAGCAACTAAATTTAAGAGTATTAGGAGAAAATGTAATTAGTCTAACATAGCAATATAATTTAGTCCGTTTGGGGAATGTTTTTATGGCAGTCACGGCATATTGGCATTAAATGTTCGAGTCACATAAACTTGTTGCACCTAAAACAGGAAAATCTGGTCTTTCGGTATTTCTTTCAATTACAGTACGCACATCTTCCGTTACTATTAACCCCTGCAATAGGTTCGGCGTCATTTTTTATTTCGCATATTACTCGTAATCTTAACGTCAACATTCTTGGAAGCTTGGTCATGGCAGCACCTTGTTTTATCTGGGGAAGCACCAATTCATAGCCAATTTTCGTAAGAAGTTTCTCCTTAATAATTTGGAAGAAGTATTTGTATCATCATGCACAATATTAGAATTTATCCCACCCACGTTTAGCATAAAATAAAATTAGACCATGGGCCATATTCTGGTATTACGGGCACAACTGTAACTGGCGCAGAGTTTATCCACTGTATCGACCCCTCCTTTAGTACTGTTATTAGCAGTAACAATGATTGGTTTTTGCTTCTCTCCCGTTTCTTCGTCGATTTTGTCTTTGGAGTGCATGCTGGATGCTACAATTACATTTGTCTTTTTATTTGGTTTATACGATACCAGTGTACTAATAAGTGGCAATAATTTACAGGCCATTCAACTCCGAATGAAGTAAATTATAATCAAACGCTCAGTTCTGTAAGAGCTGTGATTGAAAGAGCTTTTGGACGACTGAAGGGTAAATTTAGGCGTCTGAAGTACATAGATGTGGCAGATCCTGGTCTTGGGACTAACATGATTGCAACAGCTTGTTAAAGCATATTACATAATTTTATCATTGTACATGATAACGATGGGGAGGCATTTCAAAACGAAGATGATATACCTGAATATCCTTTGGAAGAAGAAGATGATCTACCTGATGAAAATAGGAACTTAGGTGTGCAAAAAAGAAGAAATATCGTTAGAATTTTAAGAAATTAATTTTGTATATTTAGAACTAGGAATGAAGCTATAATTTATAACAATCGTTTAAATAAATTTATGAACATATCAAACATTATTCATTAACATTGAATTTATCTACATTCACATTTTTTTCAATTAATGTCTCAAGAATTTTGTTCCGCCTCTCTTGAATTGCGTTGGATTCTGCAAGGATCAATTTTAATGATTTCAGTTCTTCAATACGTCTTTCCTCCAGTTCCACCAACCTTTTTCTAATGCCATACAGACCCCTCATATTTTGAGCCCTTTCTTCCTTTTTTGGTTGTGGTGCAGCACTGTTACCTTCATCTATCTTTACCAGTTTTCGTACATCACTCGAAGAAGGAATGGCATGCTCTTCTTTAGAGGATCCAGGCTGTGAAACTGTGATAAAAAAGTACATAAGAGTTTGATACTTGTAATATTGTTGTGTTTACCTGTTAACTGCTAAAGGAGGAAACTGTCTTGGGAAAATTGACAGTTTTATCTTCATGAAAAATATCTTTGAAATCACCAAAATACTCACATGAAATCATCCCCCTTCCTGTTTTTTGGTAGTATTTCTTATGGTGGTGTATCTCTTCTTTAAATTTCTCCACTTTCTGTCTAAAATGTCAGCAGTGACAGAACCATAATTATGTTGACAAAATTTTTCAACAATATTAGACCAGAGGTCCTTCTTTTTAAATGTCGGGTCCCTGAATTGAGCTTTCAATTCTCTATATGATTGTAATAACAGTTTTGTGGTACCGCGGTACCACGAGAAATCTAAAAATAAACAAAATTATTATAAACATATATCAAGCTTCATAATGACCCATAAATGTAGCCAACTGTTCAATATCATTTGGAGACATATTGAAAATTTGAGTCAAAGTTGCCAAATGTTTGTGTAGTTTTGTTGAGGTAATAGCATTAGAGTTTTTTCGCCGCTTAACTTGACATGTTTTTGCAAAACCTTATAACCTTGCCGGTTATCGGATTATTTGTATTAAGTTTCGCAAATAAAAATGTATTTAAATTTTCTACAAAATTGTTTCTTAAGTTTATTACAGTCGCCGTATGTTCCTGCAAATCATTAATGAAGAGTACCGGAACACCTCTTCCGCGTTTTCCTCGGATTACCACTCTTTTAAATTTTTTAACAATATTTTCTTGGTAGGAGTAATGGCTTCGGAAAATTCTTCATAACTATGACGTACTCCTGTTTGTGTATAGATATGTAAAGGCATTCGTTCCATTTCGCCAATTCTTGTACGATTCAACAATATTAAACGACAAAAAAATGTTTTCATTAATAATTTATAATCATTTATACTTCTTCCATTGATTTTTAAATTCTGGAATGCCTTTTCCGCTGTTTTTAGTAGGTAATTTCTAAATAATTTCAAATCTGTTGGTAATGGTAAAATAGTTACATTGTTCCATTTCTTTACGTTCAAATCTGCGGCAGCAATAGTAGATACCTCGAATCTCCAAGCATCCTGCAGTAATTGTTTAAATGTTTTAAAATTCCCTTCAGCTTCTGCGGTAGTTATAGTAGGATTGTTATACCTTCGTTTTAGAGTAAGTAATATAGCAATGTCGCAACATTGTTTTAATGACGTTTGTATGTTCATCGCGTAAGTTGGGGATGCCAAAATTTCCTTGGTTGGATCATATTTAGCAACTATTTTGGTACTTTGGACAAATAAATGAAAATAGACAGGTTGCAATGCATCATATAAATTTTTTATCAATGGTTGTATAGTTTTTATTTCTTTCAGTAATTTAGCGAGTTCTCTCATTTTTCTTGAGCATACATTAATAAGATGTTTTGCTGGGTGCGTCTTTAAGTAACGAGCTCCAAACTGACAAATTAAGAAATCTTTCTTGGCCACCAATAGTTTGAGAGTCTATTGGCATCAATTGTACTAAGATATTCTGAACATCCGTTTGATGAGAAAACTCTGTTTTTTGACTGTTGGATAACGTACAGTGTTTTACATGTCGCCACAATTACTTTGGTGAATGATATTCAAAGCAGTATTTACACGGAACATTACCTTTATCCTCCTTATCAAGAATATGTGACCGTTTGACAGGTTTAACACACTCGTCAACATTTCTGGTGTGATTCCCTCTTTTTCGTAAAACTGCGATTAAATTTTTTCTTATTTTTGATTTAGTAAGCAAGGCAAGAATTTTTTCCGATTGATGACTTCTAGTAACGTGTCTTGCAAAGTTTAAGACCGCACTTTCGCAAAAATAGCAAAAATCCGATTGCCTAACAACTTTCGCTTTTCATGTGATCTTTTTGCACCTGCAAAACGTAAAATGTGATTACTTATATAGTAGGTAACAAAAAAAAATCACAGATTACCTGGCGAAATTATCTTTATATGAGTACAATCGATTGCACCTATTACTCGAGGAAATCTTGCAATTTCGTAGAAATTTCTTTGACTTGTTTCAATTTGTTCCATTGTTCTTGGCGTATTTATATATTCTGGTGCTAATGAGGCAATTTTGTTTAATATTTTTCTCACAATTTGACTGGCCGTAGATTTGTGCATACCACAAAAACCTCCAATGGTTTGCAACATACACCCTATAGCACAACAACGAAGAAAAAGAAGAACCTGCTGCATTGCCGTTATAGCGTGATTTCTAAAGAAAAACTTAAGAATATCTGTGTTTACACCTATGACAACCTACCTTGCAGTTTTTGGAGCAATATCGCCATAAAACCTTTGCTCCAGGACAACAACTGTTTCTTTGCTCAGGCGAAATCTCATACTAAATTCCTCATCACTCCAACGAGTGAAATGATCGAGTCGTAGCCTAAAGTTACGAGGGGCCCTTGGCCTAACTTGATGACGACATCGTACAAATAGTTTATCTGATTTTAATGTATGTATATTAATTTTAACAAGTTGGATTACTTTACACGAGCAGCGATTGTTTTTCACCAAATACAAGTTAAACAACAAAACTTCCTCAGTTGAGAGTTCAAACTGTACTCAAGTTGTCGGTTGGGCGTACCGACAGTCAACCGTCCGTTTGATTCCCGGTTAACGTTTATAATACGGAAATTTCAGTTCGACCGCTGGTTGAAACTCGACCTTCGGTCAACCCGACTTTATAATATCTGCTCTAAGTGGCTTGATGCTGGTTGTTCTTTAGAATTTATGGTGGGTTCAATCTTCTCATTGGGTTCAGTGGTTGGTTCCTTATAAATATAAAAATATTTCTAGTTTAAGATTGTGTGAATAGTGACAAGAATACTTACCCTTAAATTTTGATCCTGCAATATAACCTAGAAACATCTGTAGACAGCTAAATATATTGTAACGAATCTTACATTTATCTCCGAGCCTGAGGTCTTTTGAGAAACTGGTTAATAATCTGGATCGGCTACACAATCGTCTTTATATTATGTTGCACTAGTGAAACTAACTGATTTAGAACAGTCAGTGCTATTACTCCTTTTATCATGAAGAGAATTTGGTAATTTATTACATCCAGTTTTTGACCCAGCTTCTTTCAATGATATATTTGAATGCACTTTAATGGATAGTTAAGGCATCTTTTTGCGACTTAGGGAATGTAATTCACCACTTTTATTTGTGGTATTGTCTTGAGTTACTTTATCACAGTTACCATTAAAATTACCACAAGTTACAACTTCTTCCCCCAATGAATCTTTAGCGTCGACTGGCTCTATACCAATTAGCCAGTTTTCGATGGCTTCATGTTCATTAATTAAATTGGTATCTCTTAAATTCGCTTCTCTTACCATTTCACATAACCAGTGGTGGCAGAACTGGTACACGCACAGTAACAAAACATGAATAAAAAGTGAAAGAAGTCCTCTAATCAGTAACCCTATTATATAATGACATACAGGAGTATAATTAAAACTAATCATCCACATAATTATTGTAATGGGTGTGTTACCTAACTACTTCCACCCCAGTGGAGTTTATTGACTTGATCGTTGGTTGCTCTGAACACCCTAATTGACAAAACTGTTTCCTTGACTAAATGTGAATAAAAAATACAAATACAAATAAAAGCAATGGTGGTTGCATATTAACACGTTGGCTGCCGCAATGCAAAAAATCGATTCTTCTGGCCAACTTTTTTTCTTCTTTTAAATGTCTACTTAACAATCCTATACACCGGACTATTTATCTTTTAAAAAAATGTTCATTATAATTTATTTTATTATTTTTTAATGAGACACACTCTTTGGAAATCCGAAGATTAAATAATACGAGATCCACTTCAACCGTATGAAAGTGAGGTTGGAGTTTCTATTAACGCGCCAAAATCCCAAGAAACAGTAAGAACTGACAGTTTCTCATGAAACACAAGTAGGTTACATGGAACGTAATGACATTATTATTTTTAGGATCTTACAACTGACAACCAGATGAAATACACAGCTACGTAGATAACAACTATAAAAATTACTAAGTAGAAAATTACATCTATTAGGTAGAAACATCTAATTTAATTAGTACGGTCTGGATTATTTAAATGCAATATATATTCATAAATATTACTTAAATTATTTATGTCGGATCTTTTGTTAACGCAATTTAATTCTAACCAAATATATGTCATCTCTAAAAAAGTTCTTTTGTGAAAATTCCTTTCAGTACATAATATTGTGGTTGAGAAAAATAAAAAAAGTGATTGAAATCAATAGAGTGCTCTGCTAGGGCACATGACCTTTTATTTAATCTTACATCACTTTTATGTGAGACTAGTCTGCCCCACAGATTTCTTGAAGTCTACCCTATATATGTTTGAGTACAATCATTACAGTTTAATTTATATACTACGTTGGATTGTTCTTTGATGGTGAGAGGTTGTTTTAATTTCGAGAAAATTCGAGATACTGTTATCAGGTTTCTGTTCGATATTTTAATGTTAGGTTTTTTGATAGTGTTTATAAGCTTCTGCGTTAAGCCTTCTATATAAGGTAAAGATCGGAACACTACAGCATTATCATAATTTACTTGATTTACTTGATTGTTCTCTTGTAGATTTAAATTTGAGTTCAAATTATCACGTTTTAACACGTTTGAAACATTAAGTAAAGTATCAGCTGTATTGAGAGAGACAACAGACCCAAAAATTATTTTATTAACGAGTTGCTTGGGGTAAGAGTTTTTTAACAGAATTAATTTCTAATTTATTTAGATCTTCTTTAACGAAATTTATATGAGACAACCTAATCACTCTTTCTTTTAGAGCTTTAACCAAATTAACTTTAAATCTATAAGGATGATATGATAAATAGTGAATGTATCTGTTGCTGCACATAGGCTTGCGATACCAACGGGTCCGTATACAACCTGTGGCATCTCTGACAAGTAACATGTCTAAAAAAGGAATTTGACCATCAACCTCTTCTTCAAGAGTGAATTGAATATGTTCGTTGTATTCGTTGAATACATTTAAAGCTTCGATTGCACGTCCACCAGGGACGGCTAGTATCAGGTCATCTACGTATCTTTTAACAAAAGGTATATTAAAATTTATTCTGTTCAAACAGTCTTGCACTAAATCATCTAGTACAAAATTTACTAGTATGGGTGAAATAGTTGATCCCATAGGTGTGCCAAAAGTTTGTTTATAAAACATGTTATTAAAACAGAGATAATTAGAATAAAATATAAATTTTAGAAGTGAAACTTATCAGGGTGATCATCCAGTCGACGGAACATTCCCTGATACCACTTATCGTTGGAATCGTGAAAAGAGGTGATAGAAAATTCATCAACAGCGACAGTATTCACAGAAACAGGTACAGACCGAGACAAAAAATCAGGTACGACATGATCTTTACCTTTACAATGAATCAATTCAAAATCATACGGCTGTAGACGAAGTGCCCAACGAGGAAGGCGACCTTGTGGGTCCTTTAAGTTGTGTAACCAAAGCAATGAATGGTGATCAGTTATAACTTTAAAATGGACACCTTCTAAATAATGACGAAGTTTCTCAACGCTCCATATAACCGCAAGGTACTCCTTTTCCGTAACTGATAACTTCATCTCCGGCTTAGTTAGCGACCTCGATAGGTAACTGATGACCTTCTCACCATCCTCAAACTCCTGTGTTAAAACAGCGCCCAAACCATAAGAAGATGCGTCAGTCTGAAGCGTAAAAGTACGACCGAAATCGGGACAAGAAAGAATAGGAGCGCTTACCAGAGCCTCTTTAACAGAGTTGAAAGATTTTTGACACTCAGATGCCCAACGCCAATTCACATTCTTCTTAGTAAACCGAGTAATGGGAGCTAAAACTGTCGAAAAATTCGGTATGAATCGCCGGTACCAAGACGCCGTACCAATGAAACGACGAACTTCTGTAACGTTGTGGGGCGGAAGTATATCGATGATAGCACGAACCTTATCAGGATCAGGTCTCAAACCAGCTGAATCGACTACATACCCAAAATACTTCAATTGTGATCTACTGAAACAACACTTTTCTTTTGAAATTACCAGTCCAGCATCCTGAAGACGTTACAAAAACAAATCTAAAATTCTCAAATGATCTCCAAAGGTCTCTGAAATAACAATAATGTCGTCTAGATACACCATCACGTTATTTTCTAGATCCACGCCAAGAACATGATCGACAATACGCTGCCACGTAGCTGGAGCATTTGTCAAACCGAATGGCATTTGTTTAAACTGATATAGGTCTCGACCAGGTACGGTAAAAGCTGTTATTTCTCTGGAATTCTTCTCTAATGGTACCTGCCAAAATGCGGATTTAATATCGATAGAACTAATATATCGGCCGTTCCTCAAACGATCTAGAATAGCACTAATATACGGCATGGAACACGAATCTTTTTTGGTAACGGCATTAACTTTCCTAAAATCTACACAAAAACGATAATTACCATCCTTCTTTCTAGCTGAACAAATGGGACTTGACCACGGACTTTCTGAAGGTTCTATAACATCAAGTCGAAGCATTTCTTCGATTTCCTTATCAATTATAGCCTGCTTAAATGGAGAAACAGGATAATATCGCTGTTTAATCGGAACAGTTCCAGGTACAACCTCAATAACATGCTCTGCAACTCTACAACACCCAATCTTATTCCCAATTGAAGACAAACTTTTGTTCACAAGGGTGGTTAGAGTCGCGCGCTCGGCTTCCGACAGAAAATCACCAGCTACTATGCTGCGTATATCTACCTTCCTGAACCTGTCGAGTAATGCCATACACCCTGTCCCAATTCTGGTACTATCTGCATAGCCCTCCAAAAATCAATTCCCAAAATAAGCGAGTGTGACAACTCCGGTAGCGCTAAAATATCAATAATACGTGTTCTGCCTAAAAGAGTAACCGGAGCATTAAAATAACCTACACTAACAGTAGTCTGACCGTTTACTACAGTACAAGTCACCTGCTCTTTAATAAGTTTCAAACCCGATTGCTCTAACAATTCGATTCCAGGTTTACCTACTATAGTACGAGTCGCTCCAGAATCCAACAAACCTAAAAATGTATGTACCATGATAGACACTTCCAAATAAGGACGCTCATCACCACGAGCACGAGAAAATATAAAATCTAAGGAGTCCATAGAGAAATTTTAACAAACTTTAGTGGTCACAGGAACATTCCCCGGGAAAATCTTACCACCTACTGACTTTCCCGAAGCTCGTTTGTCCGAACAACGACATCTAGGACAATTACGGATGTAGACATCAGGCGCGCCACAACCGAAACACTTAAACTTTCAAGGAGCCGGACAAAAACGACAGACATGTCCGCTCTGTTTACAATTCCAACACGTAACTGTAAGTTGTGACACGGCCCTATCATTCGAGACGGCTTGGGGCAAGTGTTTGATCTCTTTTACGTCTGGAATTGGTTTATCAATTGAGAGAAACGCGAAATCGTGTTCGACGAAATTCTGACGCCGCCGAGAGGGCGCAACGATATTATTTTTGATATAAGTGGTTCGTGTTCTGATTTTGGTATTTTTTGGACGAGATGTAAGCAATTCGCACCGAAAACTGCTCCGAGAGGGTCAGCTCCTACGAGAATTGCCACAAGGACCATCCAGTGAGCAGATTTTTCGGGCTCTGCAATGATACTTTCCACGACATGTGCAAATGTCTCAAAGAGGAAAGATTGACGAAAATGAAAGCCACCATGAAGAAGACCGAGGAGAGAAATGCCGAGTTCCATAGGAAGATCCAAGAAGAACGTCAAATGGAAGGCAGAAAGAAAATTTAGAACTTATTTCATTATGAATTCTTTGTTCTCCGTTTTTTCCCGTATTAACGAAAATCCCTCCTCGCCTCGGATGTAAACAAATTTAACATGTACGATGTAAGAGATGTTCTTATTCAACCTTGAAAGATGGACGAGAAGGTAGAAACAACACTAGTCGGCACAAGTCTTTCTTTTCTTCGGAAGACACATGTACACGTACAGGTCGGTCGGTGATAGTTATTCTGCCTGAAGAAATCGAACACACAAGAGATTTTTCGTATGAAACGGGTTAGTACTTACTAACTACCTACGTGTGCTTACATATTACGTGTATATTGTGTTTGTGTTATCAAAGTTTCGTTTGTTTTTTTTTTTTAAATAAATGTAATATGCCGTGTCAAAAAAAAATATATTGTTACGATATGAAATTCTAGTAAGTTCAAGGGTTAATGTTTATATTCTAATGTTATTAGTTTAGTTAGTGAGGGTGGCCTTTATTGTTCCTTTGTAGTTTTTACTTTATGTGTTTTTGTGAAGTCGGTATAGTTTTTTTTGTGTTTTCCTTTTTTTTGTGAACTCGCGAACGGAGTGTGCGTGGTGAAGATATAGACAGTTGCCTGGCTACGAGTTTGTTTAGAGGATTGTTTTTTATTGGTGTATCTTCATTATTTTTATTGTAATACATTAACAAATATTTATTAATAAGGATATCTAATAACTACTTACAGTTATATGCTCAATTATAGTAGCAGTACATACTATTATATAAGAATTATGGAATAAACACGTGAGTTGAGAGTAACGTACGGTAACACTCTATCGAGTGGCTAGTGCATATAATCTCAGTAAGATAAATGTGGATAGATATGTCCAGTTCTTTTAGGCATTTCTTTCTGAACATTATCATCTTTGATGGATCTATTAGTATTATCTTCCTGCACCTCTTCACAAACAACTTGTTTTAGGTCCTGATTCAGCAAGTGATTTATTGACTTACTCTGCCATTCAGTAACTGGATTAGGTTTAATAATGTATGGGTCTGGGATTTCATATATAGTTCGTCCCACAGAATACCATTTACCGTTAATATAAAACTGAGAATTGATTACATTATCACAATCAACCTCTGTTTCAAACTTCTGTAAGATGTGCATTTTTGATGTCATGAATTTAAGCTTATTTTCATGAAGTACTGGAAGTTCTTGATAACAGTGGTGGACACCAGTAACATCTGGTGGAACTTGAACTTTGACCACAACAGGATAACATTTAATTAGATGTGTAACTTCTCCTAAAACCCGGGCGGAATATTCCGGACTTTCCATGTAAGTGTACGCAAATTCAACAGGATCAATACTCGCTAAAGACAGAAGGTTGTTGAGCGTTTTCCTCTCAATTTTGCATCTTTGGTGCTCTAATTGTTTGAACACTTTCTGAATGTTGTAAGACATCATTCTTTCCATGTAGACAAACTTCGCATTCACATACGTCATGAGATTTAATGAAGCATCAATTATTTTTCCCTTTTTGAAGTAAAATCCATATGATGTCTTTTCTGCAAAGAATAGTTTTGGATGTTCAGTTTCATGCATTGGGACAGAACACCCTCGATGTGGCAGTGTCGCTCTTAAGGCGAACACCTTTGTTCCGGTTTCTACAATATAAGTAGTTATATTAAAGATACCGTCATAAGATGTCACTTTTTCTGCTAAACCTTCATACAACACCTGATAAAATACATTAGAACATACATCAGGATCAGAGTAGCTCCAAAAGGTGTACCCGCCCTCGGTATCAACAGACATTTCACTTGTAAGTCCACATGATACTCCACTTCGAAGCATAATTTTCATCGACGATATGTCCCCGGTTGCAGTATAAGTGGTCAAGGTGAACCTGATTGATCCTACTACAATCACATTGCTCCAAGATCCATAGATATCTGAATAGTATGCTCCAGTGCATGATCCATCAGAAGAAACACTCCCTGCAAGAGTTACGGAGTATGTGCTCATACCTCCTCGCTTTATATCCTTTATGATATAACCATTACCTAATGTCATGAACTATAGAATTATGTGATGAGTGTCCACAATAATTAATGACTCTTGTGATCTCAACTTTACATTAATACACTGTTAGATCTTCGACTTGACTATGCTGCAATAATTGAATTTCAATAATTTGAGAGTTAACTTGGGCCTGAGACTCAACACAGCTAGGAACGATACTACTTGAAATTGTAGTGACATTAACATTCTTAATCAAACGATAGGATATCTTCCCCACCTATGGAAACTAGCGCAAGAGACAAAACCAAATATCCGAAAATAAACATCATTAATGATATTTATATAAATTCTTTGATTTGTTTTTGCTGTATCTTCCAATTGATTCATGGCAGCCAACACCTCCATCTCTAAATCACCTCGAGCTTGACTATCTTCCGGACTCAGTTCCTCAACTGGAATACGATCAACCCGATGTAACAGATGAACAAGACGCGACTGCATTCGAATAAAATCAATCGAGGATATCCCTCCAGTCATAGTCGATATCGACTCGCTAAATTCATTACGGTACTCATTAATAATTCTATGATCATCAGAAAAGTTCGAATAATCCTAGAATGACTCAAACTTTTCCCCTTTCTCTCTAATGACAAAACGCGACTCAACGCTCCTCTCAAGGAATCGACTGACTTTGATTCGTCCACTATCAAACCCCGAACCTCTAGTTCATACAAGAGCATCTCCTTTTTCAAATGGACCACCGTCATCTTATACTCCATCGTATCTCGTGGATAACCTTAACCTAAAATATAACAGGTAACTGAAAAGAAAAGGTAGGTTATAAAAAAAATAATGAAATGGAAACGGGTAAATGCGCAAATTCAAGAGTTAACTAACAAAATAAATACAACCGTACAAAAGAAAAACCACCAGTCTTACAAATTCTTGCAAAAAAAAAACAATATGCTTTTCCTGCAATGCCCCACGTTGGGTGCCAAAAATTTGCTGCGAAAGTTTTTGAACATAAAAAAAGTCGCGGTCGCAAGCGTAACGACTTCGCGGCAAATTACCCGCTGCTCAGTAGAATTTAGGTTCAAATGGGCGCCACCTGTTTTAATTTGAAAACAGGAAAATTACCTCTGTTGATTTTAGAGGAGCTCTCAATAATTTGAAATACACGACTTGAAACAAAAGGTCTATTGAATAATTAAAAAAAAAAGGTAAAAAGAAAACGTAATTTAACTACCAAAGAACAACAAAATAATAATAATAATAAGACGGGTGGCCTTTCCCTACCTTAACAATAATAACTAAATAACTAACCAACAATAACTAATAACGAACGAAACGAAGCGTCCTTCGTGGTGTCGTCGATTCCTCTTGTATTCGGTCTCGGCAATGAAATCTTCCAAATCGGTCCAACGATCTCCGGCACTACGCAACTCGTGTCTCTGCAATTCTCCAACAGGTCGGTCCAGGTCCACGATCTCCGGCACTACGCAACTCGTGTCTCTGCAATTCTCCAACAGGTCGGTCCAGGTCCACGATCTCCGGCACAATGCACATCGTGTCTCTTCTCTGAACTCTTCGCCTCGCAGCCGTTCTCGAAGTGAATAAAATCCTCTTCCGGAGTCAAATCTCGATCCTCGGCACAAAGCAGATCGGATCCTCTCCTTTCGAGCCGTTTTTCTTCGCCGCTGCCTCCAAGTTGCAATTACCCCCAAATCACGCCAAAAACAATCCTCTAAACAAACTCGTCGCCACGCAACTGTCTATATCCTCACCACGCACACTCCGTTCGCGAATTCACGAAAAAAGGAAAACACAAAAAAAACTATACCGAGTTCACAAAACACATAAAGTAAAAACTACAAAGAAACTATAAAGGCCAACCTCACTAATTAAACTTATAACATTAAAACAGAAGTATTAACCCTTGAACTTACTAGAATTTCATACCGCAACAACTGATTAGAGGACTTCTTTCACTTTTTATTCATGTTTTGTTACTGTGCATGTACCACTTTTGCCACCACTGGTTATGTGAAATGGATATGACTTCTTTTCTTTTGGTAGAATGTCTTTCTTTCACCAAAAGGTTCACACTCTCACTGTGAGTGACCTCTATGGAATGATTGAAACCCCACCATTAGATCAGCGAAAGAAATCCAACTAACAAACTACATATGACGTCCGTACATATAACACCGAACTACATATGTGGAATAATATCCATATAATACAAAAGTACACTATAACAACAGATTCCAAGAAATAAAAAACACAAACTTAACCAAGATTGATGGTTTAAAAAAGTATCAATTGATAAAATTAAACGTTAAAGATAATTGGTTCAAGAACCTTACTAATGTTGAGATTCCCATAGAGGCCAAAAATCTTCTATCTCTGGGACCGAACGCCCGTTCGGGTTACCTCCTTTGAAATGTGACATTCCTTTTAAACAAATATTAGAAGATATTGAATACTCAGTTGCAGACATCACTAATGAAGAAGACAAGAATACCTTCTTGTGTTCTTCATTCAAGAATTATAGGGTAGTTAGTTGTGGCTAACTAGTTAAACACAAGTAAATGAATTTAGTGGATTTGTAGCCAAGAAGGTTGGGCAAAAATTAAAGAAAATTCTTCAGCTTCTATGAAAGCTTTCGAATTTATTTTTCATTCTTCATCAGTCACGCTGGAAAATGCATATGAAACGTTATAAATTGCTTAAGAATAGTAAAATATTACTTACAGTTATGAGGTTATTATTTAGCTGCTATATAATACATGATAACTCAAAGAATCTTCAAGATTGAAACAGATTACCCCAACCACCTTATATCGGCGTACATGTGAAGTGATTCTTTCTAAGTTAACACAAAACTTTACCCTAACCTTACATGTGAAAACATAAAACAATGAAAAATTGACAAGTTATACTAATATCATAAAACACAAGGATGTGAAAGGAAAGTTGCCTAGTTACTTGGACCGTATTTAATGTTTGAGTGCAATTTTGGCGATCAAGGAAAGAACACTAATCAATCAGGAGGGTCGATATCAGGGCTGAAATTTAAACACCCTTCCCTGCGTTTACTATCCAAGAATAGAATGTTTGAGTAAATGATGTTTAAGTTTTGGATATCAGCCCTCCTATTGAGAAGGTTAGTTCCTGTAAATATGAGCCATTTCAAGAAAATTACGTTTAAACAAATTAGGCTCAGTTGTTAAAATGCTGACACCCTCAAAATCTGGTTTATGTCCAGTCTCGATTGCATGTGTTGCCATGGCACACGATTGCTTATTACAATTAATATCACTCCGGTGGGCAATGAGTATGTATTTTAAGTTACGTGCTGTCATTCCTATATACGATTGGTTACAATTATAACAATTGATCTTATACACTGTATTAGTTTTTTCTAAAATAGGTGTTCTATCTTTGAGTTTGGTGGAGAGATGATCAACCTTTTTTGTAAAACGTGATGCAATGAGTAAATCCGTTTCTTGTTTTAAAACTTTTATAATCTTAGGAGTGATATCTTCTATGTATGTAAGAGACCTAAACTTCTTTGAGCTCCCAGGCTGTATAGTGACTTCATTGATATTCAATTCAATACGGTTGTCTCGGATATCATCAACCTTCGCCATAATTTCTGGAGTGGAAAAAATCAACTTGCGTAACAAGTTGTTGCAAGTTACGAGAGAGTACTTGCCTGGATACACACTTATTCAGCTGAACCAGCATTCTCAATGCAATGTTATAAATATGACCAACCGAGGTGTATCCTCAGACTATTGTTGTTAGCCTTGCAATAAACGTCTCACGTGTGTAGTAATTTTTCGTTTTTAAAAACCCTGCCTAAAGGCACGACATCGTAATTGGCGCAGTCAGTAGGATATTTCGGGAATTGAACGTATCGAACGGGCAATTTAATCGTTTCAACGACTAACCGGAAGAACCTCAAATCGGTAAAAACTGTAAATTCGAGTGAATATCGAATCGAAAGCTGCTTTCCTGTTCGAGTGAATATCGGGTAGTGAAAAGACAGTACCAGTTTACCTCAGAGACACGAGTCGAGTACTCCAGCAGGGAAACGAGGACTACACATCCTGGGAGAGGAACACCAATCGTCCGAACCTACAGGAACTAGGATAAGAAGATAGGACTAAGGACTAGGAACTAAGATTCAAAAATGAAGATAATCGTCTTAGCGTAAGTGCTCTTTCCAATTTTTTCCCATTCTAACTTTCCCCATCGTGCTAGTAGTTATAAAATAATAATAATAATTAAGCTAAACTAGATTAAAGTTATCAAATTTGATGAGTGAATCCGATTTAGACGAATTAGTAGAGTTATTTGCTGAGAAGTTACAACCAACTCCATCTGAAACCGCCCCTAGTAATTTACATATCACAATGGCTACGACCCCGACCAATTATCAATTACTTAGACTTTACTTAGATTCGATCCCTCCTTATGAAGGAAATCCTCATACGTTAACGATTTTTCTCAGTAATTGTGAGAGCCTGATCACCGCATTTGCAAGTCCAACCGATGCCGGGTTGAATTCATTTTTATTACGAGCTATTGTAGGCAAATTGACGGGTAGAGCGCAAATATTAATTGGATCTCGTACAGAGCTTCAAACTTGGAAAGATATAAAAAGTGCTTTAATTTTGAGTTTTGGAGACCAACGAAACATTGATTGTTTAGTTCAAGATCTAATTAATTTGCAACCAAACAAAAACGAATCCCCATACAATTTTGGCATGAGGTGTCAAGACTCTAGAAGTCTTATTATTTCCAAACTAAATTCGATTGAAGGTATTACAAAAGAGGAACATAAGTTGCGATTAAAAAATTACGACGATTTGGCTTTAAAAACTTTTATTAGAGGTTTGCCTTTGCCTATTCAAACTAATGTTCGACTTAGGTCGCCAAAAGACTTAGAGACCGCCATGGGCTTAGTAATTGAAGAAGAAAATTTCCTATACTCTACTAGAAGTTCCAATAACCTAAATACAAACGTTTCGTTTAAGCCTGGCTTACGAATTGCTCCTGCGACAAATCCAAGTTATGGGATGCGTCCAGCGTTTATTCCGAATTTCAGTAACGTTCGACCTATGTCACATCCCCCTCGTCCCGCATTTCAACCTAACTTTACAGCGCGCACCCCATTTTCGAATTTTCAACATTTTAGGCCAAACACATTTCCGAATTCTCAACAATTCAGACCTAATTACCAGTCTAACCCTTCATATAACTGGCGTCCGAACAATAATTTCCCCACTCGCCTTCACCCATTTTTCCAAAATCAAAGAAACGCTCAAATGCAGAGAAATTTTCCTCAAATTCAACCTAACCGTCCAAATACCTCTCGCAACGATCAACCAGAACCAATGGACACATCGTCTAGTAATTCGAGAATTCAATCGAAACCCAATTTTATTACAACCGAACTTTTCAACCAAACGATCCATGACCCCTACCAACATCCAGAATTTTACGAATACCATCAATTTGATAATTCTCACAACTACGAGTATAATCAAGACTTATACCACACGGATGTCTACGATTCCTATCTCGCTGAAACTCAATATCCGACGGACTATCACGAACTTACACATGTCACGAACAACAATACAGATTACGACCTACCATCTCATTCCCAACCGACTCAGATGAACGAAACCGAAGAACGTCAGGATTTTCCGCAAGTTCAGAGTTCAACCAACCCGACGTAATATTAGTTAACGCGTTGAAAGCAAATTTACCTTATATCGAAATTAAAGAACTTAATGCTAAGTTCTTAATTGATACAGGTAGTTCAAAATCTCTCATTGACCCCGATTTAGCACATAAGTTTTATCAAAATTTTATTTTCCAAGAAAATTTCAACATACAAACCGCTCACGATATCTCTTATCATGACGAAGTAGCTAACATCCCCTTATTTGCCATATTTAACCTGCCAGAATTTCATAAATTTTATCTCTTTAAAGTTAGTAACAGATTCGAAGGGATCATTGGCGTAGATTTATTAAAACAATTAAAGGCCGAAATAAATGTCAGTAAGAACCAAATTATTACTCCGAATGCTATCATCCCTTTAATTTTCGACACGAATATCAAGGATAACCAGCTGCAAAATTATTCTATTACAATATCGAGTCGTTGCCAACAATTAGTTAAGCTGCCAGTAAAGATAAAAAATGGATTGGGAATACTTAATTACCAAAACTTTGGAAATGGTCTCGAAATGCCTAAAGCTTTGGTAACAGTATCAAACAATTTTGCCTTTACAACTATCACTAACATTAAAGAAAATCCTGTTAAATTAGAAATTTGCGAACCTTTTGATATTGAAACTTTAAACTTAGTAGAAGTCAACTTCATGGAGAGGCTCGAAACCGACCCTGATTCAAATTTAACTGATTCTCAAGACATCAAGTTAAAACAAAATTTAAAAAACATCAGACTCGATCATTGTAACAGGGAAGAAAAGGAAATTCTTAGGAAGCTTTGTTACGATTACAGGGATATTTTTTATTGCGAAGGCGTTCCGCTAAGCTTCACCAATCAGGTGAAACATAAAATAAAATTAACTAACGACTCTCCAATTTACACAAAATCGTATAGATTTCCTGAAGTTCATAGGGAAGAAGTTAAGAAACAAATATCTCAAATGTTACGCGAAGGCATCATCGAACATTCGACGTCCCCATTTTCGTCTCCAATATGGGTTGTCCCTAAACGCGGAGGGAAGTGGCGTCTTGTAATTGATTACCGAAAATTAAATGAACAAACCGTGGACGACGAATACCCTTTGCCCAATATAACAGAAATTTTAGACAGACTTGGCAGAGCGAATTATTTTTCAACTTTAGATTTAGCAAGCGGCTTTCACCAAATAGAAGTAGATCCCCAAGACGTAGATAAAACCGCCTTCAGCACCCCTCAAGGTCATTTTCAATTCAAAAGAATGCCTTTCGGCTTGAAAAATGCCCCCTCGACGTTCCAAAGAGTTATGGATAACGTGCTAAGAGGACTGACCGACGAGACTTGTATTGTTTACCTGGACGACATTTTAATTTACAGTACCTCCCTTCAAGAACATATAGAACGACTGAAAACCATATTCCACAGACTCAGACAATACAATTTAAAGGTACAACTGGACAAGTCAGAGTTTTTACAAAAAACTGTCATGTATTTAGGACACGTAATAACCCCTGACGGCGTTAGACCAAATCCAGAAAAAATTTCGGTTATCAAAAATTTTCCTATCCCAAAAACCCAAACTGAAATAAAGAGCTTCCTTGGACTATTAGGATACTATCGGCGTTTCATCCGAGACTTCGCGAAAATTACTAAACCAATGACAAAATGTTTAAAAAAGGGTTCCCAAGTAGTTCATGACCCCGACTTTCTAAATTGTTTCCAAATTTGTAAAGAAATTTTAACAAACGACCCCGTACTACAGTACCCAGATTTTACAAAACCTTTTACTCTAACGACCGACGCCAGCAACTTTGCAATAGGTGCAGTCCTATCACAAGGCAACGTACCTAACGACAAACCAGTGGCATACGCGTCTAGGACTTTAAACGACTCTGAGACCAAATATTCAACGATTGAAAAGGAACTCTTAGCTATCGTGTGGGCGTGTAAACATTTCCGACCCTATTTATATGGAAAGAAATTTTTCATATACACCGATCATAAACCGTTGTCGTGGTTGTTTAGTTTAAAGGAGCCAAATTCAAAATTGGTAAGGTGGCGATTAAGATTAGAGGAATTCGACTACAAGGTAATATACAAAAAGGGAAAATCAAACACGAACGCAGACTGTCTCTCACGTATTAAAATTAACGCTTTAGAAACCGAATCAGTAGTTAACAATGCCGGTGACTCCGGTAATGACATTTTGGAATATTTACGAGATTTGGCAGAAAATATCCCCGAGGAACCACCACCTCCTAAAATTAAAATTTTATCAAACACTCAAATCCAACCACCCTTACAAAACGACCATCGAGACACTCTAACGACCCCCGAACCTAACTGGACCACTAATCGGACTCGTTCAGAAATTTCAACACAACACTCGACCGCGACCGAAACTACAAATTCTGGCATACAAATTTTAGACGAGATCGTAAACAATAAAACCCATCAAATTCTAGTTTATCCAAATTTACTCCCTAAGATCGATATCACCCACGAATCTTACGAACACCATAAAATAACCAAAATCAAAATTCCCGAAACTAACAACGAGAAGTTAATTTTCGACTTCCTAGTCGAGTTCACCGACACCAAGAATACGTTTTACCTTCACTTTAATAAAGAAAAATTGTATCAAGACTTTAACGCCGTGTACTTAAAACATTTTTCAGAACACGGACCCAAGTTAATTAAATGTACCAAACTTGTAAACACCGTTTCTGATAAAGAAGAACAAATCCTTTTACTTAAAAACTATCACGAAAGTAAAACCACTCATAGAGGTATCAATGAAACTTTAGAGCGATTGCGCCGAAACTATTATTGGAAAAATATGAAAGTCTCTGTAACAAACTATATTAACTCATGCACTATTTGCCAGAAAAATAAATATGCCAGACAAATTCCTTACGTTCCGCTAATGCTTACCGAAACTGCCACTAAACCTTTTCAGATCATTCACATGGACGTGTTTATTTACGATGCTAAAAGCTATTTGACCCTTACCGACGCGTTCACCAAATTCGCTCAAGCGATTTTCATACAAGGAAAAACGGCAATACATATTAGTAAAGCCTTAATAAAATATTTCACCTCTTTCGGCGTTCCACAATCAATAATAGTTGATCAAGGTCGAGAATTTCATAACGAAACCGTTAAAGACCTTCTTGCATTACATAAAATAAAAGTTCATTTTACAACACCGGCCCATCACGAATCGAACTCTATAGCAGAACGGTTGCATTCCACTTTAATCGAACATCTACGGATTTTACAAGAGATCTATCCAGACGAAAACGATCTAATGGACTACGCAATAATCGGATACAATAACTCTATTCACAGCTCGACAAATTTTACCCCCTTTGAACTCACCTTTGGGCACACAGATTCTAGAAATCCTAACGAAATATTTATCCCCCATAGCTTTTACGCCGATTACGTTAAAGACCATCAAGAAAAGTTAAAACACGTTTATCAAAACGTACAAGATAAACTAGTAGAGAAAAAGATTAAAGTCATAGAAAAAAGAAACGATCAAGGTGAAGCAAATCAAGAATTCAAAATCGGACAAACAGTATATAAAGCAAACCCTTACAAAAGGAATAAAAAGGACAAGCAATTTTTAGGTCCTTATCACATAACTAAAATGCTTGACAATAACCGCGTAGAAATTAGTAGAGAAATGTTAAAACATAAAAAATTAAAGTTACACGTAGAGACCGTGCATATTAAAGAATTAAAGAAACCTCCTATTGCAGGTTCCTCTTCTGGACCATCGATGCAAAACGAGGATCACCCCAGTATCATAACCTAAACGACAACCCGGGAATCTTCCCCTTTAGATTAGGAACCGCTCAGGTTAAAACTGATTTTTGGACGTTTGTGCATGTCATCGATATAACGAATATCACGAAAAACTTTTTAACACTCAAAGAACAATACGATACAATTAATAATTCTCTCTCTAAATCCTCGCCATATTTTAACTTGAAAGAAGAATTTCAAAACTCCTACCATTTAATTCAGATAATCGAAAGCAAGATAACCCTTCAATTAAATCAGTTAAACCCCTTGTGGAACTCAAGAGTAAAAAGGTCACTTTTCAACGGATTAGGTTCCGCCATAAAATTCATAACAGGTAATTTAGACCAAAGCGACGCAGAAAGATATGACGAAACGATTTCTTCTCTCTCTAAGAATCAAAACAAGATTAAAACTTTAGTCGAACATCAAATCACTTTATTACGGACCTCTATTCAAAATTTTGAAAATGGCTCCAATCTATTAGCTCATAATCAATTAATATTGCGCTCTCGCATCGAGGACATTGAATCGGTAATAAATAACATAAATGCGGAGAAGGTAGAAACGTTCCACTATTTTTCGTTAGAACGTGTCGCCTCACAATTTATGATAAGCTTCCAAATTATATATGATATATTGGAAAAAATTCAGACAGCCATTAGTTTTTCAAAAATTAATATCCTTCATAACTCAATAACCGACCCGAACGAGTTGTTCTCAGAAATAGTAGCAGCTAGTAAAAATTTAAACAACAATATCAAATTTCCATTCGAATTATCATTACAGAATATTCTCTTATTCGAAAAGGTAATAGAACTTAAGGGATACAGTAAATATAATAACATTGTTTTCATACTGGAAGTACCAATTGTTGAGAATAGCGACTATAACTACTATCACCTTTACTCTCTACCTACACCCTCAACGACGTCCTTTCGAACTATTTTACCTCATTCCAAATTTCTCCTTTTAAATGAGCACAAATACGCATTCCTTGAAACTAGATGTCAAGAAGTAGCACAAGACGAATTTATCTGCCAGAATGCCCAAATGTTGGAAGCCTCTCAAAATGCCCCATGCGAAATACAACTCCTAAAATTTTCGAAACGTTCCACGGACTGCCAGCAAGTTCCTGCCCTGATCAGCGATACGAAGATCCAGAAGATCGAAGAAAACCAGTGGATTGTCATTACTCCGCGTAGCGTAGTCGCCCTTCAAAAGTGTGGTAAAATCGCGGATAATATCCTTTTGAACGGAACTTATTTAATCGAACTTGACAATTCATGTGAAGTGATAATAGAAAATGTGTTATTAAAAACTTTTAAAACCAATATTCCAAATTATAAAGCCATCGAACTTCCTAAGATTAATTACAAAGACAATCACATATTCAATAAATCAACATTCAAGCCAGTTTTAATAGATTCTCTTAAACTTGACGAACTAAACAATATACAGAGCGTTTTGCGGCAAGACCAGGCAGAAATAAAAAATTTGGAGATTCCAGCCATACGTTTTCAGAATGTCAGTTTTTACACCATCTTATTATATGTTTTATTTATTTTTGTAGCCATATATGTAGTCTACAAGTTTTCCTTCAAGAAGAAGCAGCCAAAGACGCAAGATGCCTGTACACCTGCGGACAAGGACCTTAGGGACTTCCCCCTAATTTCGAACTCTGGTTCCACCCCATAGTTCTCATCTGACCCCGGAGGAGTTACGAGAGAGTACTTGCCTGGATACACACTTATTCAGCTGAACCAGCATTCTCAATGCAATGTTATAAATATGACCAACCGAGGTGTATCCTCAGACTATTGTTGTTAGCCTTGCAATAAACGTCTCACGTGTGTAGTAATTTTTCGTTTTTAAAAACCCTGCCTAAAGGCACGACATCGTAATTTGCAATAAGAATTCTCTGACATCAATTTGAACAAATTATTAAGATTGTGATCCCTTTAGGATGGATGGCATATCCTAGACATAATCTTTACAAGCAACAAATGTAATAACTATTTATCTCCACCTTGAGAACACACATTATAATCGATTTAATAATTGGTATAAAACATGCAAAACCTTCTTGAAAGATAACCCAATATTCTGTGACTAATGCCCGGTTTGTGAAAGCATAGATATGGAACCAATATGGCTATTGGTTCCATAAAGTACCAAAAACCGTTTCTGAAACGTTCGACAGGAGTTATCGATTCAATAAGTGCTCACACAAGTTATCGGACCATTACGGTGCGATAAATTATGTGACGCAGGCGCGCTGTGGAGTGTGGAACAACGACGACCAGCATCATTTTAGGATAGAATAATAACTGCTCGCTAACCTTTATCTGTGCCGCTTGCCATAAGTGAAACGTGAAACAGTTGTGAAAATTAGCGATAAATATGAATTATTCAAGTGGGAGCAGCACTTCTTCAGATGAAGGAGTTATTGAATTCCTGAATGCCGTCGAAGTACGGCGACAGTTCAGACAACGGGCGAATCCCTTTGAAAAATACGACGAACAAGAATTTCGGGACAGATATCGTTTGTCAAAAGATGCTGTTGAAGCCGTAATTAATATAAGAGACGATATTGCACCAGTGACATATCGGAATTAACCTATTAAACGCCAAAGGTGCGTAAACGCAACCTTTAGCGGGTCCTCTAGTTTCTCGGTTGTTTTTTTTACGGCTTCTCCAATAGTTTATTACGGGCAAACTATCGAAAAAATAAATCTCATTGTTTTTACATAGTCTTTATTAACATTTAAATGAGGTTTACAAATTCTTTGAAGACACAATATATAATAGAGTCAAAGTTATAGTGGCCGAGAGGAATACATCAACTGAAGGAGGTACTTGGCGGTGACCAAGATTGCTGCTGTTTTGCTTATTTGAAATCAAAAAACCAAACGGCGTTTTAATCTTCATATTTAAGACTAGCCATTGAACTAGAATGAATTCTAAATTACAAAAATTAATTTTTTTATAAACTTTTGAAAATTAAATTCTATTTTTTTCTCATTTTTTCTTCAGTTTCTAGCTCGTAGAAAAAAAACTGTGGAAGCAATCATGATAATCCTAGTTCAATCGCTGGCTTATGACATGTTAAAGATGTTTTATAAATTTGAAAAAGATCGGTGCAGTATTTTCTGAAATATCGTGGACACCGTTTTGAAAAATAGTGTTTCGAGAAAAACGTGTTTCAAAGTTCGCGCATGTGCTTTATAATAAAAATTTCATTTCACCGACAATCTGCAATGCCTGGACCATACAGTAGGCCTTCCTCTTCTTCTTGGAAGTCACGCAGAGCTGCTCCGTCTTCCCCGTTTCGCGATTCGGGCCTGTTTTACGACATCACACGTGCACTTTTCTGAACAGTCGATCCGAGAGCTATCACGCTGTTGAACGTATCCTTTAGCTTGTGGGCCGATTTTCACTCCCATAGTTTCCAAGGTCTTCAAGATAGATACGAATCCATCGTTGAAGATCATGACAGCGAGAAACGTGGCGATTTCAACGACTTTTGGCCCAGAATGGAGGTGCTTTGGAGCAAAAGTCCAGATTAACGAATCGAGCGACTCATTATTATTTTGAGTTTCCGCTCCCAGGCATCTGCTTAACAATTCTTTTCTGGAGAAATCCTCATAAATTGGCTTTATAACCTTTTGAACTGCTTCAGAAAGAGGCGGTTTATCGTGCTTGAATTGCTCAGCCTCTCCGAGAAACTTAGCTCTGCGGCATTTGCACCAACTAGATTTGCCTGTAGGGCAATTTTGATGCTGTGGATTGCTGTCTGTGGAAATCTTGTGATAAAATTTTGCCCAAATTTCCTTCCTCATTTCCTCAATAGAATCTGGATGTCTCCGAATAGCCAGTCCGTAATACTTTTTCATCTCGCCAATTACTATGTCAGTGAGTTTTTCTGCACCTTTTCCACCAATGCCTTTACTAGATTTTTTTGCATTTCGGAGCCGAGTCCCCATCCTCTTTTCAACGTGTCCAACACACTCTTTTTTTTTACTACAGCTACATCTTTTCCATATGGTTCTGCTTTCAAAATACCGTTGAATGTCTTGCTGTCACCATCTCCTATGTATGTCGTATATCGAACTTGATGTTTATTTACTGAACGAAAAAACATTTTCACAATTGCATCTAGTTCCATCTTCCCAGAACTTCCAGTATGATTTACAGTACAATTTTCTTCATGACCAGCGAGCCATCCTGCATATCCAACTGGATCTCAATTTTTTTTTATTTTTCCACAAATTGCATCCAGCACAAAAACTACTCATTACACACGCATCAACCACTTTACCGGTGTACTTTGTAATTAAAGTTGAAACTCCGAATAAAGATGAAAATCCTCTTTTTTCTTGAGCCATATCCAGATACGGTGAATTCGTTTTCTGCTTTTCCTTGTTCTTGAAGGGCTCCCTTTTCTTGATTAATCGCAATCGACAACACTATCAAAAGCGGCCGAAGAAGCTGAGTGAATATTTTCTAATATGGGATAGTACGTGTTCAAAGCAAAACCTTGTCCTATATCCATCAGTCCACAGAAAATTCTATAGCCTTCATAAACGACTCCCAACAAACGCATCACGAAAACTAAGCGACGATTTGTTTCGTAGGCTTTACCTATTTTTGGACATGAATCTATTTCTTTTTCTTTCTCACACTTGCACGCCATAGAAATTTTAAAGCCCAATCCTCGTACATCACGTTGATGGAAAGTCACCGTACTTTTGCACTCTTTGCAAATAACAGCCGAAGAAATAGTTGAAAATACACTCGCGAAATTCAAAATGCAATACATAAAAGTCTGTTCAACGTTCACTCCTAAATGTTTATTTTAAACAACTTTCTTCGCTGACGCCGATGTAAACGACTTGTCTTGTTCAAAAGTCTGTCGGTTGCCTGCGAATTTTCACTTTTTAGGTCGATCGTAACGAGCCGGAGCGTCTCTACTTCCTTTCTTTAACATTTTAAAAATTATTTTCATAAAAATCAGCTACGGGTGACTCACAAGAGAAAATATACAGTACGCTTCGCAACTGCCACAGAAAAACGGAACTAATCATCTAATCAACGCTTCACAGCGTCTTAGTCAATATTCGAAAGCGTCTGCCAACTGTCAACGGTCTCGGCTCCTCTCTACTCGGGCCTAATTCACAAAAGCAGCGTTGCGCGCGCGCGCATGGAGCAGGTAAGGAGCAGGTTTACACCTGCTCCATTCCAGGGCTGTAACTTGATAACTTCTTCGGATATCGAAAAATCCTTCAACACGCATTTTCTACACATGTTGGAGATGTGACTTATGGAAGAAAAAAAAAACGATTTTTTTCGACCCGAGAAACTAGAGAATCCCCTTAAATTGATGTATGCAACGCCTAATATTTTTAGTTCGTACAAAAAAGGTATACGCCTTCTTAAACAATTACTTCTTTGTCACTAAAATTCATCGTTTATGCACCTTGGTACAAAATTCTGGTCTATGGGTAATAATTATAAACAATGAAAGAAAATAATCAATAAACTTCGAAAAAAAGCATTGTTTTTGATAACCCTATTGAATTTTCGCCCATATTTTGAAAATGACGTTTGTAGGGAGAACTATAAGGTTCGTTCCAGCAGAGTTTGTAACTCATCAGAAATGATCAGACGCATGCGTGTTACAAATATCGCGTTCCAGCAGTGACCAGTTTGTGTATTCTGACATTTCTGACCAAAAGTCCTACGTTCCAGCAAGAAATGTACTCGGTTGCTAACTGATTTGTGACAGTTTGAAAAGTTTGTGGATTTTCCTCCGACTTTCGTGATAGCTGCGCAGAGTTTGACATTTATGCCAATTTAGGTGTTGTACGTTGTACTCCAAAGTACAACCTCCAAAGTTGTTGATATTTGTGGGCTGCGAATGAAAATCGACACAAAAGTAAAAAAGCATCAAGTTTAGTGTTAAAATTGTTTTTTATCACCATGCCCGATATATTGTCGACATTAAGTTCTAGCGATGAGTGGCCAGAGTGGTCCGATTCATCTGATGATGAAGAATTCCAAAGCAGGGAAAGTCCAAATAACGAAAATTATTTCGAGGAAACGTTCCAACAGCGTTTCGGTTGCTAATCAGTTAGGAACCAGTCCACGGCAGAGCATGCGCAGTAAAAAGTCAGAAACTAGTTTCGTACCTATCATAGATCTACTGCAGGAACAAACCTATATATAACGGTTGCGTGTACGCACCTTTGGCCAAGACAGAAATCAACACAAGGATCAACACGTGTTGTTAAGGTTAGTAACCGACGGAAGTGAGAGCGCGTTTCCGAGCCACTTTATTTCAACACGTGGTACGAGAAACATTGGGATAAATCGTTTACGGTTCAGTGTATATTTTTGAGTGATTTTCTGAGTTTATTGGTTTCACCTGTATTATAATCAACATGAGGTAAGTTATATTTACACCATTTGGTTAGTTCGCCATTCCTATAGAAATATTGCCTTATTTTAACCAAATGTCAAAATGGGGAACGAAAAGAGCACAATCCCATAAAGAGCTGATTGCTATGTTGGAAGAGGATTCGGACTGTGAAAGTGCTGGCCAGATTGACGTTGTTTATGTTCCGCCAGATGTAGATGAGGTTACCGATGAGCAAAATATAGATGAAAACGTTATTGAAAATGAATGGGTGGACACAGATATTGCTGGAACATGCGAGATTCAGCCAAATATAGAAAGGGATTATGCATCGCAGGATGGCGTACCTCCAATTCATCCAAATACTGAAAGCGATTCTGATTCGGACGATGACCTCCCCCTTAGCGAAATGGCGAAACGCGCTAAGAAAGAAACCAAAAAATCTACGGTCTAAACCAAATATTGAGCCGAACTGGACGAAGACAGACACACCTACATATTCATCTTTACCTCAACATTGCTCTCACTGATACTTGGAGAATATGAAAGCAGAAGATGGCGACAAGACACCATATGAAGTTTTTTCACTCTTTTTTGATAATGAGTTTGTCGCCCACATTTTACGTTTTACTAATATGTATGCTTCTCAAAACAATCGTCATGATTTCGAGCTAACCGAAGTCGACGTGAAAAGATTTATTAGTATACTTATTTTATCTGGGTATCACACTCTTCCACGGACAGATTATATTGGTCGAAAGACGAAGACAAAGAGGTGCGGGTTGTAAGAGAAAGCATGAATTGAAATAAGTTTAGATCTATATAGCGAAACCTTCATTTATCAGATAATACAATGCATATCAAAGATGATAAATTTGCGAAATTAACACCTGTTTTTGATATCGTAAACAGAAAATATTTACAATTTGGGATATTTGCAGAATATCTCTCGATTAATGAGGAAATGGTCACATATTTTGGGCGTCATTCCTGCAAAGTGTTTATTCGTGGTAAACCGGTTCGCTTTGGTTTCAAGTTATGGTGTCTTTTTTCTGATACAGCTTACCTGTTCAAGTTTATGCCATATGGTGGAAAAGCAGAAAAATCAGACAAACCTTTAGGTTCGAGGGTTGTCATGCAACTTTTATCAGTAGTCGATTCTCCAAAGCAACATAGAATAATAATATTTTTACCTCCTATTCCCTTTTTGAGCGTTTGAAAGAGAAAGGGTTTTTTTGCTACTGGAACAATAAGGGATAATCGCACTGCTAAATGTCCAATTGAAGACAATAAATCAATATCCAAGAGGGCAAGAGGCTCTTAGACCGTTTGTCCACGGCATCCGATTCCGAGATCCGAGTTTAAGATCCGAACTTTTCGGTCCGATGACGGAAATTCATTCCGGATGGCTAACGTCCACTACGTTCGATTTTTGACTACTTACCTATTAGTAACTGAGTTGAGTTTCCGTAAGTTATACATAAGACGATCATGCCTGGTAATTTAGAACGTCGACAACTTCTTGCGCTGTTATTGTACAGACGAAGGCGAAGAAGATCCATGCAGTATTGGGTGCATCCCCTCCTGAGGGAAAGACTTGTAACAGGCGCCTTTTACGTGCTCTATAATAAATTACGGCAACATGAAAATGCCAATTGAATGCCATTGTACACCAAGATACCAACATGAGAGTGAGCATCCCACCAATAGAAATGCTTGCAGTTACATTAAGGTAAGTAATTTTTTTTTCCTAAACATGGAGTATTTCTTTGCAATTTCATAATTCATGAATGGAAAATAAAATGTATTCAGATATTATAAATGATTATATTTTACATCAAGTTATATTGAATTTGAAAGTAGAATTACATATTATGGGAATGTTCCTGTAGTAGTTTTGACATCTCATTCACATCACAATCATCATCTTCAAATGGAAAGGCTCGAGTAATTGGAAAGTTGTCTGTGTCTAATGGCTGATCTACTTCAACGTGTATCTGTTTTGACGAATGTGTGTTTGGCGCTACTTGAGAAGAGATGGGTGCCATGACGATTGTTTGCAGAGATTCTTCTGTTTAATTCCTATTTTTATACTTACGAAGTAATTGCATCAAAAATTGCAAAATTGCATGAATTTTTGCAATATTATTTATGTTCACATTCGTAAGCGATCATTTTTCTGGTATTTTTACCAACCTTTTTTATCTCTACTTCTTCTTTTCTCCGTCTTCGTGTTTTATCGTTTAGGCGGTTGTAAAAATAATCCTAATCCTGTTTTGTGTGGTCTTAAATACATGCCTATTCTCATGGATATGGCTTCCATTTTTTCGTTGTGACGCCGTCTCATTTAATTTTTTTCTTGCCGTCTTCGCTTCGTTTACGGTCTTAGAGATATCTGCTGCTCCGCCTCCTAGGGCCCCCAGCGCATCCAAGGCACTAACTATTGCAATTAATGGAAGTATTCCACCAACTTTAGGAATCGGAAATACACGATTTTGACGCTGATGTTGTTGCATGTTGGTTGCTGATGTTGAAGTGTTTTTGCTTTTCTTAGCGCGTCCATAATAGCATTACCCACAGTATTAGGCTGCTTTTGTAAAATTACATCTCTAATTTTGCCGATGGCTTTCATTAATAACAATCCTTTAGTAATTCGTTTTCGATTTTTCTTTGTTGTTGTCCTTCGTTTGCCGTTTTTTCGATCATCATCATCATCATAATCATCATCTCTATTCCATTTTTTTTCTGTGATTTGGGAATAATTAATGGTTCATTTAAATCAGACTGTATGGATTGCTTTTTAGTCTCGACCGCATCATCATCTTCATCGGCAAATTTTCTCTTTCTCGATTCATTGTTAACAATATTATCATCCATATTTTTCTTTCTCATAGCTCTAACTCTTTAATGATTTTTTAATTTTCTTTCAATCTCTTCTCGTAGGTTTTCATCATCACCATGTTGTCCATCCTCCCCATCGACAAAATTAGCAACTCTTTGTTTTCTAGAATTTCATCTTCTAACTTTTCCATGATTTCTTATATTTCTTCCATTCTCATTGTACGTGTTCTACTTCTTCGTTCCGGGGCTATGTAAATATGTAAACAATCTTGAATACATTTACTACATTTTTCATTCACTACATTTAATTTTTGTAACATTTTGATGCCATTTTTAATTATGCTTTCCTTCTCATTCTTGACGCCCATTCCAAATTTAACTCTTGCTTGCATCGCGCCCGCGACTCCTAAAGTGGTCATTTTTTCACCTAATGTTGCGTCCTTAGATCGAAAACGTTCCATATCTTTTCGCGATAAAACCTTGTTCGCCTCGTGTCTTTGTGTTAGATTCTTTTGTTGGCTGTACGCTATATCGTGTTCGCGACAAGCCTCGTCGAGTCCGTTGATGCCTCGATCGCCCCCTAGCTAATCTTTTATCCAACTTTGTCCCCGGTCCACAAAAATTATATGATGGTACATGTAATTCAAAGGGCAACTGATTATTCACACTATTTAGAAGACCGTCGCCACTATAACTACTTCATTCTCATACGACGGTAACATTATAAATAAATACTTAGTACTTATAAATAAGTACTTAACCTCCAAAGTTGTTGATATTTGGGGGCTGCGAATGAAAATCGACACAAAAGTAAAAAAGCATCAAGTTTGATGTTAAACTTACGTCTTGACCGAGTTTTTTATCACCGTGACCGATATATCGTCGACATCAAGTTTCAACGATGAGTGGCCAGAGTTCCGATTCATCTGATGGTGAAGAATTCCAAAGCAGGAAAAGACAAAAAACGAAAATTATTTCGAAGAAAAGTTCTAATAGCGTATCGGTTGCTAATCAGTTAGGAACCAGTCCACGACAAAGCATGCGCCGTTAAAAGGCAGACCTAGTTTCTTATCTATCCTGAATCTACTGCAGGAACAAACCTTATGTAAATGAGGTTTCCTCATTTACATAAGAGAGTTTCCTACGTTGCTTATGTACTTGACATATGAAGCAATACAACACGGAACACAAAGAAATTTGTTCATAGACATGTCATATAGAAATCATCCTAACGAATACAGTGATTCCATGTTTCTCCTTATTTCATCCTGTCTTTCAACTTTGGGTTAAAACGAGAAGGCAAACCCCCAGAAAAAAATTGGATCTCCACGGTTTCTAAGCAATTACGTCAAATAAACGATTTTAAATTTTTTATGGTCCGAATATGTCACATGTCGGCAACTAACCTAACCAAGAAATCGTATTTCGACTAGATGCCTTGTTTTTTAAGAGAAAAACCTCACTTTCTGTAAGTTATGATGTAATAGTTTTGTTAATTATAATAATTTATATATAATATATATGCATAATATATACAATATATATAAATAACATATGTATACCCATTTCTTCCTTTGTAGAGTAACTGAAGAAGATTAAGATATAATCGAAACGTTTTACTAGACAAAAGAGTTTTCTTTCTCCGCCCCCAGGCTGCAGCCCCGATATCTCAAGAGTTTTAATATATTTACATATCTAATTTATTGCATATTATGAAATTCAACCGGTTATATATGATTTTCTATTACAAGAGCACCTTCAGTGTGCGGTAACTGTATCGGCGTTTTTTTGAAGACAGTACTTATTTTTTTAAGAGAAGAAAAAAGTTAAGCCTTACAGATAAAGTACTTCATCTTTTGCTGGTATCCCCGGTAGGCCTAATCCACCACATTAGAATTTTTTTCGACGTGACCGCATCGTACAATGAAATGTCAGTGGTGTATAAGTAATTAATCTTAAATATTTAGAGTTGTATTCAGTGTTAATTTCTCAATTTAACGTTTTTAATACATATTGTTACACGCCTGAGGGCCTAGGGTCCAAAGGGAGTGCTCGGGTTGGGGGTGTAGCTAGGTGGAGCTAAAGAGAAAGCATGGTAACACATAACAATATTTATTTGGACACTAAATATAGGGGAGTGAACATCGTACAAAATTAAGGCAAGTGATCAAACGTAGAAAAGTGAGAAGAGGTTAAATGGAGGTGGTTGCTTACTTTAGAAGAACGAAGGGCAGCAGGTGCGAGGCTCCTCCAATTAGCGGCATGCCGAAAAGGACGGGCTCTCAGACGGGCAGCGTAACGTGATACTCGGTGACAGACTGATTTCTTGATCGTTATGATCCCGCTGTATAAATACAAGCGGGATGTTTACGAACGTGGTGTCGTACCTGTCCGAGAGTCGTGTCGTCCTTCGGTTTAAGGTCGCCGCGGTGCTGAATAAGCTTAGACGGCGACCTATTTTCGCTAATTGGGGCCGCATCGCGACAATATGGGCACTTTTAAACTGATCAGCGTGTTCTGGAGTAAAACGAAAATTTATCGAATTTGTACCAGTTACTTTGTGATATGACTTTAAGAAACAAATATCATTTAGTAAAGAAACATCCATGTTACTACGCTTTTGATTTTTTATATCATTTACCATTGAAAAAAATTCGCTCTGAGTCGGCATTAGAATGTGGAACTGATGATAGCTTTGTTCGCGTGTCATATTCCGAACTGATTCTGAATTAGCTCATTACCAGTTACGAACTTTCGCAGAGTACCTGTCTAGTTCTGAACCAGTTATGATTTTTATTTTACCGCGAACGATATAAAAACCTCGGAACTAACCGCTCAACATAACATAACCTGCAGTTACAGTTTCTATTTACTTACCAAAAAGAAGTTGTTGACGTTGTTGTTAAACTGAGCTATAAATGAGTGAAGCTGGAGAAGGTAAATAATTTATTACTTTTTATTTCATATATATTTGTTTAACCAACAATAAAAAAATTCAGTTGATGCCGAGTTTTTAGTTTTCCCATCAACACCAACCACAGATAAGACATACATGGAATCATGAAAATACGTTATTGTATTCAGAATTATATAAAAAATACCGGGAACAAGTGGATACGCTGAAATGTATAATTTAAAGAGGATGTTCGAAAAAATTGCCAAAGAAATGCAATCTATTACCAAAACAACAATATCGGGGACCAATTTGCGAAAACAGATGGAAAGTTCTTGGAAGAAACTATAAAAAGTATATAGATAATTCAAAATCAACTGGCAGAGGAAGAAAGACCTTCGAGCATGCTGATCAGATGCATAGTATATTAGGAAAAAAGAAGATACATTCATCCAATAATACTTCTGACATCAGACACAATCGATACTCCCTCGGATCCAACAGAAAATGTTTGTATGGAAACAGATTTTAATTATCAGGATGTCGAAATTATTGTAACTTCACCAGTGAAGGAAAATACACAGGTCGTAACGAAGATTATCGATGAAAGTCAAAATAAGAGGCTTAAATCTAACATTCTGAGAGAAATTCAAGCTGATCGAAAGGACTATTATTATAAAAGATTGGAAATTGAAGAAAAAAGGTATTGGAGAAAAGTATAAAAAATGATTTGTTGAAGCAACGCAATATTTTATTGGAAACTTATCTTAAAAGCCAAAGTTATACACCTGGTATTGATTTGTGATATATTTTAGTGTATTTTCTAGAATTTAATTTGTTTATATTACTATTTCTGAATTTTGGATATAGTTATTACTTTATACGTTTTTTTTTATTAATAGAGACCTTTATTTGAGTTTATTTGTTAAATATGTATTATTTTGAAAGAGTTATAACTTTTTATTTTGTTTGAATATTTTTTCAAGAATATATCACTGATTTTTCACCAAATTAATTTTTCTCATTCCATGACATAAATATGAGAAATATCCAAAGTGATGTTCTCAATGTAAAAACAAGAATTTTTTTCAAATTATTTATTAAATTACAAATTGCAAGTTATTCATCACTTCCTCTCGAACTGCTACTCTAACCCCGTCATCCGTGTCTGGTTCATCATTCCTGTTTAGGAGAATGTCATTTTCAGGTTATCCTTCTACGCCTGCATGAAATACCACGTCTAATGAAATATTATGAAGAACAGCACATGCTCTTATAAAATGAACAACACATTTAATAACTTTCAATTTCAAATGGTAAAGTTGCCGAAATTTTTGTTTCATAATGCCGAAGCAGTGTTCAATTATGTATATGTTTTTCGATAAGACAATTATAATTTCTGTCACCTGCTCAAAAGTCCATTGTCTTTAAATGGGGTCAACAAATTTTTTAAACAAAGATAACCACTGTCACCCAAACTATATAATTCTCCACATTTTTCGGGTAAGGTCTCATTCAAAGGAGAAGTTCTCAAAACTCAGCTGTCATGCACAGATCCAGGAAATCCTACAAAATTGTCCCGAATTCTTCGTCTATGGTCACACACCACTTGAGCCTGAAACATAATAGCGTATAGTTTAATTTAAACCAAAATTATATTCACCTGCTTGAATTGAATAAAAATGTTTTCGGTTCAAATAAGAATCAGGATCCTCTACAGGCTTGTCTATCCTAATATGAGTACCATCGATTATCCCAATAACCCCAGGAAAATTGTTGTTTCTAAAATGATTTTCAATTTCTTCTTTCTCCATATCATCCGGCCATCTTATAACGACTGGAGACATATTACTTAAAAAGTAGGTTACTCTTGTTATTATTTTAAACAATGTGCTTTTTGTTATATTAAATCTATCAGCAACATCTCTGAATGCTGCTGCTTCATTTGCTGCAAACCACGAAAAAACATATATTTTAGTGGAGTAACCTTCACTGAATCCCCCTCCTGTCATTTGTAATACCCAGAATTAGCAAATCGATTTGCCAAATCTTCAGTCATTTGACGAGTTAATCTAAAGTGTTCTCTATATTGTTCATCACTAAACTGTTTCACCATTTCCTCAAAGTATGCATTACTTTTTGGAACTTCAACAAGCTCTAACAATTCTTCCAAGTCCTCATCACTTGAAGTCAAATGCTCCGACATAGCAAAGTAGATATCACTAAAACAGACATATAAATAGGAAAAAGTGATAGGGCAGTGAGTTTCATTTAATGTATACTTACAGTATTACAAATTTAATAATTCAAAATAAACAACAGCTAACGACATTTGGTTGTTTGATTGATTCACGTATTGATTCGCGTTTACTCGGCAGAACCGAAATTTTAGTACTAGCAAAATCTGAGGACCGCTAGAACCAATTCAGAATTGATTCTAGGATATCCGCTAACGTAGAACTGTTTACTCAAAATTCCGAACTTTATGCACCGCGAACGCTATATTTTATACTGCGCATGCGAATAGTCCCTGAACTGGTTCGGAATCGGGCCCGCGAACAAAGCTGATACTGCATCCACTAGAATCTTTAAATTTGGAAATTTTAATTCGGTGTCAGAACCATCGCATTTTGTATTACAAATTGTTGTCCAAATTACAAACTTTAAGTTGTTTTAAATTACTAGCATTATGTTGAAAAATGAAGTGGAGCAATCTCCATTCTGTGGCTAAGTCATTCAATTGCAATTGTTCAAGTGGTAAATACTGGTACAGTTGATATAAACTTGCGAATTTATCTTTTTGTCTTTGCGACTGGTCCAGAGCGATTGATGGTAAGGTTGTAGGGCAAGGGCCCATCGGGCTAAGCGTCCTGACGGTGATCTTAGCGTCATCAACCATTTTAAGTCTTGACGATCCGTGATGACGACGGTCGAAGTTTCCTGGAGATAGCCGCGAAATTTGTTTACGGCCCACACTATGGTGAGAGCTTCCCGTTCTGTTGTCGTGTAGTTTATTTCAGCGGGGATTAGGGTACGTACACTACGGAGCATCATCACTGTTCACCATTGATGGTCGCACCCTCGCGACCTGCTAGCATCGATGAGTCGCTGATCGACCATCGATGGATGTTTATAGTGGCTGAGTTCACCATGGATGTTTTCCCACGCCTTCTCATGGTTTTGAATGTATTTTCAGTTGTATTCGAACTGTGATAGCAGAATGATTTCTAGTGAGAGCGAAGATGATAATATATCTTGTCGGCATCAGCCAAGTGGTGGATATCGGCGAGTAACATGCTTCCGAACAGAAGATACAGGGTCCACCCAGTCAATCAGCTGAGGGAAAAATTGGGCGAATATCACCATTTACTCCCTCAATTGAAGGAAGACGATGAGAGGTTTTACAATTACATGAGGATGTCGAGAGAAACCTTTACATACATACTTGACAAAATTGAGCCCCTACTGATCAAGAACTACCAAAACTGGCATGCTTACCCAATTTTGCCCGAGGAACGACTTGTGGTGACAATAAGGTAAGAAGAACTCCAAACAGTAAAGGTAAAGGTCATTTCAAATAAGATTTATTCAACAAACGAGAATAGAAAAATAGTATAAAAGCCAACAGTTGACTGTTTACATGAGTGATGCATTAACATAAATATTTATATCTTAATTATCTTGAATTGGGGTAGATGTTGATTGTTTTATCACCCATGTTGTGAAGTTTCGTATAATTATAGTCATTGGACAAATCATCAAGCAATTGAGCAGGTGGAATTGCCTGTTGAATAGGTTGTTGATTTGGAACAGGTGGATCTTTGTGAGATGTAGTTGCTGGGAAAGCGGTGTCATATAGCAGTTGTTGTACTTTCATTCTAAAACCCAATTTGTCTTTCAGAGGCAGTAATTTCACAGTTAGAAGAAGTGAGTTGAAGAACGCCACGTCTTCGTCATTGACATCTCTGCTCTTTTTACGTTTTGCCAATTCAAGTTTTTCTCTCTCCAGTTCTATCAATTTTCTCCCAATTGCAACTTGGGGGGTAAACCGTTGTTTATACCCTGTTCTGGTAAATGTGCCATCTGACGAAGAATTCTTGGTGGATAATGGAAGTGAAGTTTGAGAGAGTTCAGAAAGGGTGGGACTGGAAACTGCATTTTCTGTGTCTTCAGGAAACTGAAAATGGTTCTCGTGAGCATCATCGCTCGTAAGTGAAACTTCGTCATCCTGTCCAATATACAGAAAAACGTCGCTATTTTCAAGCGTTTTCAAATTTCCCGAGGATAGTCTTGGAGTGAATTGGTCCTTAAGAAACTGCAGCTTGTCGAAATACGGCCAGGAAGACGCAGTTTCATCTGGTCCCGAGTCTCCAGATTTGCCTTCCAATTTCTTCTTCTGTTTTCCAAATTCTTGCCTCAGGTTCTTCCAAGCGCATTTTGCCTCTGGAGCTATAAAAGAAAAGAAAAAAAAAACAATAACATGGAATATAAATCCGATAATAAAATGTGTGTATTTTTTTTCCAGGCATCTCGCCACAGGAAGTAGCTACCGATCGTTGTCTTTTTCATTTCGAATGGGCGTCTCTACAATTCAGAACATTGTATCACAAGTCTGCGAGGTTCTCTGGGAAACTCTTCAACCTATTCACATGCCACAACCCACGACAAAAGACTTCTTAAATGTTGCTGAGGAGTTTGAGAGACTGTGGGGTTTCAGCAATTGCATTGGGGCTTTAGATGGAAAGCATTGCCGTATAAAGTGCCCTGTTCATTCTGGTTCTATGTACTACAATTATAAGTCGTACTTCTCAATTGTTTTGCAAGGCCTAGTAGATGCTCACTATAAATTTATATCTATTGATGTAGGGGGCTATTAGAGCAAAATACATTGGGAATACCGCCAAACAGGAAACTACCAAAGAGTGAATATATTCTCCCTCACGTATTCATTGCTGATGACGCCTACCCATTGAAACCAAATCTCATGAAACCATATCCAGGGCAATCACTGACAACGTCTCAGGAGATTTTCAACAAACGATTGCCTCGTGCCCGTAAAACCGTGGAGTGCTCGTTCGGCATCCTTTACTCAAAATGGCGAATACTGTCCATTACTATTGAAACCCGTGAAACAACTGCAGACATTGCGATCAAGGCAATATGTATTCTGCACAACACGATAATTGATAAGGAAGGCAATCACTCAATCAATCCGCTGGAAATTCCAGAACTACCAAGTGATACTCGTCTGCAACGGAACAGGGCACACAACGCTACAACACGAAATGCCAAGAATGTACGTGATACATTTGCTCAGTATTTTGCAAATAACCCCCTCACGGTTCCATGAAATATATTCAACTATGTAAAACATTCAAACATGTAATTTGAAACATCATCGTTTATAAATAAAACTACTTACCGTTCACTCCGAGTGCAGCAGCAATTTTTTCCCATTCCTTCGCAAGTACATATCTGTTGTGGTGATTTTTATGTCGCTTGTCCCAAACGGGCTGGGCAATGAGTACTAAATCAATGAGTTTGTCTCTGTCCATTGTTGTTGTGGCGGAAATGAACGCGGCAAAGGTATTGCACGGATCGGCATGGGTTCTGCTTCATGAGCGAAGTACGTGTCCCGGTAATAAAAAAAGAAGAGGGGCAGCCTCTCAGCCAATAACGAATGAGCGCACATCGCTGCTTCACTTCTGACTGCCAGTAAAATCAAATTATTTGTTTTCACTGAAAGCAGCGAGGATTAACGGCGAGGGTGCGAAGAAAGCATCGCAGTGAAGGTGCTTCGCTATGAACGCTTTCATATCAATAAACGTGTTTGTTTCACATCGCTGTGACGGCGAGGGTGCGATCATCGATGGTGAACAGTGATGATGCTCCGTAGTGTACGTACCCTTAGGAGACGGCTGGCGTATTCTATTACTTGTTAATGGTTCGACTCCCCCCTGCAGTAAAACAGCTCCGAGCGCATAACTGCTGGCATCTGTCCTTAATACAAACGGATTGGCGATGTCTGGTTGAGCTATGGGTGCCCTTATGAGCGATTGTTTGAGCGTGAGGAACGCTTGCTGTTCGGGCTCTGTCCATCTCCAGGCGGCGTTCTTCTTAGTGAGCTGAGTGAGTGGTTTCAAGATCTCGGCGAAGTGCGGAATGAATCGTCGGAACCAGGAGCAGATTTGTATGAAGGATAGGAGGGGTTTGAGTGAGCGAGGTTCTGGGAGGTTCTGAATTGCGTGGATCTTTTTAGTGTTTCCATCTGGGGAAAGAATATGCCCTAGGAACCTAACATGCAAGCAGCAAAGTGGCATTTTTCTCGGTTGAGGCGGAGCTGCAACTCTGCTTGTTTCCGAAAGATCTGCTTCAGGTGTTCGAGGTGTTCTTAGGAGGTAGAGGATAGAAGCACCATATCGACCAGATAGGCTTGGAGTGGAAGATCACCTAAACTACTCCGAAATTTGCCCATAAATCGCTGGAAAGTCATTGGTGCGTTCCGAAGCCCGAACGGCATCCGGTTGAAGCGATATAGTCCCCATGGTGTAATGAAATCTGTTTTATCCTCATCCGCCTCCCGGATTGGGATTTGCCAGTATCCTGCCCGGAGGTCCATAGTTGTCATATACGAAGTTCTGGTAGCGGATTGCAGGAGGTCGTCAATTCTCGGAAGGGGGTACACATTCCGAGTAGTGACTCTGTTGAGTTTCCTATATTCGACGCTTATACAAACGTCTCCTCCGGTCTTAGGTACCATGACGACCGTGGCTGCCCACGCAAACTCGCATTCTTCGATAATTTCGGCCTCGAGCATCCTGTCTATTTCTTGCCTGAGAACTTCCTTCTTGGGCTGCGATAGATGATAAGGGGGACTGGAGATGGGAGCGTGCTCTCCTGTCCTTATGGCGTGTTCAGTTACAGTAGTTGCTCGTCCAATTTCTGCAAAAACGTCCGCTGATTGTTGTAGAATGGTGTTCATCTGGTTTCATTGTGTTTCGTTCAGGTGCGCGGCTTTGTCATCGCGGAGGTGAACGTTGATGGTTGCGAGGTCTATACGTGGTAGGCGTGCTCGGCGGCGTTCTTCGAGGGTGACTAGGTGCTTGGTGGGTGGTGGCACCTGGTACGGGGCGAAGTCAGCGTCGGCGGATTTAAACATCCATTCTAGCATCCCCGGATTGTATCGGCTAATGAGTGGTTCATGTGAAACGGGGGCTTCCCTATTAAAGATGGGAGGTCCATAGTTCGGAGTCTCGCCATAAGATGGTACCTCTAGTTGCATAGGGGAACCTCGATGATCAGGATCGAGTGGTGAGAGTCTAGTCGGCATGGCGTACTGAGCTAGGATGAGATCGATGTCCATGTCTTCTTCGGAGTCCCGGACTTCCTCTACCCTTGTTTCTTCCGTTGGACACATCGATTCCCCAAAGAATGGCCTCGTTTGATTGGCAGCATCGCCGAAGTGCCAGGTCCCCTGACGGAGGGACAGGTTTAGGTCCGCGGTTCGGGCGAAATCGATGCCCAGTAACGTTTTGTTGTTTTCGGCATCGGGTAGCACAACGAAGGTTGTTGGGAACTGTCGATCTTCCAATTGGGCGTTAACGGTCGTAGTTAACACCCGTAATTCTCTCCTTACGCCGTCGGCCATGGTGATGACGGAGTCCATTGCACGAAATGGATATCCCCGTGATTGGAGGATCTCGTACAGCTGGTGGCTGCGAAGGCAAGGATCAATGGAGATCTTTAGGGCGGGCCTCTCTAGGTAGTCGGTGGCTTCGGTGGGGTCCACGGCGCAGAAACTGAGGGGCGTTTTGTCATAGCGGCTCGTTCAGGTGTGGCATAACTTCGAATAAACCCTGGTCGTCCACATCCTTAGCACGTAATCCCACTTGTCCGTGTCGGGGTTGGAGTAGCAGGCGTTTCCGTCGTCTCGGATGCTGCTGCTGCGGCTGCTGGGGCCCGGTCTCGTTCTTTCTTGCGGCATTCCTCTTCTAGGTGGCCGTACCTCTTGCAGTGTAGGCACCTTATTCGCCTTCCCGCGGAGTTAGTGGTCGTCGCTGGCAGTGGTATTTCGTCATGTCTCTTGGGTTGTGTTTCCTGCCGATTCTCCTCTATGATGCGGGCCTTGCTCAAAAGTAAGTCGAAGGTGTTGATGTCATCCCGCCTGACTGAGCAGCGAATTCCGGGATGTAGGAGACTAGAAATCATACTTATCTGCTGTTGTTCGGCATGACATTCTTCTTATTCGTCGAATAGGGCTCGTACCTTGCAGATGAAGAGGTCTGTAGATGTTTGTCCATTTTGTTTGGCGGGGAACAAGACGATGTACACCTTGTATGCATTTCTTTTCGGGGCGAATGCCTCTCGAATTAACTTCTTAGCGTCGTCCCAAATGTCCGCTTTGTTCTTGACCCCTTGCCACCAGGTACTAGCGATGTCTTGTAGTGGGAGAGGTGATTCCTCGTGGGCTCTCAGGTCTGAGATCCCTTCACTCTTCTTGAAAATCGTTACGATTCTCAGGAATTCTTCCACGGTCTGGCTGTCTCGAGTCCCGTTGAACCTGGCGCGGCGGTGCATCTCGCAAAACTTCCTTCTTTCGTAGAAGTTCCCGAGCCTACGGAGAGGGTTTCCATGAGTTTTAAATTGGTCCTCTGTGAAAGACGTCATCGTGGGGTTGATCCGTGGGCTCCTTCTAGCGGGTGGTTTCTCGTGCTCCACCCTGGCGGTGGTGCAGCCTTCGAGTATTGTGAGTAGGCGACGGTGTCGAGTTCTTCCAGTCCTCTTCTTGGCTGAAGGTCGGTACTTCGTCTGGTGCTGATGCACTCGCTGCAGATGTAGCAGGTGGCCAAGAAGATTGCGCTGCTTGCTGCGATGAGGACGTAGATCCACATCAAGGTCTCGTCGGGATCCGCGGTGGCGCGTCGTAGTTTCCTGGCGACATGCTCCGGATCTCGTGTTCTCTTCTCCGGCCTTGTTTTGTTTTATTGTTTTTCCTTAATGCATGGACAAGACATCTGATCTTATTAATTTGTGTGTTATATTTAACTTCAAGATCATCCACATCTCTAAGAGATGTGGACGATGTGTTCAAATTAGTCTCAAACTGAGTTAGGTTTACCCTCACTTAATTCAATTCTACCCAAAATTTTTCAGCCATTTTATTTTTTCCAATGGCGATTGATCCGCACGACTTCTGCTTTTCCATTTCGGTTTTATAGAATTTAACTTTAATATCACGTCTAGAAATTACGGGGTGAACGAAAGTGTGCAATGATCTCTAGGGAGTGGACTGTATGTAGATATCTCTCGTAACTCGTGGGTGGCTGCGGAGATAAATCTTGTCTCCAGGTTGTAAGGCTGAAGACGTTCTTGGAGATTGAAGATCAGGGCGTGACGTGATCTCTTTGAAGTCCTGGAAGTTCTTGTAGTTTGGAGAGGGGGCGTAACGTACTGTCCGGATTGAAGTTCGTTAGGTTATAGTTTGTCGGGTTAAGTGGCGCGAAGAAAGATCACAACACACTGTCGTTTTGAGCATACTAGGGTATACTGATTTATTGTACCAAAATTCAGGGTTTTTATACAGATTCATTTTACATAAGTCAAATGCGATTTTATTGTTTTCGTTACCTTGTACCCAGCTGACCTTCCGTTATCATGTTACCGAGATGTTGTGTTATGCTTAGTCAGCTGAGTTGAACTTGACCGCTTCACGTTGACTAGTAATTGTTTTCCTCTAGTAACGTGAAATGGTCGCTAGTGTTATTGATTCGTGTGCGAATGTAAAAATACTTCACTGATGTTGTCTATAACTATCCTTGATCTGGTTTATAACTTGTAAAATCCCTGTACCCAAATAAATTATAAATATAATACCGAACTATTAAAAACAAACAATACTACTATTCCCAAAGATTCCCTATTTAATTTGATTGTAAAATTCCCTATTAACTTGATTGCAAAATTCCCTAAATTCCTAGCCCCCTATTTAACCTTGTTGTAATGTTGCAGCGTCAACATCCTGCCAACTCGCCTCGGAAGCTGGTGATGGCTTCTTGGCTGGTTGGCTCTTGGCCCTTGTTGTGGTGGCGTGGTCGGCGGGGATGATGGTCGGCTCGTCCTCAAGCCCTTAGGCCTGTGCTGGCCTGGTGTTGTCGGCGACGGGCGGCTGCTGGTTTGGTGTGGTCAACCGGTTGCCGGGTTCGTCTTCGATGTCCCAGTTCTCGTCACACTGGACGTTTATCAGCCACACTGGGTACCTTCCAAACGTGGTTTGGTGGAATACGGAGGGCGGTCGGTGACTCGGCGTGGCTCTCGTCGGCTGCTGCGTAGATGTGGGTCTGGGCGGGTTCGTCGTCGAGGTTGCTGCGCAGTCGTCTGAGGTCGTCGCTTGGCTCTGGTCCTCTTCATTATCCCAGCTGTCGTCACATGGGACATCCAGGAGGGTGACGGGGTACTTGGTTAATGTGCTTGCGTCCGCTTGAATTTTCACTGGGGTGGCTTCTACTCGGTCCGGGCATCTGATGCGGTGCCTGGGGAGGTGCTTGTAGATGACGTGGTGATGAGGGTTGTACGGGCACCTCACCCAGTACTCAAGTGGCTCGTGGATCGACGTCGTGGCCATCGTTTGGGTGTACTTCGTGTTTGGTGGTTGTAAATGGAATGAGCGTTTGATGATACGTTGACTTGTGAAGTTGCTTTTTGCTGATGCAGTACTTGTACTAGTTAAGCGAAATTATTGTTTGTGAATTGTCGGTGGATTACCTTTGCATATGCAATTGTATCGGTAACTGGGTTAATTGTTTCTGTTATCAGCGGAATTAATTGTGTGATCGCTCTTTTGCACACCGATCCTCCTTGTTTTTTGATGGTGACAACCCGTACGTTGCCTTTTTTGTCCGGGTGAAAGGCCATAATGCGAGCGAGTAGCCATTTGCTTGGGTTGACCTCATTTTCTTTTATGATTACGACATCTCCTATCTTAAAGTTTTCTTCGACGGTTTTCCATTTGCATATCTGTTGTAATCTGTGAAGATAATCCGTTGTCCAAGATTTCCAAAACTGACTCCTCAGTCTCTGGATGAACTTCCATCTTGTATTCGCACTCGCTGTTACGTCAGAAAGTGTAACGCTTAACGGGCCGAGTGCTTCCCGTCCGATGAGAAAATGACTGGGGGGTTAGTACATTGATTTGTTCTGACTCTTCCGTTAGAGCCCATAGCGGCCTTGAATTTAGGCACGACTCAATTTGAGCTAATAAAGTGGCCATCTCCTCAAATGTGAGAGTGTGGTCCCCTATTGTGCGTTTCAGCGTTTCAGGTGATGTTTTGTCGATTTCACGGCGGCCTCCCATAGTCCACCGAAGTTTAGGGCTGCCGGGGGGGAAAAGTGCTCCGGCTCGAAGGAACATGAACGAAAGTGTGCAATGATCTCTAGAGAGTGGACTGTATGTAGATATCTCTCGTAACTAGTGGGTGGCTGCGGAGATAAATCTTGTCTCCAGGTTGTAAGGCTGAAGACGTTCTTGGAGATTGAAGATCAGGGCGTGACGTGATCTCTTTGAAGTCCTGGAAGTTCTTGTAGTTTGGAGAGAGGGCGTAATGTACTCTCCGGATTGAAGTTCGTTAGGTTATGGTTTGTCGGGTTAAGTGGCGTGAAGAAAGATCACAACACACTGTCGTTTTGAGCATACTAGGGTATACTGATTTATTGTACCAAAATTCAGGGTTTTTATGCAGATTCATTTTACATAAGTCAAATGCGATTTTATTGTTTTCGTTACCTTGTACCCAGCTGACCTTCCGTTGTCATGTTACCGAGATGTTGTGTTATGCTTAGTCAGCTGAGTTGAACTTGACCGCTTCACGTTGACTCGTAATTGTTTTCCTCTAGTAACGTGAAATGGTCGCTAGTGTTATTGATTCGTGTGCGAATGTAAAAATACTTCACTGATGTTGTCTATAACTATCCTTGATCTGGTTCATAACTTGTAAAGTCCCTGTACCCAAATAAATTATAAATATAATACCGAACTATTAAAAACAAACAATACTACTATTCCCAAAGATTCCCTATTTAATTTGATTGTAAAATTCCCTATTAACTTGATTGCAAAATTCCCTAAATTCCTAGCCCCCTATTTAACCTTGTTGTAATGTTGCAGCGTCGACACGGGGTGTGGTTTTATAATGAAATTATTTGGTTGAAATTAGAACTTAGTCATAAAGCTCTTTTCCCTTTTTTCATTGACTATGTCATAACTATCATGCCAATGTCGCACGTCCGTTAAGCATTCTTCCAGTTTATCCTCTAAGACATCGCATTTTAAGGCAACAACCTCAGCCCGGGGTGACCACGAGGTGCCCAAACACAAAATAAAAGATAACATATTTGCTAACAGATGAGAAAAAGAAAGAACTATCGGGATCATTTAACAATGAACAAATACTAAAAGTAAAATATCCCAATGTATTTTTGTGAAATGGTTGGTGTTTGGGGATGAACATAACAGTTGGATAGATAGAAAAGACATCGTTTAACCCCTTCACTCACCACTTTTTATTTTCTGTTATCTAGCTTTATATCACTCTGTGGTCTAGATTCAACATTAGGGCGGCTTTTCTTTTCAGTTTCAATGTGTGGATCCGGTGTACTACTAGAAGGCTTTCTTTGTTTTTTTATTTACTGTATTGTTAGCTATAATCAGTGAATCAGCGACTGCTGCGCGAAAATGAACTAAATCCAACAAGTTCTTTTTTTGAATATTCAATAATTTTGCATGCTTGGTATATTCGATCCAAGAATTTACACATGCCAAATCTATGGCATGTGTGAACATACGAAGTGTCAATTTCCTTGATCTGATAAATGTACGATGAATGGTCACCAAGAAATCTATTTTATCCACTCCGTCCATATGTGTATTATAACCTTTGATAACCTCCGGTCAATCGAGTTGAATGTATTTTTTTCTTATTTATCCCATCGTTTATGAGTCTTGGCCGCCTATACCTAAGTAATTTGAAGCCATTATCACAGGATTATTATCATACTACTTTGTTAACATTACCTGCCCATCTTGTCTAATGATTTCTTCAGAACAACCACGACCCCTTTGTTTCATATCTTTGTCAGAGAAAAATTTTGTAATATTGAATCTATTAGTAGGTATAAAAAGAGAGAGGACGTCTTATCTCCCCATGCTTTTCTTATTGCACTTCCGGTGGTTCAGCACGCCGAATGTGCCACCGTGAACCTCTCCGTGATTGGTCGGCGTGGCACATGCGCGCTGTGTTCGTGACTTCATCACGGGCCCCCCGGAGCCCTGGTCCCCGTGGTGGGGAGGGGGGCCCTCGGCGTCGGGGGGCCGTCCGTGGGGCCCCCGGTGTCTGGGGGCGCGGCCCTGGCCCACGCGCGTGCGCGGTCGTTCGTGCAGCTTCTCGGTAGATGTCTCTGGCGTAGTAAAAATTTCGTCTTACGTGAAATATTTTTTAGTTATTTCCCATAAGACGTCCGCCGAAGCTGGGGTTGGAACCCAGGACCTTTCCGTCGCGAGCCGGTACGCTCTCCCGCTGAGCTATCTCGGCATCGCCCTCGTAGTCATCGTGTGTCGTTATTTAAACGGCGCGGCGGCGGACGCGTCCTCCGCGTCTGAGGAGGGTAGGCAACCACGTATACGAAAATTAATGCCTATTAAGCCAGATCATCCACTTCATAAGTCAGCATTTACTATAGGCTCATATGTTATTGCTAATTTATTACGCAAACCACGATTTTATTGCTCCACCCCTTAGCGAGAAAAAGGGGCTAATCTGACATAAGACTTAATCCACATCATCCACCCCTGTATCTCCGGAACCGTAAGAGATATATACATAAACCAAGCGGCATATTTTATTGCTAATTTATTGCTAACGATCGCGAGTAGTAACGCAATCGCAGACCCACCCCTTCAACCCTTAGCAATAAACTCACCCCTGAAATATCAGAACAATTCTAACAAAAAATGTATTTTCGTTAAATGCAGCCTGGGATCTTTATTACTAATTAATTTCCCATCTTTCATGGAAAGCGTGATTTTAGTGCTCAACCCCGTAACGACAAAAAAGGGATAATCTGACTTATGAAACAACCCCCACACCTGTATCTCCGGAACCGTATGAGATAAATACATAAACCAAACGTCATATTTTAGTACTAATTTATTGCTAATTTATTACGCAAACCACTATTTTATTGATCCACCTCTAAACGAGAAATAGGGGAAAATGTGACAGAAGACTTAAGCCATCCACCCCTGTATCTCCGGAACCGTAAGAGATATATACATAAACCAAGCGTCATATTTTATTGCTGACGATCGCGACTAGTAGCGCAATCGTAGACCCACCCCTTCAACCGTTAGCAATAAACCCACCCCCGGAATATCAGAATGATTCTAACAAAAAATATGTCCGTTAAATGCAGCATGGGATATTTACTGCTAGTTAATTTCTCATCTTCCAAGGAGAGCGTGATTTTATTGCTCCAACCCTTAGCGAGAAAAGCGGATAATCTGACTTAAGAAACAACCCCAACACCTGTATCTACGGAACCGTGAGAGATAGATACATAAACCAAGCGGCATATCTTATTGCTAATTTATTGCTGACGATCGCGACTAGTAGCGCAATTCCAGACCCACCCTTTCAACCTTTAGCACTAAATTCTGCCTTGGAAATTTTGGAAGAAATCATTAATTTTTGTTTCTTTTACTTCAATCAAATTTATTTATTATGTTTTACGTACAATAAAAATCGCGGCACAATTGCATAGGTGTCTTTTACATGTTTAGTTTTGTCATATAAATCACCTGCTGCCATCCAGCCCGTATTGCCCCTTCTATAAGCATAGGCGATATAATGCCCATATTTTGCTTTGGGGACGTCGGGCAATTTTAATCCTCCGCTGCCCATGAAGCCTACAGCTCCCATCAATAACAGCTCTTTTTGTTGTACATATTTCCAATTTAGGTGGTAAATCTCTTAATTTTATTTTTAAATTGTTTTCACTTTCATTGAAAACATGAAGTAGAACTATGTCACCTGAAAAATATTGGTCATTTATAACGGAAATTATGATTTTTTTTAAACTCTTTTATTTACAGTTTGATCAAAAAATATTTCAGTTCATTTCTCTGAAACTATATCCATCCTTTTTGAATTATAAAAATGCAAACATTCATGGGACAGTTATTCATAGGAAAGTAAGTTCCCTAGTGACTGCAACATGACATGGCTGCATCATGTGACCTAAACCCGCCAGGGGAGTTTTTATTCTTGGATACATAAAGTAGTATAGTACAGTACAGTAGATTTACTGACGTTAAAGTTGAGGCGACATCTACTTTTATACAGACAGATATATGCGATGTAAATTGTTACAAATAGTTAATGAGAGTAAACGAAATAGGGCAAAGTTGAAAAAATTCAACAAACGTGCAAATATTTATAAGTGGTTTATACCTGCCCTTTTTTTACCACAACGGTGAGCAACGCAACGGGGTGGCTAATATATTCTACTGTTGATATTTATATCGATATCCTTTTTTGAGAGAATTAAAGTGTTTCGCGTGTACATTAACTCTGATCTTCGAGCTCAAAATGAGGATGGAGCGTTGTTATTCCACTCCTTACATTATATGTATGAAAAAAGGTAGCAAAGACATTAAAATCATTTTTCGAAATTTCGAAACCATTTTTATCTGCGAGTAGGAATGTGATAACAAAACAACGCTGGTATGGTTACGATCAACGAATATAGACGTTTATTATAAGGCATTGGCACGAGCCTTAAGAGGTTGACCAGTAGTTGGCTAAGCTATAGAGTCGCCTCACTTATCTACAATGCTCATTGCTAGAGCATACAAAGAAGAACAATATTTAAGTCACAGAAACGCTGGTTTAGGTCACACAGTGCTATAAAAATAATTAATTCTGATAATGAGTACCTACCTATTCCAGTTATTAAAAAATTTAAGGAAAGATCAATTTTGCACAGATCGCCCCAATCTTTTGGATTGATTGAGCAGTTAGGGGATTTCTTTGATGATTTTCTCTGGCATACCATGCATCTTCCATCCTCTAAACTGCAGCATTTTTTAATGAAGTTCGAAGGATCAGCAGTTAGCAAATGTCTATTTTCGACTTGCATAGCAGGGTGATTGATAGTGGGAATATTATTACATGTTGCATTTGTACACCTTCTTTCTTCTATGAAACTTGGCCATTGTTTAAATAATTGTTGTGCAAGCCATGCTACTTCTGTGAAACAGTTCATTTTGTGAATGCCTGGATAATCAGTATCTTCAATAGGAAACATTTTTTTTAAATATTTGCCCGTAAAGAATAGATTGCATGTTAACTCCTTTCTCCAGTATATGCAAAAGCATTTTCATAAATGTTGATTCACTTTCACGAATCTGAAATTATATTTTATTCAGTATACAATAATATACAATGATAATCTCCCTAACTTTAAAATAAAAATTACTCAATTTTTATATTTTATTCAAATTAATTAATACTTGTTAATTTGTTTTTTTTTTCAATTCAATGCACAAGAGTACTACTTGCTATATAGTAATATATAAGTTTACAAGTTTTACGAGTCAGGACATCTTTTGCATGTGTACCGAACAATATGTTTTGAAAGGGTGTACATAAAATCGAATTGAAAATGTCAAAGTGCGTACCAAAACGATTTTATGCACACTCTAACAAAAATTATTTTGAGGATCATGTGATTGTCATCCCTCGCTCCTCAAAACTATATTTATACACTATTATCGATAAATATTAACCGAGTTTTTTTATCTAACGTAGAGCAAATATTGTTAAGTTTAACAACATTCCTTTCTTTTGCGATAAAATACGAATCTTCCAAAGAATAACTTTTAGTTTTTAAAATAAACGATCCCCATTCAAGTATTTTGTATTGAGCGACAATATTGATTCCCCCAATAGGACCTTCATTATGTTTAATACTTAACAATCAATTATTAGTTGCATTTCTATTTGATGTCAATAAAAAAATTCTTTCAATCAACCTGCGATGAATTTGCTGCAGAGGCTTATGAGGGGAACGAATACATTTTTAATAAACCCAAGTGTTGACTCTACAATCAACATTAAAGAGAGTTAAGTAGAATTGTAAGGATTTAAATAAGGATTTAAGGGAACATAATCATCTTGTAAGGATTTAATAAGGAATTTAGGGAACACATTCATCAGTTAGGGATTAATAACCATTAAATAGGGAATTAGAGCAACTTTTGTTATTAAAACCATCTTAGGTGAAATTTCCACTTGCAAATTAAGTAATCAAACATTAATTAGAACAACTGAGTCAGGAAAATAATCTAGTGTGCTTGTTGATAAAGTAATCAATTATTAAGTAATTAATAACTATTAAAGAGGGTATTAAAACAACTGAGTCGCTTAGGTGGACGAAAGAGCGCGGATCAAAGTGATAATTTCAAAATCTTACAACAATAATCAGTCGCGCAAGCATAACACCAGTTATCGTAATATGATAACAAACGCGCTCCGTAAGGTCAAGCACATAGCTAGGTCAGGGAAATTACAATCTAGGACGCCGAAAGATAAAAAAACTTAATTTGCCATTTAACCAATGTAATTTGAAGATGTATAAAAGCTTGTGCAATTTTGGTAATAAACCAGTAAACCCTAGTATGCTCAAAGCGACAGTGTGTTGTGATCTTTCTTCACGCCACTTAACCCGACAACCCAAAACCTAACAAATTTCAACCCGGAGAGTACGTCACGCCCTCTCTCCTAACTACTAGAACCTCAAACCCCGGATCTGCACGATACTCCCTCAGATCCAACCCGGAGAAGTACGTCACGCCCTCTCTCCAAACTACAAGAACTTCAAGAACTTCAAGAGATCACGTCACGCCCTGATCTCCGCCTACAGGAACTTGAAGAACTTCAAAGAGATCACGTCACGCCCTGATCTCCACCTACAAGAACGTCTTCAGCCTTACAACCTGGAGACAAGATTTATCTCCGCAGCCACCCACGAGTTACGAGAGATATCTACATACACTCCACTCTCTAGAGATCATTGCACACTTTCGTTCACCAAGAAAGTTTTCAAATGGAAATGCAGAAAATGAATCTAAATTTCTAAACCGTTTACATTCATCTGGCAAATGGCATAAAACGTGTGTATTATGCACATAAAACTCTGGACCATATACGGAGCTTTTCTTTTGAAACGCCTGTCCCGAAATCAATAAGAGCAAATGAGAAACTAATACTAGTTCGTAAGTATGACGGAGAAGGAAGTTTTCCAACCGTTGACCATGACGTTCCAATTTTACAACATGTACCTAATTGTAACGTTGTGAAATTACAATTTTACTCGATAATTAAGAAAGAAAAATTATTGCAAAATAGGGATGCAAAAATTTCCATCTGCGTCAGCCTTTTCTCTCATAACCTCACATGACTCCATTCTTTTAGATTGATCCTCTGGAAACAATTCTTGAACGCCTCTGTACTCATAACTGCTGTACCCATGCTTATCCAAAATTTTCCAAAACTGTCGACTGAGGGACGTCAACTTCTTGCGAAAATTGTTTAGTCAAACAAGGCACGTCTCCAAGTCATTCCACAAATGCACATACGTTTTCGTCACGCTCTCTCTTTCCTAAGTCCCTTTCCTGTTGTTGTTGTTCAATGCTTTTACATGTAGCACAATGTTTTAAGCACGCATGTTTTTTAAAGCATTGTGCTATCCGACGAATCGTTGATTCGCACGGAATTGGGCGATCAGGAAATTCAAAAGCAAAACGACCAATTACTTCATCCACAGAGTGCATGTAAAACCACTTTACAATAAATACCTTTTCATTCAGTTCGTAACCCATTCCAGGTATTGGAACGGCGAATACGGTATATACGGCGAATGAAAACGTTCGTACCTGTGTTTCTCATACATATCATAATTGCCGGCCGGTACAGTGTGCGGAGCGGATCACTGTGATGTTTCGCGAGCTAGCAACATCGCAAAAGCGTTTTCTCTGTTTAGCCAGCGAGAAATATATGGCCTTTCTTTCACACCTATGGTAATACCATCCTGCGACTCTGTAGAAACGGTCTGTATATAATCGCAATGTTCTATAAACACTAATAAAATCCTATGAGCATTTTCAGCCCCTATGGAAGATAGATGTTTTGCAAAAGCAAGTATATAAATTGCAACATGCAACAATAAAAAATGCTCATAGACTGCTCATAGAACGTTACTCTTAAAAACAACTGGGGCCAAAATATAACAAAAAATTGCGGAACTCTGTAGATTTTCAATTGGACAGATCAGATAAATTTCTTGGTTTTCGATTAAACTGTGAAGGAATAAAACGTTTTAAATATGACATATTTTCACTTAAACGTTCAACATTTGCGTGTTTTATTCGGATGTGCAAACCACCTGATATTTGATACAAGGATTTTTTTCATGACACCCAAGCACACAGCATACATGTAGTCAATAGTAAAAGATGAAACAAGACCTATATTTAAATGAAGTAAGCGCGATTTTTCTTTATGGTGTTCTTCATCTGCTTACAGAACAACTTGTTCGTCAGTTCTTAAAGAAATGGATGTTCCCTTAAAAATATCTCTTTCTGCTTTGTGGACTATAATCACCAAACTCCCAGCATTTATCACATGAAGAATAGCCGCCATGCGATTTGATACTTTCAATATATGCCTTCGCGGGTGCATCGCATGTAAAATTGAAAATTTCAACAGTATCCATTTTATTATGTAGAATTGATAAAATCTTACAAGAAATCACTTAACGACAGACCTGGAAGTGCCACAGAAAATACCAATCACAAATGGTGAGCTGCAAAAATTCCTAATTATACCCAAAATTGCCCAAAATTGTACATTATTGCTGTGAAACAAAGAAATTCCATCAATATTAATGCAAAGCATGATTTCTTTATTCACACAGAAAGAGGGTATCAATTTCTCCAATGCTTTTTTAATTCCAAAATGGCAATATTCGCCATTTTGTATCTCTTTAAATTCGCCAGATCTCGGAGTTTTTAATAAGGATCTGCAATCTAGCGGCAGTTCAGGATGAAAGGGCGCTAGAATCTTTAAAACAATATTTACAGTGTGTTGTGAAATTTTTGTTTTTAATGCCCATTCACGTAAGTTACTTGTAAAGTCATCATTAATGATATTACCTGTGGCCTCATTAATTGCAATATCTTCCAAATTATCGAGTTCTACAGAATTGGAAGGTACGCCTGACTATAAAATGAATACTGTTTAAATTTTCATTCGAAGGATTTTGGGAGAAATTAACAGTATTAGTGTGACAGTTAGTCACTGACTCCCAACAAAAGTGGATCAATGTTATTAAAATTTTGAACATCATCTGCTTTTTCATTAGTTTCATTATCATTACTTGTTGCCACATAACTAAGTAATTCATTACAAACGACATGATTTTCTTTCGCAATTCTTCATTACATTTGTCTTTTGGATATCTCATATATTATTTTTTTTCTTTTGTACATTTGAAATAGGTAAACGATTCTCTTCAATGTTATCAACAAACATTTGCCTATATGTACATTTAAATCAAAAATTATCTCAATAAGAAGCAATATTTAATACTACTAGTTTAGCAGAAAATTAGCAAACTAACACTAAGTAAAAAAAACATACATCATATAATAACAGGTTGACTGAAACTATAACTTTCCGGTAATATGCTTTTCAAATTAAAAATTGTGGACAAAATTTAACTGAACAGTATTTAAAATTCAAAAATAAACTTTGTATGTACTTTTCGATGTTCACTGCAAAAATAATTAGGAAAACACTACTAACTAAAAACTAAAACTTACTAACAACTTATACTTCATAGTCTTTATTTTTTATTCTTTTGTCTATCTAGAGCATGCTTTAGCCACAATTTTATGCTATCTTCTATTTCAGATAGGGTTACACCTTCAATATTAGATCGGCCTGCCTCTGAAAAATAAATATAAGAAAATTAGATAAGACGTTGCATTCATTTTATGATGGCGGTAATATTCTATACAAATTCTTGTGACCCCCCTTTCATATACAGGATACCACAAATGAAATGCTGATACAGATTTTACATTGTTTATTAAAAAATGTTTATTATATTTCATTGCTTTCAGATACCTATATAAAAAATGAATGACTAAATGTGAAGGCTTTTTTGTAACATCCTTTTTAATACATCACATATCTGGTATTCTGTACAATCCAAAGAAATCTATAAACCTGGTTTATACTTTTTTACAGCCAAACCGTTGAGTTTTCTCTCCTAACACCCCTTACAATAACGTCTAACTTTGTGGGCAACTCCCTCTTTTTTTCAGCACATGCACTTCGCGCAGTTTTTCAGGCCTTGACGTAGATGGTGTATTACCCACTTCATTTTCTGGAAACAACAAGCTCTCTATGATGCTTTCCTTGAAATCAGTTATCGAAATCGACGAATAATTAATGGCTCTGAAAAGAAAATGTGCATTTACAAGAGCAGTTCCAAATATTAACTCAATTGCAATTTTTCGGTACCACTTTACGGTTTTCCTTAGTGCACTGTTGTAACTGGCCATTTGATCAGAAAGATCAATTGAACTTTTAGTTTTATTGTAATCTAATACAGCTATGGGTTTCTCTATGTTGCCTGTGCGCCTTTGTATGACCACTGTTCTGTGCTGTTTGGTAGAAAGTATAAGTACATCTCTCTTGTCCTTCCATTTTAGAACACATATTCCACGATCATTCTCCTTTGCAATTATTTCTCCAATTTTTTGTTTTTTAGTAGTTACTGCTTTAGGATTACCCCTTCGATTAGCTCTCAGAGTCCACAATAAATGTGTTTTATTGTCCAAAAGTTTGTTGGCCAATTCTAAGCTTGTGTAATAGTTATCAGTAGCCACTGTGCGATCACAATTTAAAAGCTTTCGGGATAGTTCCATAACAATATTTGTAGAAACGTAAGCACCTGCGTCTTTATGTTTCCCACAGTATAACTTCATGTTCCATGTAAACCCATTACTAGAATACAATTTAAACAATTTAACACCATAATTGTGCCTTTTTGTGGTATGTATTGCTTCATAATAAGTCTACCACGAAATGGAACTACACTTTCATCGATGCAAAATTCTTGATGGGGATTGTAGGCTTCTTGAAACTTTTTTATAAGCAAATGCATTAGTGGCTCGATTTTATATGCACGGTCAGCCTGGGAACACATTTCATTGTCACTAAATTGCCAGAAATTTAACAATAATCTAAAACTATTTCGGCTCATAACTTGGCCTACTACACTGTTTTGGTAAATTTTTTCACGCTTATTCCAATAACTTTCAAGTCCAGGTAATTTGACTAGTCCCATGTAGCCGACGATGCCCATAAAAAGCGTCATTTCTTCTTTAGTTGTCGGTACCCAAGCACGAAGACGGCTGCTTTCAGAAACATCCTCTTGGTTGATTAACTTCTGTATTGTATATAGGTTTGTGTGATCGGTCATGATTTGAAAAAGTTCATCGTCGACAAAAAATGAAAAAAAAATCACTGGGATTACCGTCGATAAGTTCAGCAGCAATCTCTGGAGTAATACCAGTATGTTCGGCATCCAATGCAAACTTTTCATGATTCCCAACTGGATCCCGCCGCCGAATATTATTCACCTCACTTATTTCATCTTCTTGTATGATTGGATCAACATGTGGAAGGTCTGAAGTTTGCTGAGTATGATGAACAGCAGTCGATGATGGATTATCAGGTTCACTAGAAGACGTACCTTGTTCTGACTTCAAAATTCTAGTAATTGAATGTAGTGTTGTAGTTGAGTAGTGAATAACTTGTTTTGTCATATTTGGGAAAAATGTTTTGTTCCTAATGACATCATAGTACTTGATACACCAATCCTGCAACTTGGCTTTCCGAAAACTGTTTGTAGTTCCTGTAATTTTTCACAATCTTTCGGGATACGATAGCCACTGTTTAATTCGAAATTTGACCAAACTAAGTCGTATTAATGTGCTCCCCATTAACAAAGAAAACTACATTTCGTTCTCTCACCATGATGAGAACACAAACATCAAATTGATTTTAGATTTAGATTTTTGGGGCATCTCTAGATGACCTGATAAACACCTTGAAAGAGGAAGATTTAGCTGTTTTAAACCACGAATCTCAAAATATCCGTATGGAAAAACTCAGTTTACTAACTCGAAAAGAAAGTTTCTGTTATGATTGCGTTGATAATTTAGAGAAATTGAAGGGTACTAGTTTACTTCCTATGGATAGTTTTTATAATAAATTGACATAACTATCAGTGTTGAAAATTATGCTCACGCTCAAAATGTTTGGAAATGTTTCGAAATTAAAAATTCTGGTGAATATGCAGACTTGTATCTAAAGATAGATATTCTATTTTTGACTGATGTATTTGGAAAATTTCGAAAAAACAAGTGCAACCCACGGTTTGGATTCAGCATGGTATTATGCTATTCCTGGATACACTTGGGATTGTACGCTTAAGTATACGAAATGTAAATTGGAATTGATATCGGACGTTGACAAAATTGTTTTTCGAACAAGCTATTCGCGGAGGCATTTGTGTATGTTCTAAACGGTTTTTGAAAGCAAATATAAAATGCGTGCCTGAATACGATGTCTTTAAACTCTCTAAATACATAATGTATTTAGATGTTAATAATCGCTATGGGCATTCGATGGCTGAAGCTTTGCCATATGGAGGATTCGAATGGGAGGAAGATGTCAGGAATTTTGAATTTCGCTCCATACCAGACGATTCCGCCTGAAGATTCTATCTTACAAGTAGATGTAGAATACCCCCAAAGCTTACACGATTTGCACAAATATTTTCCATTTTGTCCAGACCGTCGTGAACCACCCCATTCCAAGTTACTATTATTACTAGTTATTGGCTATTAAAGGAATACATTTTAGATTATCGTCAAGGTACAATTCCGAACACGGCGGCATACTGCAGCGGCAAAGCGCCAGCGGCAAGCGACAGTACCGGTTCTACTGTATTTATATGAAATACATTCCAAACACGACGTCACTGTCGCCTGCCGCTGTTGCCTGCCGCTGCCGCCGACCACATCACCGCTCCGAGACCAGTAGTGTGGTCGACCGCACGCAGTTTAGATCCAGAAATGAATTTCTCGGTGGAAGACGAAGAGGAATTAATCAATGTTGTGGCAAAACATTCCGTCCTCTACGACGCAGCGCACCCAGAGTATCGGAACATTTTGGTCAAAGACAATATTTGGAATAAAATAGGAAAGGAGCTAAATAAAAGTAGTAAGTATTTAAATTTTTTTTATTGTCCTTATAGATGTCGATTAAACTATCTCGTCAAAATGTTTTTTTTTTAAATTTTGATAAATACAATCATACATCATACTTAGGTGAAGATATACAAATAACAACAAAACTATCTCGTCAAAATATTTTTTTTAAATTTTGATAAATACAATCATACATCATACTTAGGTGAAGATATACAAACAACACACTAGTTGTATACATTATGTTATAAAGAGATAGAAAAAAAATTCAAAAGACTACTTTTACATATTAATATGCTATGTTATTATATTATTTTTAAACATTTTAAATTGAAAATTCGGACATTGATCCCTATAACAATGGCGACGCTATTTTATGCTAAGTGAGTAAACATGTAAATGTCAACCTAATTTCACAAACATAAGAATATGAATATGTTTTATAAATAAATATCTACGCCCCATAATTGACAGCGGCTTGTTGCCAAGCAACTGCACCATATTGGCTGCAAAAGAGATCTTTCAGCTGGTCTCTGATACGAAAGCCTTCGCTATTGGCAAATCCGCCAAAAAGTGTTTTTATGATTGGTTTCCTCATTGTTGTATTGATAAAAGGGAGAGTTATTTTTTTCGTAACCATCACGAAGAAGATTGTGTAAGCAACAGGCAGTTAATATTAAATCATCAACAACACTTGGTGCTACAGCAATAGGTGTATAGAAGATTCTGAAGACTTGACTCATTATCCCGAAAGCATTTTCTGTCACTCGACGACCACGGCATATCCTGTAGTTATAAATTTGCATTTCCTTTTTTAATCGGGCAACTCTTTTAGCATAGGGTTTCATCATATAGCTACTTAAGGCAAATGCTTCGTCCCCAATTAAAAAATGTGGCAGCTTTACCGTTGTGTTTGGCAAGTATTTTGGTGGAGGAATATTAAAACTATTATTTGCAATGTTCTTTCCAATTGCCGACCTTTCAAATATGCCGTTATAAGATTCTTTGCCATAAGCACCAACATCAACCACTACAAATTTATAGTTTGCATCGACAACAGCCAACAAAACGATTGAAAAAAATCCTTATAATTAAAAAATAGTGATCCGCTGTTTTTAGGTGCCCTTACGCGAACATGCTTACCATCTATGGCACCCACGCAATTCGGTATATTCCATTTTTGCCAAAATTCTTGTTCAATATTTTTAAAATCATTTTCAGCAGGAGGTCGCATTAATATTGGTACCAACTTCTGCCGCAAAACTTTAAGAACATGGCTCACAATTCGTGATATGTAAGATTCAGATATGCGATAGGCAAATGAAAGAGATTTGTAGCTTTCGCCTGTAGCCAAAAATCTGAAAAAAATATTACACATATATTAGTATAATAACTATTTTTTCTAGGTGATGATTGCAAGAAAAAGTGGAAGTTTATTCGAGATGCATATCAAAGGTACAAGAAAAAAAATAAACTAGGTACTGGATCGGCTGCTCCAAAAAATACAAAAGACAAAAGGCACCAGCAGTTATTGTTCCTTGATGGTGTTCCACAACACAGATCAGGGGGCTCTAATGTAACAGAATCACCACAGGACTCGGAAAACGCGAGAAATGCAGACGAAGAAGAATTAGTGGAACTGGAAGAGAAGGAAAATGACACACCGAAAAAAGATAAAGAAGAAGAACCGAAGAAAAAGCGCCAAAAACGTACAAACACTGATGACCTGGTATTAAAGCTCTGGAAAGAAAGAGATTCAAAAAGACAAGAATTATTGAAGACCATGGCAAACAAAAAGGATGACGATGTTGCACTGTTTTGTGGTCACATTGCAGAAGTATTAAGAAATTTGCCACCACTTTTTAAAGCACAAGCCAAAAAACAATTGGGAATCGTTTTGGCTGAGTACGAAATTATGGCAGCAGGAAGCGCGTCGTATCCTAACTTGGCAAGTGCAAATCCAACAGATACCAATATTGCTTCAAGAACATCTTCATCCATGTCACAATATAGTACGACGTTGTCCAGTGATTTAAATGCATCCAATACCCAATCGTCGGAAGGAAGTAGTCATGCAATGCCAGAGTCTAGCAATATTACACAGATTTTTGATTTTTCTTATATACAAGAAGAAAATCCGGAATATCGTAATATGTCAACTTAACTCAAACCTAAACTTAAACTTACTTAAACTGAAACTTACCTTAAAGTCAAAAATAATTTTGCTTCTGCACTTATAGCAACCCTCAGAACCCTTGGTTTCATTTCTTCCTTAATTAAACTTAGTACAAAATTAAACTGACTTTTATTTAAACGGCAAAATTCTCTAAATGTTCGTTCGTCACTTAACAAATGATTTTGGATCAGAACAGAATAACTGCCTTCCTGAGATCTCTTTTCAAATAGAGGCATCGTACGTTTTCTTTTTTTTTTCTCATTGCGTATAAAAGCAAAAAGTCATCATCTTCTTCTTCCTCAAGCAAAATATTAAATATTTTATTGGAAATGTCAGACATTCTTTCAACTAAAAACCACTGTTTCGCCTTTAAGTAATGGAACTGCAAAGATCTGTTGCCGATAAACTGCAAATGAGAACTGCCGCCGTGTGGTCGCCTTCGGAATCATAGTAACCACAATCGACAGCAGCATTGTGGATGTCGTCTGCCGCTTACAGTTGACGTCGGTCGCTGTCGCCGTGTTCGGAATTGTACCTTAACTTCAAGTAACCATTGGCAAATAATTTAAAGCTAGCAGTAATTCATAGGGTTTTAAAATTCAAACAATCGCCTTGGTTCGAACCATATATTGACTTAAACAGCAAGCTAAGAGCAGCTGCTACAACATTTCTTAAAAATGTATACAATTTATACAAATTATTCCATAACGCGGCATTGGGAAAAACAATGGAAAACATTAGGAAACATAGGATGGTTAAAATTGTTAGTCGTTGGAGTGGAGATATGTGGTTAAAAAATCTCATCGCCTCACACAGATTTCATAGTAGAGTAGTTTTCGATAATGATCTAATGGGTATTGAGTTAAAAAAAGTGAATTAATATTTAATAAACCACTGTATGTGGGTATAACAATTTTAGATATATCCAAAATGTATATGCATAATTTTCATTTTTCGTTCATGCCTACAAAATGGTACCAAAAAAATGCATAATCTTGTGTCTGGATACCGACAGCTTAATTTATGGGATACAGTGTGATGTATATGAAGAAATAATGAAACAAAATTTATCTTGCTTTGATACATCGGATTATTCCATTGGCAACCAATACAACATTACATTGGTGAATAAAAAAATACCGGGTCTTTGAAAAGTTGAGGCAAACGGAAAAATGTTACCAATTTTGTTGGTCTTAGATAAAAAATGCACAAATACAAAGTCGATGGGGGAAAGGTAGTTAAGAAATCAAAGGGATTAAAGTATAGTACAATGAAAACTAATATATCTTTTAAAGGTTTTGAAGAGTGTCTAAAACAATTAAAAAAAAATAGTCCAGAGAAGGATTCGTTCTGCTGCACATAATGTGTTTAGTGTGGAATGAGCAAAAATTGGATTAAGCGCAACCGATGACAATCGTTATTTAATACCGAATTCGTATAATACTCTTCCCTGGGGTCATTTTGGCCCCACGTAGAACCTAAGCGTTATTTGTACTGTTTTCTGAGGTAATTTGAGCCTTTTCACAACTTGTTCTTTTTTGTGGTGTCGATATTCCCCCCGATTCTGTAACTGTAAGTGGTTAGGTAGCAAGTGGCCGATGGCAAGGTCAGTGGATAACTAGTCATTTTGAACGATTTGATATTCTGTAGGTTTAGACTTGAGCAACTGTCATTTTCTAAGTTGCTTGGAAGTCGTTATGAAAGTCTTTAACTAGCTACAACATTTTTGCAGTGGTTATCAATAATAACATGGATCCTTGGATTTTTAATATTATCTTAAACGAACATATACAGGAAATAAATGCGCAGTAAGTTGAAAAACACTTAATTTTTAATACTCAAACATCACAATCAGTTGAGAATAGTACTAAATTAAGTTTTAATTGTTCTTTTACAGAGACGCAGTTAGAATTAGACAAAGGGCATTGCGAGATACTAGTAATCCCTTTGAAATTCCTGTGGAAAAATTTAAAAAAAAAATGTTCCGATTAACTCCTGAACTGGCTCTGAATTTTTTTCAGAGAATTGAGGCATTACTCGAAGCACCACAAAGAATGACTTCTATTCCAAACCATTTAAAGGTACAATTAATCTACCCACCTATGAGAAGAACGTATATATTCTAAGCAAGGAAATACTTTTTAGTTTTTAGCAGCCCTTTACTTTTATTCTCAAGGCAGTTACCAAACTAATATTGGTCAAGATTACAATATTTCAATAAGTCAACCATCTGTAAGTAGATGTGTTCGATTGATCAGTGAAGTTATTTCTACAATAATTTTACCTGAATATGTGAAGTTTCCCACAAGTAATGAAGACATGTAGCGCACAAAGAACAGGTTAGCTATATAGCTATATAAGCATACAAGAAATACAATGGTTTTCTCAAAAAACTGGGCGTGTTTAATAATCCTAATTTATCATACTACTTTATTATAGATTTATGGAAAAATTTAATTTTCCAAATGTGATAGGTTGTTTAGATGGAACACACATTTCGATTATTCAGCCTGCAGAAAATGATCCTGTACGACCAGGCATTGCATACTTAAATCGGAAAAATTTCTACAGCATTAATACTCAGTTGGTAAACGAAAACTTAAACTAACGTATAATTGAACAAGAAATGATTATTATTAATTTTTAGATATGTGATGCTGAGTTAAAGATCCTTGCTGTGAATGCACGATTTCCAGGATCAACGCATGATTCTGCCATTTGGCAAATGTCTAATATTAAGAGACATTTAGAAGCAAAGTATCTCGATGGACTCCGAAATTTCGATTTGTTAGGAGACTCGGGGTATCCTTTACAGCCATGGGTTATGACACCAATTCTGGATATCCAAATAGATACACCAGAAGGACGTTACACACAGGCACATTGTCGTACTAGAAATACAATAGAAAGATGCATCGGATTACTAAAATTTAGATTTAAGTGTCTTCGTAAACATAGGTCTCTTCATTATCACCCTGTTACAGTAGGCAAGATAATTTACTCCTGTGCAGTTTTGCATAATATTTGTATTGGTGCAAATATTGAGTATAATGAAGAGATTATTCAAGATGAAATTGAAATCGCAGATGATAATCCGCCAGTTAATGATTTACATCCCAATTTATTACGAATAGGTAGAGATATTCAAAGAACTATAGTTCAGCATTTCATGTAATAGTTTTTGTTTGTCACTTATAAATAAAACAAATTGATATAGAAAAAAGTAACACGGTTTTACTTTAAACTTCAAGAGGATTTCTTATTACCTCTTCCAAAACAGAAATGCATCAAACAAAACAAATATTTAACATAGACTCAACAAAATGTATTAAATAAAACAGATTAGAAACTATCCTTTGTACCTAATTTATGATATGTTACTTCAACATTCACCAAAGAACAAAAGATAAACTTTAAATAAAATAAACTAATAAATAATTCAATGAAATACATTAGACTTGGTTTAATTCACTAATAGGAAACTAGGTACATATTTTCTAATAAAATACACAACTTAATGTCTAATGTAATAAAAAAACCTCATAACATAGGTATGGACTTTATAAAATAATTGGGAAAAATGTATATAACTATCATTTATTTTGTTTTGACAGACTCTCTGCCAGTGCAAAGTTTGAAGTAGCCAACCGATCGATGCTTACTGCTAGTCTATCAATACTTGTAGTAAATTTTTCAGTTGACTGAGAATATTCGTTTAATGCACTTGGCAACAATTTTTTCTTACTACTGTAATTCTTTGCACCAGCCTTTCTTTTTGTTCCTTTCTTTTTTTTCAGATGTTTGGTCAGACATTGTTACATCAGTTTCGTCAACTTCTATAACAATATTTTCTACTGTTTCATTTACATCAGATGATGAAGTTTTTTCATTTATAAATTCTAACTGAAATTGCTCTAGGTTCAACTCTGTGGGTTCCAGGTGTTGACGTTCGTTTTCTAATAGTTGTACGTCTTCAATACCCCCTTCCTTCAACTCACTGTCACACTGACGCTGTTCCAATTAATGAAATTAACTTATTTTCAGTATCCGTCAATTCTTCCTTAGGATCTATGCCACCACCAGTTTTTTGGGTATTCACTGCAATGGTTCTTCCCTTCTTCTTTACTTTCGACTTCCATTCGATGAAGCTCTATAACATTGAAATTTAGAACAAGTGAAACTACACGTGATGCATACGTACCCTTCTCCATTGCTCTGCTGTTTTGGTCGCCCCCTTTATACTGTTTAAAATACGCGATAAATCGGTCCATTCACTTAGATTGTCTGATTTGATTAACATTTTCCTATGGTTACACATGTAATCCACCATTATATTTTGTTGTTGCAGTGAAACTTTCACTGCCCTTTTCCTGTTCTCCATATTTCATTTAATTCAATTCGAGTAATTATTAAACTATTTCCAGTAATCGAGTATCACCACTACTAGTAAAAAGTTTGGTTAGGATCATGACGTTTGGTGTATATTTGTGTACATTGGTGTACAAGTCGTTATGAAGTGGTTTTGAAAAACTCATAGCAACTTCCACAAAGGTACACTTTACAGAATACGAAATAATTTAAAAGTCGCTATAGAGTTTTTACAAAAGTTGTTCCTGAGCCAGTAGCTAGCGAATGGCTTCAGAGTCACCTGACTTACAGAATCGGGGGATTATGTAAACTATGTATGAAAATGTGTTTTGCAACTTTTTAAATAAAAGATTTGTTTAATTTTTTTTACCAAAACAACACAAAAAGCAGTGAGTTTAAATTTAATTTCATCTATTTCCATTGTCAACAGGTAAGATCTAGTTTTTTTGAATAAGTAGTTACGGCTCTTTCAATCGAATACCCATATGCCATACGCAGTGTACGAAGTGCATTATTGCGATTCGTATGTGATTCCGGGACAGTACCAGCAACAAAATTACTTGATAACATCGCTCAATTCCTAGAGCGAGTACCACATTTTTTCGCTGGGGTATTTGTATCCATTCTTCTAGGTTATATTATTATATTATTGACGGGCTTTTGACATACATAACAAAAAGGAAACACAATAATATAGCAAATACAATTAACCTTACTTTTATTTCACGGAATTCATAGTAACAGTTGAAATATTATCCTAGCGCTGAGACTCTATGCAAAAAAGCCGGTTTTATTGAAAGATGTGTCTTTTATCTTCACAAAACTACCAGCACCATCAAAATTCACGAGTATATAACAATTTTATAGATAAACATGTTAAGTAACATTTTTTTAGGTTACGGCTATATTCAACAAGTATATGAATATTTTGACTATTTTGACTGGTTGAGTAAAACTTATTCAGAAGAAAAGCATATACAAATAATAATACTTTACTTACCTAATGCCTGTTTCACACAAAGTTTAGGAATAACAATTTCTCAAGGGACAAATGAACATAAACATTCGGAAGTGCCAGACCAAGACATTCTGGAATGCTCTCTGGTAGCTTATCCTACCGCACGTGGTTCTGCGCTGCGTACGGTCACTAGTACGTCACCAACCGATATGCATATTTACCAGTACTCATTGCGGTTACTGTCTTTGTTCACTAGGGTCAAAATATCGCGTTTCATCATAATATTATTGACCGTAACGTCGCCCGGTATATATAGCTACCGGAAAGCGTTAAAGGGATAACGAACGTTCTAGATCAACATCCGCGTGATCCAGATTCAATAAACGAACGATTCAAAGTCATCAGATTGATCGGACGTAAAAAACGAACAACGCCTTATGCTAAGTGGCCTCGGAAAATGAATTAGATGAAACAAAAATTTTATTTTTGAACAAATTTTTCAAAAAAAACAACTATGACAGTTATGTGCTATTACTTTAACCCAAATGTCGTCTTTTTAGGCGTGACATTCACGTCTTAAATTTCTTTTTATTTACCAAAAATTCACTTTCAGATAAAACCACTGAATATTATTCTGAGAGAATGTACATTGACGAAATATTATACAATATACAGATATTTTATCAAATAAAAAGGGTACTTTTAAAAAATACCAAACTCGTAAATTGAGAATGTATAACTTTTTTTCAAATCGACAACTGAGTATTTGCGTTTAAAACAAAATTTTTCCAATACAGGCTAATACATTATACAATAAGATAGTTGAACTTTAATTACCACAATTGGCAGGAGCAACAGGCGTCTTCTGCATTCGCTGCCTAGCGTACTTCAACCAAATCTTTATTGCCTGTTCAGCTTCACTCTGAGTAGTAGCATGTGATTTAATCTGAACTGCACCTGTAACAAAACCAAAAAAAAAACCTTTCAGTTCAAATTTTATTTTATATCCATATATGCCTATTAAACAGATTCATTTGGCTTGACTTTCTATGGGTACTTGTTTATGACTAATTCCAAATTATGAAAGAGCTTTTTCAATTACTTCAACGAAAATGAGGCAGTGCCAGTGTGTTTAGAAATACATACTTACGTATTGTGGTCAAATTCGTGTTATCAGTTCCAAAGACCTTCTTATTGGATCTTTGACTTCTTTGTCCTGCCCGTCCCCAATTTATTTGTCAGTAATGATCGCAGTATGCGATTGACCGTTCCTGTTGTGCCAGTGCCACCCAAACTTGCTAAGTAGAAAGCCTATTATGAATTTTAATAAATAAGATAACATTTTAATAAATTGAAGAGTGGGCTCGAACAACGTTATAACTTACATTTTATCAATTTTTAGGAAGGGCAAAAAACTGTATATCCCTTATTTGCACTTCAAAATGGGAAAAACGTTGTGCGATCGTGACAGTCATAACGTTCTTTCATGTTGTTAGCAAACATTTCACGCGATTTGCCCATAGTTTACGCTGCATAGCATGTTATACACGAAATACGTGGAACAACGTTGTAACTGTTCTGTAACCTACAGCGTTGTTCCATGCTTATCCAAATGTTTCGTATTTTTCAATACGCAATCTGTGGATTAAAAAAAAAACAAACGTGTACTGTTGTTAATATTTTTATTTTTAAGCTCGAGTAACGTGAAAAAACAACTTACTGATAAATAAACTAAGTCTTAATACAAAATGTTCAATAGTGTAAATGAAAGTAGATCTCTTACGTTACATGCATATACGTAATATACAGTAATAGGGAAAATCCATTCATTCTGATAACAAATTTTCGTAGAAAGGATGATAAACCCGATTCATATACTGATCAATATCTAACAAATTAGCTTTTTTAGCAGACGAAATAGGTATTGGTCCCTCATATGCCAAAGGTGAATTTTCTATACTATCAAAAGTTGCAGTGAGTGTTTTCTTGTACTTTGCAACCTTTTTAATGATGGGGACATGATTTCAGGGTCGAAGGACATTATTAACACAAGTTTTAAAGTTGTTATCATTCTCCAATTGTTATTCTGCCCTACACATCTGTCTGACCATATAATCAGCTGTTTGCTTTCGCCTGTTTTGTAATCGCTTTAACTGTTCTATCACGTACCTCAGTAAACATGATGAAATTTCTGTGGCTCTTCGTTTTGCTACTGTTTCGTTCCATAGCATCGTAATCGCATTGTTAGATGCCGCATCATGTATATCCAAATTGTACTTTGACAGCTGGCGCTGGTAAAATACACCGCAGTGATGTCAAGTAGGACAGAATAAAACCTGTTGCAAGTCGATGAGTGGAACAAAAACATTGGAGGGGTTGCTTTCTGCCAGCTGTTTATCTTCACTTATTTGTGCATACCCTGCTTTAGCACGCATTTGATGAACCTGCATAACTTGCGGTATTTCCTATCTCTCTTCCTCAGTATTGGCAGCACATAATTTAATATAATGCCTATCGCAAAATGTGCATGTATCAGAACGAGTTAGTCCAAATTTTAGATTCAACTCCGCAAATACATCATTATAAGTCCTAATTGATATATTTTTGTCTTGGATATCTATTACAAAAGAGCTTATCCATTTTGTTTAAGTTAAGATCTTCAGATAGGAACATAGTATGAGTTTTGGCTCGTGAATAGTGGCTTTCCTATTTATGAAAAGATAAAATATGCTCTCTGATCAGCCCTCTGACATTTTCTAGATCAGCATGTGGTCGATTTGTATGATATCCTCGTAAATCTTTAATCTCCATCCCGTTCTTCAGTTTCTCTACCAACATCTGTATTCATCGAGGGATAGCTTTAATCAGGTGGTAATTTACTGATGTGGTAGATCATCTGTGTATACGCCTCTTCATGGTGACATATAAAATCCTTTTCCTCCGTTTTTTTCCCCGAGCCGTTCGAAGATTCGTATGAAAAGCAACTGTGGTCTACTGTCAAGTAAATTTTTTTATTCACAAGAAATGGTGCTAAAAGATTACTCTCCCAGTGTTACGATAAAAAAAAACAATGAGTGAATTCTTGAAATTTTGTTCTTTTCATCTCGTTCATCTCTCTCGCAGTCTTCTATAGATGGGCTGAAGAAATGATCGAAAACGAGATAATTTCAGTAGCTTTGGTGTTGCAAACTTTTTGGTTCATACACCCTTCTGATATGACGCCGTCGATATCAAAAATGCAACTTTTTTACAAAAAACTGCACGGAAATCTTCCTGGGGCCTATTTAGGTTTATATTAGTCAGGTTTTAACTGAGCTTGTAACTTCATAGCAGCTGTGTTGGTAATAACAGAAACTTCAGCTCCGCTATCAATTAAATATTGCAACGATAAAGCTTTCCCATTACATAAAAGTGTTGCTATGGGAGAGGTTTGCAAATCACGCCTCGGTTTTATGAGCATCATTGATTTGGAGTTGCCAGATTTGATTTTTTGTCTGCGTACCTCTTCCAGATGTCCAACTCGGTGGCAAAAGGTACTTTGATGAGCTTGATTGAACGGCGGTTTGCGTCCTACTCATTTGTTTGGAACTTGACGGCAAAGCTGGACACTTGTCCCGACTATGGCCCTTGCCACCGCAACTGAAGCAATTCCCTTTAATGGAAACCGACGTGGCACACTAATTACTAGATCGACGCACACTAGATTGTCTCGGACTTCGTGAACTTCGGCGACGGTACGAAAAATGGTGACGTCGCGTCGCGTAGAGGGTCGGTCCCTAGACGGGGAACGTTTTGCACTGTCGCTGTTATTGCTGTGTGATGTTTTTTCACGTCTTCTCGCATCGCATGCACTTAACAATTTTAATAACTCGCGTTTCGACACTGGTTTGCTCGATATGGATGGCGGTACGAGATTCATTGTGATCAAGTCCGTACTGGACCATACTGATGACAGTACTCCATGGAAGACCATCGTGAAATCGCCGAAAACTACGTAACTTGAGATAACCGTAGTCACTCAGAGAATCGCAGTCACGACTACGCAAAGTAGCGGCGAGAAATGCACGCGCACCTGGAGATTCGCGATCCGGAAAAGCTATTGTCAAATCGTCACAAAATGTTTGCCACGTTCGCTGAACTGGTCTCCATTCGGAATATTACTCGAACGCACGATTCTCTAGCGATTCTCCTGCTCTTGCAATCATGATACTGTCACTGAGATTTAAATCAGGTTTTAGATGAGTAGCGTCCTCTAGCCACTCGGTCATAGAAAACGAACTGTTTTCAGGGTGGAATCCTGATAGGCGAAACGACGTCACAGAGGCTGGCGCCGGCGTATTTTCTAGAGGCGGCGGCTGTCCGATGGTCGCCATATTGGATTGACGACTCAAGTCGGCTATCTGCTGCTGGTGACTTGACATAAGGGCGGTTTAAGCTTCCAGGCAGCTTCGTGTAGCCTCGGCTCAAGTTCTCGTGTCTTCTTCACCCTCAGGACCTGCTCCGTCCTCTGTTTCTGTCACTTGGTCCGTCATGTTGTGCAATCCCGTGTAACACACCAAATAGTCCACAAAGTCAAAAAGAAAAAAAAAAAAAAATGGAAAATGAATAATCCCACTTCTGATGTGATCTTGATAGGGATAACTCCCTTAAATAATCCGCGAGTGATTAGCAACAATTGACGTATTATATTGTTCCACCCAACCACCACACCGTGCTCGTTAACGTACAGTTCATTCCTGACTACTTAAGAAACGGAACGCGTGCGCGGACGATCGGCCAACCGGGAGGTGACGGCTCCGGAGATGATCTTTAAGTGGTATACAGGGTTGCTTGCTAACATGTATAATGTCAATTTCGTCTTTGGTTATAAGGGGAATGTCTCCAAGTTACTTGCCATTTTTAAGCCATAGTTGAGAAGTAATGGGAAAAAGTTCTCTGGCAATATTAAATTTTTGTGAGTTTAGTAGACTAAATAATTTTAAATTTTTTTATACACTTCGTGATTATTTTGTAGGCATCTCCCCAGATATTGTCGTCAAGTTCATCGCATAAATTTTTCCAATGTTTTCTCTTGTTTATAGAGATACAATTTTTAAAGTCTCTGATACTTTCCTTATATCTTATAGAATGTATTGTATCCAAGTTTTTACGCTTCAAGTTTGATAGATGTCTTTTCAGTCGTTCAGATTTTCTTCGCAGCTTATCTATTTCAGAATTCCGCCAAAATGGTTGTTTATGATACGAATTGTAAGTTATAGAAATATTTTGTTTGGTGCATGATTTTAAACTTTTATATAACTTAATGTTATCCTTATCGTTATTGTTACTATAAATTTTAGTGAAGTCTTCAAGAAAACCTTTAATATTAAATGTTTGGTGTATAAATTCACTAATATTTTCGTAATATTTGTCAACAATATCAAAAGAGGTGGGATTATGATCAGACAAGGAATCTGTTCTATATACTTGCCAATTCACAACAGATTTTGAAAGCCGGGGAGTACCTACAGTTAGGTTTATAAATGTTTTATTATTATTTATTTCGAAGGTTGGTATGTTTCCTTGATTAAAGATTATAATATCTAATTGTGATTTTTCCCAAGTAAATACTCATCTTGTCATTTATGGGTGAGCCCCATAAAGAGGATTTTAAATTGAAATCCCTAAAAGAATATAATCACTATTTCTATTGTTAGAAAAAATACGAAAAATCTGGTCGATTTTAATTTTGAAATCAGACAATTTAATTTTAGGAGAAAAATAACACAAATTGGTACTTTTTAATTTAATTATTAGAAATGATTTATATTTCAGAACATCCCACACTTGTAAATTCTTGATTATGATTTTGATAGCAACGTCATCATTCAAATCTGTTATTAATTTTTCTTTTTTTGAAATTTTTTGGTTCTGTTCGGAAAAGAAAATTATATTATTTATTCATTTTTTTATTTATTTTTGTAACACTCAAATTTTTTTTTATTTTTATCAAAATTTTATCAAATTTTTTTTTATATGAATTATTTTATCAAATATTTTATCAAAATTTTATTTTTGATTCATTTTTGTAACACTCAAAATTAATTAGGTGATGAGCCCTTCTTCTTCTACCGACGTTTACCTGTAAAATTTTCATAAAAAAAATATTAAGTTAATTTATATTCTAAATTAAGTTTTAATTCGCAGTATTTTGGACAAGTCATATTGTCATATGTGTCCTTCTACTTTACAACTAATACTTTTGCTTTTGTTTTTACAATTCTTTGAAATATGATCATCTTGTTCGCCGCAATTTGTGCATATAATTTCATTTTTTTTTAATTTTTGCAATTTGTTGTAATGTGTCAAACAGTTAAAACACCTGATAGGTGTTTTAACCTATCAGTGTTAAGTTTTTCTTTGATTCTGATCATATTCTACCTAAATTTAATTTTCTTTTCGTTGAGTAAGGAGTTAGCGGGGTTATCCTCCATTTTGATCTTTGCCGATTGACGGCCCTTGTCATTTTTATTAAGACGTATTTCAATATAACTGTCTGCACTTACAAGTTTATTTAATTCTTCTTTAACTGAATCTATGGTCCAAGTGATATCCAGATCAAGTAGATAGGTAATTTTATAATTAGTCAAAGATTTAATTTCGTTGTTTTAAATTTTCTGATAATTTGTTTTTTAAAATAGACCTGTCTTCAGATTTCCCATTTAAATTAATGATAACGTCATCTTTGTTTATCTTAATATTTTTAAATTTAATTCCGAAACTAGAAGGATCATCAATGTCTTTTTTTAAATCTCTAACAACGTCAGCAAAGGAATTTATTTTATTATCCTTTATTATAATTGTTTCATTGTTATTATTTTTTAAGACAATTGAAACGGTTCCTGGAGTCTAGAAGGAAAGTAAATTTTGGTATTTGTTTTTTCTAAATAGATATTCAAAAAGTGTCCTAATGATATTTTGACTGTATATAGATTGTAGAAAGTTTCCTTCAATGAATTTAGTGCTTTTATGCTCATCGACCACCGCCTGAAGAGAAGACGATAACTGTTCCAATAGATTAAAAATAATTTCTTCACTGGTTTCGTTTGATATAATACAAATATAATTAGTTTTCGTGAAAGAATTGATAATACCAGCACAAAAATTTACTTCAAATTTATTGGTGTGTTTTTTCAATCTGTCAACCTCACATTTATTTATGTCGAAGTGAAAAGTCACTTGTAGATATTCATGTTTATTGTTATAACTTAAATTTGTATGATCTTTATCAATAATAGTGACGTATGGCATATTTAGTGTTTTTTTAGAATTTCGGGATAAAGTCGGAACGATGTCCAGTGTTGAAAGCATGTTGTGCCAGGGCGCACGAATCATGTCTTTTTTTCATCACTTTTGTGGGCTGTTATACGATATTTTGAACTTCTAGAAGACATTCCGATGTAAGAATTTTCAAAATGTTGACATTCAATTTTATAAACACATTTGGTTTTATCAAGGGGGTTTGACTTATCTTTTAAATTTCTAAATAAGTTACCTACTTTTTTTATGGTTTTTGTTGCAATTACAATGTATCTTTTTTCCTTTAGGATACCAATAATGTAGGGTGTTAAATTGCTAATGAAAGGTATTTTTATCTGTATCTATATTTTTTCCTTCAACATGCCTCGATTGCCGAAAGCTATCGATGAAGTGACAAGAGTTTTGCTTCCCCTGGCTCTACAGCTACACTCCCGCAACCACTAGAAATATATTAGATGAGTTTAACACCATAAGGTGATAATTGGGGATGCAGTCAATGGTGGGAGAAAGGAAAGCCAATCGTTAATCACTGAGCTTTCGCAGCTTATCGCTGCTTCACCAGAGTGTCAGAAAAGTGAGAAAGCCCATTAGTTTATTGTATTGTTTACAAAATAAAATACAAGGCGAGAAGCAATAAGCTTAGGACAAAATAGTAATATAGTACTTACTAACACAAGCCAGTTTGAAAATTGCAAGAAAAAGCAGTACAGCGGTCATCATCACAAACCAGTGTGTAGAGGAAACATTGGTATCTTATGGTTACCGCAGGCATATGTCTGACGATTCTTGACGGTGTGGTTAATCACCAGTTGAACTCACCATCATGTCCACGTGTAATTAATGTATGGTACGCTGTTAACCCCAGTACGTAAGATACCAATTTTATGGATTTCAAGATTTCCAGTTTTATCCATCATTGGAAACGACGTGTGGAATCTTTAACAACATTTCAGTTATGTTAATTTTAATTGTAGTATTTGCCCCTGTAACCACGACACAATGATCATCGTTGCAAACCCTTACTACTCGAATAGTGTGCCTTCCAAACATAACCTTTTTATGGTCGTTAAATATCGTCCGTGGGCCTACAGTTCCCCCTAACTAAATTTTACCCGATTTTTCAAGAGAGCCAAAAAACTGATATTGTGTTAGTTTGTTAAAATTTTCCAAATTTTTGCTGCTCACTTTGCTTTTATAAAAGGGGTTTTGAGTAATTTATTTTACGTTTGATCAAAATTTTTGTGTAGTTTTTTTTAAGATAGGAGATATGACAAAACAGACAGATATGATAATTTGAAACAAAAGAATAAACGGGATAAAACAAAATTACTATTTAAAAATACAAAAGCGTTATTTCCAAAATAACTAAGTTAACCAAAAAATTATTGCGTTTTTGAAAAACAAACTCAAAAAACCAACTCATAAATAATATTACACTTATAAATTAGAGGGACTATCACAAAAATGATGGACATTTCGTGGCAAAACACTTTTTAACTCTTGCAAGTGTTTAAATTTACTTGCAGGAATTTTATATTGTTGAGTATGCATCTTGGGATATTCCATTATTATCTCAAGATTTTTCGGCCTCACTGGCCAAGTTTGCCATTCATCATGAAAATCTGTTTTAAACTGAATTAGATGATTGTATTTTATGCACTTTATATCAGTAACTTTAGGATCATCTGCAGATTTTCCAGGGCGTATGGATGAATACCTTAAATGGCCCGGTAGCAAGAAGTTTCTAAAAAAAAAACCGAAATCCAACTCAACCGCTTCGTAGGTTCTAGGATTACGCCGTGCTTCTCTAGTAACGGACAAGTAATCGCTGGGAAAATGAATTTCTAGATTTTGTAATTTCCGTTCTATTGTAGAGTAGACTGAGTCACACTGACTCACACTAAAAATTTTTGATAAATGGTATTTCCAAATTTAATGGAAAAGTTTAAAAGAGCATTCGCCATTATGTTGTTGCTATTTTGATACGTACATCCATCTGAATAAATAACAACAGGAACATTCGTTGAAACACATTTTTTTTCTAAATAGTCCAACAAGCATGAAGCAAAAGTAGACGCTTTCAACTCGGTGTTCTGGTCTTTGGAAAACCAATAACAACACGCATCATGCGTGTTCATGTTGTAAATCGTAAAATTATGGCAACGCAATTTTGTCTTATAGTAAGGCCGACCGCCCACGGTGCGACTGTTTTGAAACAAAGGTTTTAATCTAGTTTAATCTGCAACCAGTTTACAACTAACATGAAACTTCTGCACGCACACGGATACGACTACTATGAAACAGTTTTAATCAGTTGGCATAGCAGTGCAATACTTACTTTTCACAATGTTAAATTCTGAATCAGATGAGGAAGATATGATTGAAAGGTTGACATCTGGTGTTGGTTCTGAGATGGATTCTGGGGTAGATTCTGGGGTGGTATCTCATGAATAAGAGCTAAGACTCGGCGTTTAAAATATTTGATTTGCGAATCGTTCAGTTCTTCCAGTTCCGGTAAGATACTGAGTAGAAACATTTTCAGACCCCCTTGCCTGTCAATTTCATGACGCATAGTTTCGCACTCGGTCTGTTGTATTTTTCCTTTTTTAGCTCTGAAATAGTCGGCGACATATTGATCTGCGTGTGCTGCTGCTGATTTTCTCTTTGTGAAGTTTTTCTTTGCTCGAGTACACGGTGTATACTGTAACGATAAATATTCGGTTTAGTTTGCAGCGTCAGTGCAGAAATGTCCGATAATGATGATTACGATGAAGCAGTAGATTTTACTGACGCTGAAGTAGAAAACACTACCATAGCTTCCAAGAAAGTTGCCAACAAGAATGACTTAATCGACTCCTCCTCGAAAGGAGGCTGTAAATATAAAAAAGTAATTAAACCGATACTTGAAGAATCACCAACCAAATATAATTTACGTAAGCGTGGAGGTATTTTATCCACAATGCAATATAACACAAAGTCTACTGAATACGTCTACTTGGATGATTTTGTTGAGTTAGTGGACAGGTTGACTTTTGTACGCGTCCAAAGAATCTGGTAATACAATATCACATGATAATGAAATTCTTTCGATCATCGAAAAACTTCGAGAGGCGAATGTTATATATTAAACGTTTTACATGAACCCCCTCCCCCTTTTAAAATGAGTCTGGATAAATTCGTACGTCGCTCCGGAGGTGTTCACACCACCACCCAAAGTAAAGCGGTCTCCAGTTATTCCATTTTATCTCTTACATCAGATGGGGATATTGATATCGAAAACGTTAAGACAAGTAATCTGAAAACTCCTACGGAAGATGCCGACGCTGGTACGAAAGGTTATGTGAATCGATTCATTGTCGAAGAAAATGTTGTTATAGACCAGGTATGGGCAATCTATAGGAAAAAGAACGTACACGTACAATGTGATTTCCTATCTTCTATATTCGTGTCTAATGTCACCACAAAAGTATAATAAATGATTCTATTGTTCGTTGCTACGCCGCCGCACTTTTGTTTTCTCCACTATGGGTAGATGTATACCGCCACACCACCCCCCTTGGCAGATAATTTGGCTACAAATTTAAAGTGTCTCTGAATTTAACTATTCTGCCAGATCGCGTTGTATGTTCGGGAGCAGGAGTGGGTTCTTGAGCGACGCGAGTTGCGTGAAGATTTCGTTGCAGAGCTCGTAGCGGCACGGCTTGTCGTCGGTGTGGACGTACGAGTGTTTCCTCAGCTGGGCGGCGAACGAGCGTTTCCACAGCTTGGCGGCGAACGTGGGTTTCCGCAGCTGGGTGGCGAACGTGTGTTTCCGCAGCTGGGCGGCGAACGTGTGTCCGCAGCTGGGCGGAGAACGTCTGTTTCCGCAGCTGGGCGGAGAACGTCTGTTTCCACAGCTTGGTGGCGAACGTGTGTTTCCGCAGCTGAGTGGCCAACGAGTGTTTCGGCAGCTGGGCGGAGAACGTGTGTTTCCACAGCTTGGTGGCGAACGTGTGTTTCCGCAGCTGGGTGGCGAACGAGTGGCGTCTCGGGCAGGTCGTGAGGGAAGGCGTCACCATGGACTGACGGCGGACATGCGTCGGTGTCGGTGGCGTCTGACGGGGCCGAAACGATTCCTGCGAGATAAGGCGGCCTTGCGCACTCTGTGGGTGCAGTTGACGTTCTGTGGAGGGTGCGGTGACGAAGGTACAAGGTGAGCGATGACACACTGGTTACCTTCGAGCCGGGCACTGAAAAGTAGAACCACGTAGAACGTTGAAAGGGGGCCTTGTGCAGTCGACGAGGGCCTGGCGAGTGATCGTGACCAGCCGAGAGCGTTGTCGGAGCCGCCGAGTGGTTGACGTTCTGCGGAGAGCGCTGTGGCAAAGGTACGTGGTGAGCGGTGACACACTGGATACCTTGGGGCCGGGCACTGAGGAGCAGAACGACGGAAGGTGGCTCGTGAACTATGTGAGTGCAGTCGAGAAGGCTGATGACCACATGGTTGAACTGCGACGTATTTGACGCGATGTGGTGCATGGCGAACTTAATCTCGACTACCTTAAAACAGCGGGCCAGGTTGTCCTTCCAAAATCGGCGTCCGAAGCTTCTTGAAGCGAGGCCATAACACCACTATTGAAGATGAATCCGCACACGTTGAATTTGATCGCGTTCGCGTCCGGGGTCACCAATATAGGAAAATGAACGTACACGTACAATGTGATTTCCTATCTTCTATATTCGTGTCTAATGTCGCCACAAAAGTATAATAAATAATTCTATTGTTCGTTGCTACGCCGCCGCACTTTTGTTTTCTCCACGATGGGTAGATGTATACCGCGACAAATCTTTGGCATGTTATGAGCTAAACTTTAGTGTGCAAATGTGTTCGCGGGTCGCGTAGATGGTTGAAAATAATATATCGTCGGATTTTAAACTAGTGTTCATAATTTTTAGCTATATAACAGACTTGAAATAATAAGACAATGTAATTGAATCAGTTATTTCGAAAAGGCCACAAATCCATAAAAGTTAATTTTACAGGATAGAAAAACGTTTCATAAAAACGCCACATCTGCGGAGAAGTGGCCTTTTCGAACTAAACAGGGAACTACATCGGTCATTATAGAACATTATCGAATAACTGAGATGTGGCACGTGAATTAGCATGTTTTGAAAGACATGGCGAAGTTAACTCATTTTTCCCAAATAATGGAGATGTGGCCTTTTCGAAATAACCGATTCAGTTATAATACAATTTATTGAAATAACAAAATGAAATGAAACGAAATGGTACATTATAATTAAATCGTGGAATTTGGAACTATTACAAACTACGAAATTTAAGTAGCGACACCGAAATCAATCAGACACTTGAACTTGAATCTGGGAAACTAATCCATCGATGTTTGGATTAATTCCACTAATACAAAGACGTGCAGAATTTTCCAAATTATCGTCAGTCAGCCTTGTACGATGTTTTGATTTATTAACTTTGATCATTGAAAATAACTTCACATTTATATAAGTACTTCCAAACGCACATATCAATCTTCTTGCGAATTTTCTAAGCTGCGGAAAATGGGCTTCATCGAGGTATTTTTTGGAAAAATCGCACAACCCCACGTCTTCAAATTTGGATGTTACGAGTGAGTTTTCTTAAATTTCGATCAACTCCATTTGCACACGTACTGGAGCATTTTATATATTACTTTTTGTTGGAGTAGCAAATAAATTGAAACAATTTTCCATGTTCTTGAAATCGCTAAATCTGTTCGATAATTGCTCCGACAGTAACTTGGGTTCTTCAGCATATTGAGCATAAGCTATATTTTCATGCGGAGAGAGCGAGGTGAAATGGTAACTGTTACCAGACAACATCTGTGCTTCCCATAAGCGGATTTTGTTCCAGAACGCTTTCAAATGGCTGTACAAATAATTTACTAACTGTCCTTGTTTTTTAAGTTTCGAATTCAAATCATTCAAATGGTCTGTATGGTCGACCAGAAATGCTCAGTCACATATTCATTTCGGGTCACTCAATTCAGATAATGGTTTATCTTTTATTTGCATAAAATCTGCTATCTAATTTCTATGCTCGTAAAACCGTTTCACCATTCTCCCTTTGCTTAGCCATATGAATCAAAATAATATGTTACGTCGTCAGATTCGCCTGATATTTCATCCAAAAAACGCTTTGAATTGACTCTTGAAGCCCTCGGGATCGTATAAAATTGATGGTTTTACTACCACATTCATAACATTCTGGAGTCGAGTGGACTTAGAACACAAGTTCTGTTGGTGGATAATGCACTGAAGAACTATCAAATCATATTTTTGCACAGTTGCTCAGTTTGCTCTTTCATTCAAAATTCCAATGAAACCTTTACGTAAGCCGACCATAGAAGGTGCACCATCTGTGCATACTCCAACTAATTTTGACCATGGCAAACCAAAAGTTGTGGATACCTTCTGAACTTCATTAAAAATATCCTCCCCTCTAGTGGTTTCTTTTACGGCTGTAAAGCAAGCAATTCCTCATTAACAGCGAACTCTTTATCAACACTTCGAATAAATACAGCCAGTTGAGCTGTGTCAAACAAATCAGTGCTCTTATATAATGCTATGGAAAATGATTCAAAACCAGCCATACGGTCAGTCAACGTTGTTTTTATATTATTAGCCATCATTTCTATACGTCGAACAACAGTTCGTCTTGACAAACTAATTTTTTCAAATTCATTTTTCTTTTCAGGACACCAAAACACTGTAAACTTCTAACATACACTCCTTAATAAATTCTCCTTCTGCAAATGGTTTTAATGACTTTGTCAATTTTGAACTAAATATAAAACTAGCCTTTATACAATTATCAAGTTGTGTTCTTTGTTTATGAAACATTTGCTGCTGTTTTTATTTTCAAATTTGCGATAAGTTTCTGGATAAGTTCAGTTTTGTCTTTTATTATTTGTCCTGTCAGCGAGTGCAGCATAGGATGCTTAGTTGAGTAATGTCTTGTAACGTTTGATATTTACTTACTGTATATTCTTTTGGAAAAGCCGGCTAGCCAAAGAATATCTCGGGGTCAGGTCGAAAGAAACTCCATTTATGATTATTGCGGTTTAATTAGGTACCTCCAATAAAGAGCAACGAAATTCCGATCCTATATACAAATACAACTTTAATTTACGTATCGATCGGTCAACCGAGATGGTACGTAATTAAATTTCTAAAATACTTAACTACTTCACAATCAATCTTAAAAATGCAACTTATTTTTCCGGATTTTACCAATTTACCTAATTAAAGTGTTCAGAATACCAACACATGAATTACAGAGGATAGTCCTAATTTAACGGGTCGATCGATCGATTTAAACGTTTTAAATCAAAGGCCTTTTAGTTTAAGAAATACCTGTCACTTTGCTCAAGTCACAACACTCGGGGTCGGAGGCTGAAATGGCCTCCGAATCTCCTCGTCACGGGGACACCAGGTGGGTCGCCCGGTTGGCGAGCGTGGCGCGGGGGTTGTCTGGGGCACCAGGTGGATCGCCCTGCAAGCGGGCGCTGCGTTTCAGCTCATTTCGTCGCAAACGACAACACTCGTCGCTGGTGATAGCGAAGTCTTCCACACTCCCTCTATTGGCTCAATCTTAGTGTACGACGCGAACAAATACACCCACTATCAGTGTTTATCTCAGACCGCCACTCGAATTCAACGCACAGATTTATCGTTGACTATAATTGAACATTGGGCCAATCAAATTTTGGGGTCCACTAGTCAAAAGTTTGTCAAAAGGAAATCCGTCTGCCAGCGATCAAAGTCTCTGACCAATTCACTACTGCCTTGAACTTCCAAAACTAACTGATACCAACTAATTTCCAAACAAAGAGCAAACACAAATAGATGGCTGGACCACAATAGCCCAGCCATCTATTTCGAGTTCCGGACCTTAGTCTCGTCCTCAAACTCATCCGCTCTCAACTGACTCCCTCCTACGTGACAGGATGTGACGTATCACCAATCGCTGAGTCTCAAGTCTCCTTCCTTCCAGATTTCGGACCTATTCGAGCCTTCTAAACTCCCACTTAGCAACCATCAATCTCCCACCAAATGATGACGTCAGTTACGTACACATCTCTTCTTCATCTTCTTTAAAAATTCCTAAGCGGAAGTCGGTTGTAAATGGTTTCCGTCCAAATTGAGACAAATTTTCGCGTTGTGCAATTAATGTACAGACTGATAATGACTCAACTACCAGGAGAATCGCGTTCAAATTTACACGACTTATGCTCACATGGTATCCCACCAATCTCTCAAAATCTCAAACTTCCATCTGAAATAGTTTCCGTCATAGGGCTTTGGCGAATGGTGTCGCGAGTATTCAAATAAAAGTTTTTACACATACTCATAAGCAAATAAACAGTTGACTCGTCGCGAGCACAATTTCGGATCGTTCTTCTGACCAAGCTAGATGGGATGGAGTGTATGACGTAGCGCTGCGTTACTCATACTTAGAATAACGAACGAGAATTCAACTCATTGCTACTTCGTGATATTTAAAAAGTGTAACGTAACAGTCTCTTTGTATTGAATTCTTTCATCACTGCAATGGATTTATTACACAACATACAAATAAGCTTACCATTATGCAAGATAAAAAAGAATTCTTCAGTCCATTTTCACTACCATCTTCTCCTAGCAGTATCAATCTTAGTTCAACAGTCAGGCGGTTCACAAGGCAAATCGACAAAAAGAAAAAAAAAACAGATCCATTAAAAATTGAATAATAGTGTCAGCTGAAAAAATTCAATTGGTTAACGAACTAGACAAACCGATAGATAAATTCTTCCCTAGACATCGTACGATTATTAAAGGTTTACATAACTTGTGGCAAGCTGATTTCGGTCAGAAGTGACTAAAGCTTTTCGTGATATTCGTGCTACACCAAGCGAAATCACGTAATTTACAAATGGACCGAGGAACCGAATTCCAAAATGTGCATTTTCGACGCTTCATGGAACGCTATGGAATCAATCATTACAATTCCTACACTAATATCAAGGCTGCAATAGCTGAACGATGTATTCTTACTATTAAAGAAAATCTGTTTAAATACTTCAGTTTAAACGGGACTTTCAAATGGATCGATGTTTTACCGACGATTGTGCAAAATTTATTACAATAAAAAAAACATTCTGTTACTGAGATGAGACCTTCTGACGTCACCACAAAAAATGAGAAACATCTACTGAATACCCACTAATCACAATCAGTTTGCAGCAAATTAGCAAAACGCTTTCCTATGGCACTGTAAAGTTGTTACTTAATTTGCACTAAGCTTCCTGCAAGTTTGAGGCAAATAGGAAATCTGCTCCCATATGACATTACATTTGTTAAGGTTTCTCTTGCAAACTCGGGGCAAGTTTTTCTCAAAGTTTCAATAACTTACTATCACAGTTACAAATTTTAAGTTGCAACAAGTATATATATTATTACATACAGGAAAGTCACAGTTGTAATGTTAAAATTGGCAAATTTCCATTGAATGTTTCCAGCAAAAATGCAATTGCAACTTTACATCCAAATTATAAAAGAAAGTATTCTAAAAGCTTAGAATTGAAAAGTGGTAGGTTATTTCAATAAAAAATTCAACAATTTTTGAGAAAATTTATTTTAGGTAAATACATAAGTAAAAAATACAAATTGTAAACAATGATCAACACAAACATAAAATAAATATAAAAAATGAAATATATATTAAAACAATTATGATATTGAATTAATACAAAAAAAATGAATTCATCAAAAAGTAATATAATATACAAAAATCAAAAATTAAAATGTGACACTCAGTGAGTGACCATAATGTGCAAAAATTCAAAAAAATTAATATTCTCACCCCTCTCTCTTTATCTTTGCCTTATTTGTTTATTTTTTTTGTTGTTCCCATAGGTGCCTAGTCTTGCCGTGATTAAACCATGCCATTACAGCATTTTCGAAGTCATGATCCGTCGTGGATGGAAAGCATTCTTTAACAGCTTCTACAAATGAACAGTATTTAGGTTATCATTGAAAGGAAATAAATTCATGTTTACACTTTACCTTTCATTATATATGTCAGCTTCAGGTTCGATAATTTAAAATTTCCACCCTTTCTGCTTGCTGCCTGTAACGCTTATGCATGGTGGTAAAATGTTCTCGATGTGTACGCTACAAAAAAAAAATCATTAATGCACAGTAAGAGTGAGTTCAACGCAACAGCATATTTTAAGGATTAGGTGTATACAATTACAGCCACAGTTCCCTTACTGCAAGGAAAGATTTCTGTACATTGATATGAGTGACTCTTGCAGCCAATAATTTTATTTAAGAAGCCTTACTCACTCCCTTAATATAAAATGATATTTTAACCCAATTGAACAATTAACAATTAGATATTAAGTACCGAGTTAACTTTATTCTTAGTAAATAGAGAAAATTGAAAGCAGTAATAGGGAGGTCCTGCATCAGTTAGAGGCCTAGAAATGTTAACACAATCTAAAAAGCGATTACACAATACTATTACTCTAAATTACCTAATTGTTAGTTCTTGTGCAAAGCATAAGCACAGCAAAAATGTCTTTGGTGAAATTTTAATGAGAGTTCAATTAAACTTTTACACTAACCTTTCGATGATTTCTTGGAAATACACCGCCATCTTTAATCCCCGCTTGGGTTTTGGTTTTAGACTTAGGTGTGCTAGTAGCAGTACACGCCATCATTCTTTCTGTTGAACCAAGTAATACACGGAACATGTGTAATTAGGCAAGGAATTTCATTTACGAATATATCTTACCTGAGTAATGAATCAGCCAGAATTTGATAATATCATACGATATTAAATTTAATACCCACAGTGCTGAATCCGACGCTATCGAGTACGAAAACAAAATGAACGAACGAAGACGCAAGACTGCGCAATGCGCAAGACGGGAACGAAACTACGGGACGGGACGGGAAGACGCATGGAGTAACATGGACACGGAGCAAGTAAAATACACGAGCCGACAATATTATAAGCCGGAATCGATAGTCGGAACAAACGAAAATAAAAAATGTAAGAAATTCTAAGAGTGAAGCCCATGGCAAAGGGGTAAACACCATAGAAGTAAATACGTAAATAAATAAAAAAAAGCTTAAGGTGAGTTTAAACAGCAAACAAAATAAAATATAAGAAATAAAAGAATGAACCAATCAACTCTTTTATTTTAAATGAAGCTGCGATTTGATTGGTTCATTCTTATTTCTTATTTTATTTTATTTTCTGTTTAAACTCACCTTTAATTAGGGCTTACATGTAGTTACTTATTTACAATATTTTCATTTCGGCACTTTATTGAAAGCTTTAAACAGAAAACTTGCATTTGTAAGTAATCAGCATTGTTGCAATTTGACTGTTCGGCAAGTTTACAAATGAAATCTAAGAAACGTTTATGGAACGTGTGCAAAAGAAAGCCTGCATTTGCACGTAACCGTCGTTATTGCAGTTGCACAGTTTTGCCAGTTCACAAATGAAATCTTATGAAAAGCTTGTAACAGAAAGTTTGCATTTGTAAGTAACCAGAAAAGTGTTGCCAGTAAGTTTGTAAATGTATTTTTGCAGCATGTTATCGAAGAAGTTACATAATTAATGTTTCCAATGAGAGCAAATAAAAGTCTCCCGCAAACTTTTGTAACTTACAATGTTTAGTGGGTAAGGCGTTTAACCACCTTAAAATTGCGACTGGTGCTCGTAAATTTAAGCTGGGTGACATTGTACGCATTAATAAAGTATAGCACATCTTTGCTAAAGGATACACAACCTAATTGGACAACAGAATTATTTAAAATTAAAAAAAAAATCATAAAAAAATAACCGACCCTATAACATATTTATTGGAAGACCTCGATGGACGACCCATTAAAGGTGGTTTCTATGAGGAGCAATAATTACAAAACACTAAAACTCCAGACATATCTAGTTGAAAAAATTTTGAAGCGAAAAGGTAGCGAAGTCCTCGTCCGTTGGCTTGGTTTCGATTAAACTCAAGATTGTTGGATTGATGCTTCAAATCGTTTGTACAACCTGTTCGTATTTTACATTGAACCACATGACAAAAGGCGGTCGATCGTCGATTAACATTATTTTTTATGGAAAACACGAACAAATTCTTCAATTCAGGGGGCCCGAGTCTGACCCATAGGACTTTCAGCGTATAAATGTTGACTTCACCACAACGTCTATGAGTAGCGATTGTAAAAACGTTAAGTGACAGAGATGAAAAAACCAGCTGATTTAAGTGCGTTAGTAAATTTATACGAAAATGTTTTGCAAACTGAAGAGGAAGCCATGGCAGCGGAAGTGGTAGCATCAGAACCAGTTGAAACTTGTTTCATTCTCAACACCTGTTATTTGTGTGTGAAGAGTGAACTATATTTAAACGTAGAATTAAGTATTTTACAAAATTTCGATCCAGCTATCTGTATACAAATTAACAATGCTACCAGTCTACAATTAAAAGTTTATGAATGGAGTTTTTTTATAAATCAACTTGCTTGGCTCCTCGTTGGTTATTTCATTGGTCTCAATGAAATTTCTCATCTAAGATACATTTGCGGTGATAACCTTATAATGACACGAATTTTAAGGGAAAAAGATCATTAATGTAACCAAACAATCCATTTCACTCTACTTGACTGAAAATAATGTTCGTGAACTGTATGATGTGACTAAACAATTTATCATTATAAAAATAGTAAGTTTAAAAAGAATTGGATTTTCAGAGTACATATACAATTTTTTTTTAATTTATCAACAAGATAAAAAATATTCAAAATATTGGAGATGTAATTTCAGCATATTGTGATATTACTTTATCTGTACAAAGTCACTGTATTAGAGAAACGATGTATTATAATAAGAATAAATTGTTAGAAGATTTAAACAGATTATAATTTAAGGTGGTTTATACAAAGTTAGTATACACAATAGGTTATTACCTGTACTATGAATGTTAGTGGAGGAAAATAAAATAAAAATATATTGACTTGTTAGTTTTACTTTTTTAAATATCGAATACCTTTTCACGATTTTACAGTGATGGATATTTTAAAATGCATCAAAATTTGCTATGTATATGCGAATCTACCCAAGCACAATGTGGGGAATCCCCATATTGTGCTCACTGTCGCTCATGTACGGGTTTATATTCTGGTACTCCATGAATAATCGCCCCTTTTCGATCTCTGCTCCCACATATGTGACCAAAAGTCATTTCTTTGACCATTTATTGACTTGTCCACCGCAAATATTTAAGGATTTTAATGTTGAAGACCTGTCAAATCGCCATGATTTTGTCCAGGATCTTGAACGAAACGTCGTCAGGATTAAAAATTGCATTTTGAAACAATTGTTTCATTTGGGGGTCCATCGAGAAAAATCACCTCAACTTCACAGTAAGTTACAGTTAATGATGCATTGTGTATAATATTTAATTACCTTACTTTGTTACATATTCTTATCTCAGGGAAGTAGCATGCAATCGGTGGCGTGGCATTTTCAAACTGGTCACACAACAGTCCACAAAATCATCCACGAGACATGCCCAGTCATCTGAGACATTTTAAGTCCGGAATATTTAAGATCCCCAGAAAGTGAGTAGGAATGGGTGGATATTGCTATAAATTTTAAAAGAAAATGGAACTTTCCACACTGTATAGGTGCACTTGATGGAGAGAATGTCAATATTCAAGCTCCTACAAAATCTTTAGAAACAGTATTTTTGGGCAAAGGTTAGAAAACAACAACTTAAATATCCCGACGGAAAGACCGTTGCCTGGTATACATAACAAAATTCCATACTTCTTAGTTGCGGATGAAGCCTTCCCATTAAAGAAGTATATAATGAGGCCATACCCAGGGCGGAATTCATCGGAAACCCAAAAAATATTCAATTATCGTTTGTCGAGAACCAGGCAAACGATCGAAAATTCCTTCAGCTTATCGGTGGCTAGATGGCGTGTCCTAAAGACCACCATAAATGCCAAACCAGAAAATGTTGACCACCTTGTGATGGCTAGAGTAGTTCTTCATAATTACTGTATGACAGAAATGCATTCAGAAAATGGGAATCTTCACTGTCCTACAGGATTTGTGGATGGGGATGGTCAGGAAAATGGTACGTGGAGAGAGGAGCAAACGCCTTAACAATCGAGTAGGTGCGAATGTTGCTCGTCGGAGTCTTTACGGTGTGAGAGATACCTTGGCATATTATTTTATGTCGTTAGGAAAAGTTTCGTAGCAGAATGATGAAGTCCACAGAGGAAGATGAAATGTGACCTATGAGTGTATAAGTCCACGTTACTGAAAGGACAAAATGACGAATTTAAGTGCGCTGAAAGCTTGATAAAGAGTTGATTGATAGTTGATTTAGAGTATTACTTATTTATAATATATATTAGTTTAATTAATACTTACCTTACTTTATAAACTTATATTTAATTTGTATCCACTAGTAAATAAGCTTTTTAATATTAACTATATTTCAAAATTATAAATGTATTGAAAATACACTGAAGAAGTAGAAGACACTGTGTAAAGAACATTTTTATTGTCATGATTTTCAATCGCTATCCTCCTCTAACAATATTCTTAAAAAAAAATTCCTTACAGTTTTCGCTTTCGCGATGGGCACAATACTTAAATGGGAGTAATAAAATAAAACTGATGTGTGTAACATAATCCCATTTCAAAAATTTCATGAATAATCATGGAATCCACCTGACAGATCTTTTATTATTAAATATTTCATATCTCATTGCCATACCCAGCCATGTTTATATGAAAGATTGAATTTTCTTTATAATCAAGTTACATTTTTCGTCCCAAATGTTTTTTTGCTAGGTAGGTGTATGTAATGCAAGTATTGAGTAAAATGTTATTGTAACAATATTTCTATTAGTAAATTTGTGTCATCCATATTGAGAATAGTATAACATACTTATCATTCAGTACTTACTTCTAGTAGGGGTTGAAGAGCGATTCATATCAGTGATAATACGGCTGCCCGCCGTAATTGCTGATATGCTCGGTCCTGCTTTACAATCTACCTGCACACCTTCAGCCTGGACGTCTTCTTCAATTTCCTCGTCACCGATGAACCTCATATCCCAGGATAAGCCCGAGCTCACCGAAGCTACCGAGTGAGATCGGCTACTCGATGCACCCGAATTTGTTCTGGTATTTGATCTATAACTACAAAAAATGTATAATAAGCTCTTCCAGTATTTTCAGTCGGACAATTATCAACTACTAATGAACTTACTGCCTGGGTCTGGAGTACTTTTCATAGAACTGCATTTTGTCGAACAGGTGCCACCGTGATTCTCTTGGGATGACCCTGATTTCAAATGATCCCTCTTCTCCTTAGTATACCGATCCCGTATCGACCTCCACAATCTTTGGCACTTATCCACTATAATAATGAGAACGACTGTTTCAATATCTAATCTTACTATTTACATAAAATAGTTTATAACTTACCAGCCGAATTGATCTCTGACGCGATATCCTTCCACGCATTCTCTTTCAACTTGGCGTTTTTATAGTCTTTATTCCTTAAACCATAGATCAGTTGTATCACTTCTAATAATAAACATTTCATTTAATAAAAAAAATTTAATGAAAACTAACAAACAACATACAATAACTAAACACTCACGCCAAACCCACGCCTCAAATAAACACAAGACAGTTAACCTATTTAACCTAACAAAATAACCGATTAACGACTGAACAACACTTTTGTCATTTCATTTCATTGTGTTTATGCGCAAGCCTCATCACATGCTCTTATAGCTTCTTTTCATTAGCTAGAGGTTGGTAGCCAAACTGCCAACATAAAACTTGGCCATCTCTGAACTGCAAACGAACCTCAACTGAACTTCTAACCTCGCTAACAAAAGTTTACGTTTAATGGGGGTATATTGTCAAAGTCACCACTAATTGTTGATCCCAAAGTGCGATAGGAAACCAAATAAAATTTGATGGGTTGTTTTGTTCGTGATGCACACTTCACTAAAAAAAATTATGCCAGACACAGGGTGTTTGAGCCGGTTTCCTATCAGTCCATGCGGGTCGCTGAAACGTTCAGTTAGCAACGGTACTTGCCAAGTAATGTTCAATTGGAAAATGAATTACTTTCAAATCTTGCTTATAATCCACTATTGTTAAATAGAGTGCTATCATGTGTAGAATCAGACCATCGAATAACCAAATCCAATATTTTCAAATTGGCACTGCTAACTGTACATTAATTTAAAGTATCCTTTTCGGCTCCTAAACACTTCAGCATCTTCTCCTCCTGAAATTCGCAACAGTAAACTAAACAAGAGTATCATTGAATATATGTTTGGTATGAAAATGTTAAATTATATAAGGTTTTAATATGAATTTTTATATGAGTTCCATCTGCTGCACCTATTACCCGAGGAAAACGTGCTATTTCGTAGAACTCAAATTGTGGTTTGGTCCTCTCTTCAAACATTTCAGGCATTGTAATGAATTGCCTGCTTCTACGTGCAAGGGATTTTCCTACTCTTGTTTTTATACGTGACACTGTTGAAGTGTGAACTCCCCCAAAGTCAGCAATGCAGGACAGATGGCTACCCGTGGCACAAAGTCTTAAGAATAACAGTAACTGATTGATAGGGGCTACACTGTTGTTGCTGCAATCAGAACATAATGATACACTAATTAAACCCATTCAGGAGAAATACCTCCGAATTACTACTTAACAGAATACTTACAAGTCATATGGGTATTCAATTTCATGTTCAATTCTATCAAGAATGTACAATGCGGTGGGTTTGCTTAAACGACATCTTTTAAAAAATGTAAGCTCGTCAAAAGAATGGAAATACTCCATTCGTTGAAACACCCTTCTCGGAATACCATTTGTTATTAAATTTTACTCGTCTAAATCATCATCTTCATAATAGAATTCATTTTTTTGTATTTAAGTGGTATAAGGTTAGGCCGATTAAGGTCGTTCCTAACACAAGCATTCCAAGGCTTAAGCTTTAAAAATCTTCAGATTATCTTGGCAACTCTTAAGCTTACCTTAATTGTCAAAATGTCAACTGTGCAACCCAACCTACGATTTTAAGTTTCACATAAGTACAATGCACCATTAAGTGGAGCTGGTGCAACCGGGCCTGAATGTTTGCTTAGATAGGTTAGGTCATTTACACAAGTCACGTTACTGTACTTCAGCGCCTTAAATATTTCAAGGGTCTCTAGGACGTTCAGCCTCACACCCTTATTACAAAGACGTAAAAATTGTACGTCCTCCTTGAAATCGCAGGTATGATGCTCTAATAATATGTGGTTAGCAAATTGCGACTGTGTAGCAGGAATACCTTGATCCTTGTAGTTATTAAATTGTCTTACCTGTTCTTTTATACGAGTAGTATAACGTAGTATACGAGATCGTCCGGTTTGGCCTATCTACACCGCATCACAATCTCTACAATTTAACCGATAATACTCCCGATTCCTTCCAAACCTCTCTTTTGTCTTTGGAATGAACAAGAAACTTCCTGGAGTTGTTAACGGTTTTGTAAGAGATTGTGATGCCATGTTCAGCCAGGATTCTACCTAGTTTTAGAGCAATTCCCCCGAAAAAAAAAAAACGACCTGTAGATTATGTCTTTCTCATTTGATTGATAAGAGAGATGGTGGCCGAGTATGACATGTTTAAGGAAGTGTTTGAAATGAAGTTTATCGATAACTTCAATCGGATAGTTGTTAATAATCCCAATCTGTTTAATGACCTTAATTTCTTTTTGAAAGGACTCCTCCGAGAGCCTGAGAGAAGGCTCTATGGAATAGGGAGTTACAAGCTGCTGCCTTATGTGTCCAGGGATGAACTGAGTCGTAAGGAATAATCCCATCCGTAGCAGAAGGTTTCATGTAAACTTCGAATTCCAGTCTGTTGTTCTGATCATCCTTGATAATAAGAATGCCCAAGAAAGGTAGACGGTTGTTGACCTCCATCTCGGTCGTGAAACGAATCCTTGGATGTAGAGTGTTGATAAAGGAACAGAAACTGTCCACCACCGTGTAATCCCCTATAAAAAGGAGCAGGCAGTCGTGTACGTATCGGTATTAAAAAATTATGTTGAAAGACTCTAGTGTGTTAACGAAATTCTTTTCTAGTTGATACATAAAAACCTCTGCTAGGAATGGGGACAAGCAGCTGCCCATAGCCAAGCCTACCTCTGGGGAATAAAAGTCGTCCCAAAATTGAAAAAATTTTTTGTTCCAAAACAATACCGAGGAGTCTACACGAGTCTAATACAATAAAGGTGGGAGTGTTCACTGAAAACAGGAGTTCTCTTACTTGCTGAAAATTGCTCTGTTTGGGGATGTCTGGCGGGGTGACCGATCCACCCGGATCTAGGACAATCGCCCGAAAACAATTGGTCGAAGGACAATTCCCTGAATGGAATTGCCCGAAAGGACAATTGCCCGAACGGAATATTCCTCGAATGGAAATTTGCTCGAACAACAATTAACCTTATAGAAGCTTCCCCGAAATGGTAAAATAAGTTGTTATTTTCTATCTCTTTTTAAACGAATGGAATGAAACGAGTCTCCATGCACAATGCTCATAGAATTGTTGAAAAACATTAAAGATAATGATCATGTAGACGGTGCAATACTATTTGTATACCTACATCACATAAATCACATACACATCGATTACAATTATACTAAATACAAGTTATAATAAATAGATTTTAATTATAAATTATTATCTTAATAAATTTTATAGAAAATATACTAATATTATAAATGACTAAATATAGAAACATTCTATTGAAAAAAATTGTCAAACTAAACTTACTCTTTTTTCAACAATCTTGATTTAAAAACATTTAATAATAATTGAAAGTTATTTTGTAAGTAAACTCACTCAAGTCAGTAACTATATTAAAAGATTGAAGATTTAATTCAATCTCTTCGTAATGCAAAATTATCCAAATTAAACTGATAATTATAAAAACTGTAAACACGAAATAAACGTCTAAATAAATAACAAATATATCCAACTCTGTATATATAGGTCATGCATTTATAATCAGAAACGGGAATAATTTCATTGAGACAATTCACACGTTGACTGTTATACTAATGGGTTAATTTATGTGCCACACCGCGTAAGTAGGCCAACAAGTTTTCTGGATTGTAGTTTTGTACTAGGTCCGCTTTTCTCTCCGCACAGTCTCTGTATTTTTTGATTAGGGAGACCTTCTAAACCTGCCGCATACTGTTCAATTTGAAGTTCTTGAAATACTTACTTAAGCGATTATTGCTGCTCAGTTCACACTAATTTGCCATTAAACATGACATTAAGTTATCACTGAAGACGGATAAATATGTACTTAATAGTTACAGAATTATAAATACCCAAATGTTGAGAGAATGTAGACCATTTCGGGGAAGTTTCCATTCGGTTAATTGTTGCTCGGGCAATTTTCCATTCGGGGAATATTCCGTTCGGGCAATTGTCCTTTCGGGCAAATGCATTCGGGGAATTGTCCTTCGGGCAAATGTTTTCGGGCAAATGTTTTCGGGAAATTGTCCGGCTCCCGACCAACCTTATGTGTCTGGCATAATTTTTTTAGTGAATTGTGCATCACGAACACATCAACCCATCAAATTTTTTTTTTGGTTTCTTATCACCCTCAGTTACGGGTTACTTTGACACTATGCCCCCATTAACCCTCCGGCGGGCGCGTCAAATAATTTTTCACGAGCGGGCGCGTCGCGGCATAAACACCGCATATCCCCGTTACAGTTTTAAATCCTGTAGGTGGGTGAAATTGTTAAAATATAAAACTGTTGTGCTTTAATTTTTGTTTATTAAAAGAAAATTACATTATAGAAGTACATTTTGTTGTAAAAAATGTATAAAAAAGATTTATTCAATTGCCATTTCCCCGCTACAATTGAAGCATATAACATGTATTTCACTATGTTTTTTGCAAACGTTGTTTCTACACTGTTGACACATCGATTTGGTTTTATTATTTTTATGTTTGCCACAGATGTAACATATTCCAGGTTTTGCAGTTTCTCTAGGAGTCGTCTGATCGTTGTTCTTGTATTTTGACAAGAAGCCCTGAAGGTCTTTAGGAAGTGTTTGTATGAGCGATCGTTTTATCAAATGGTCCTCCATGAGTTGTAAAGCGAGTTTTTTTTAAAAACACTCGTCTTCTGTCCTTGTTGTTAATGTTATTGAACTTAAAAATCAAGTTCGAATTTATTCCACTGATGTCCAAGTGTCTAAAAACCACAGCGAGGGGCCATCTTCTTGTTATCCTGGATGTACTGTAAGATGCATACATCTGGTCGACAGTGTCTACACCTGCTTTTGTGGCATTATAATCCAAGTTTGCTAAAGGTTTTTGGGTAACGCCGTCAATCTCAATTTTACTATGCATGGTTGAAAGGAGAATCACGGCTTTGTTTCTTTTAGGAACTGTCGATATCAGACAAGCATCATCTTGAAAACCAAAATAGGTTGATTTTATTGGTCTGTTTTTATCCGGTAAAAATTCGGGCGGCAGCTCCTTTTTGTTCTTTTTCAGGGTAAGTCCATGATTTAGTAAATATTGTGCTAGAGGATAGCTAGTGTAATAGTTGTCTGTAGTAATATTTCATTTGTATTTTGTATAGGTATGCCTAATCTCTTAACAATATCGTCAGCTTTGTTGGATTTTTCGTATGGACCTGGAAATTGCTTTCCGCAATAAATTTCGAAGTTGTAAGTGTAAAATGTTTTGGAATCACACAGCGCATACATTTTGATCCCATATTTAGCAGGTTTGTTAGGAATATATTGGACAAACGAACATCGTCTTCTGAACGAATGTAACATCTCGTCTATTGTAACAAATTCACCTATATTGAAATTAACAATACAATTCGCAACAAAGTCCTGGTGGAAATCACGAATAGGGGCTAGTTTGTCGATTTTTCTCCTATCCTCTCGAGTATACACATTGTCCAATCTAAGCGCACGAAGCAAAAACAGAAAACGCTTGTAACTGAAAAGTGCACGTAAAAGAATCATTCCCGTTTCTTGATCCCACAACTCGAGGCAGTTTGTAGGACTCCCCTTTTTTATTCCAATAAAAAACAATGCTCCCAAGGGAGCTTTGACTTCCGTTTTTGTAGTCACTCTGGCATCCCTTAGTCTTGAAAATGTAACCTCAATTTTTTTTTCTCAATATATATGTTAGTATTTGTCACAATGCCGTCAACCATCCGATCAGTAATAAACAAATTGAAGGCATCAATTTCCCTACATGTTGTTTTGGCGCTACCTTTCGGGCCGGATAAAGTTTTTATGATGTTCTTTGCTTTTGTTTTACCAGAGGAGAGAGGCTTACTGATCCAGATTGTTTCATTGTCTCGTCCGATAAAAAACTGGTAATCCTGTTCTTGTTGACATTGTTGGTCAACATATCCAACTATGTCCAATTCGTCTCCGGATTGTTCTGAATCACTACTATATAAATTTTTCGTGACAACTTCATCTTCTTGATCTGAGTCACTATCAATCTGCTTATCGTATTCCTCCTTTTCGCCCTCGTTCCTTTAAACTTCAAGTTCTCTAACAACTTCATTCACAGCATTCTCCAATTCGATGTCATTCAATGGCTTTCGTGACCTGAAACAACAAAAATTTACTATATATTTCATCCAATACAATCCAAAACCATACTTCTACATGTATACATCATTTATACTGCATTTATATGTAATAGGTAAACCACTTTATTCAATTGTTCCACTCATTATGCGACTTGGAAATGCATTACCAATTAAAAAAAAAATACTTACATGATAGGGCGCGTCGCGGCAAACACACCGCAATTATTACGGCCACACGTGCAGTTTTCACTGCACAAACCCAGTTTGCGCAAACTAAAATCTTCAGCAACGCGAGGATTGCACAAGCCGCGCTTTTAGGTTTGTGCGAGCTACCGTTTTGCCGTCTACACGTGGCGCGTTCCCGGTACAAACCGATTTGCGCAAGTAAGCTCGTGGTAAAGCATGTACGTGTAGCCGGCTCTTAAGCGCGCGAAGACGTGCAGTTTTCTGGAATTATTTATTAGGCAAAAACATAAAATTTGCGGCGTTTTTCCGCGTACGCGCCCGCCGGAGGGTTAAACGTCCCACTTCAAGGCTGCCAGAATTGCATATTTTGGTAATTCGCCTGAAGCGCAATCTATGTTTAAAATTTGCACTGGTTTCCTGCGAGACACTTTTTTAAGCTCGGCTCACGGCCTAGATGGCAAAGTTGCGGAACAAGCTATCAGTGTATTGCCAAATTTGCGAGAATACCCTGAAGTTCGCTGTAAAACTAAGAAAATTGAACCATCCTCGGAATCTTACGAAATAGTGTCCCAAAGTCTCACTGGTCCTCTTTTGGAAATGAGATCAACTTTCTTCCTATTATTTGCAGGCATGGTAGAACCTTATTTAAATATCTTCAAATCTGACAAGCTATGAGCTCCTTTTTTGTATGAATATTTATGGTGAAAGAAATTTTAATGATGACGTTAAGCCGGATATCATTTCAAAAGCGGACTGCATAACTAGGATTGATTTATTCAGTTAGGAAAACATTATTTTATCAAAAAATATTCGTTTGCGCACATCTATAAGGGATTGTATCAGAAAAATAATTCTACTTCGTTTGGATTTAGATATGCCAATCCAAAAATAGTTCGTAAATACTGTCCCTTCACAGAGTCCTCATCTTTATATATGGAAACTAAGCCTAGACTCTGAATTTTCCGAAACCAAGCTTGTGCCAGATGGAATCTACAGCCAATAATTTCTGACGATGGCCATATTCTACATGAAGCTTGATGAATTGCCATTTCAAAATCAATCACAATTTTTTGTGGTGTAAAGTTTAAATCCAAAGGTATACATGTACCTTTTACTACTGCAAATACATTTACATATGTTTCGGTTCTCTTATCATTTAGTAAGGCATAAACTAAAGGAATATAACAAGCAGTTTTAAATCCATGAACGGTGTACATTTGTAGGAACCATTGCGTACAACACTTAAACGTGCCATCCATATATACGAAATTGCAATTACATAAAAAAAATTAATTGCTAAACAAAATTATCTTTTTTAACACAACAAAATTTCCATTTTAGACTTGCTCGAAGACTTCATTTTGTGATTGAGGCAATTTTGGTCATGACTTACGACGTTCTTGGTACATATTCTTCCTTTGTCAATGAAGATCTTCGTGTGGTCACATAAATGCGACCTTCACACGTCCGCTTTTGCTCACATCTAAAAAACTTCGATACGTTGTCACTGCTTAATTTGTCAATAAGGTAGATATATCCTATATCTACAAAATTCAATTGTCCTCTATTCGACAAAATACTAACGTTTTCTGCCATTACTCTCGCTCTTAATGTAACAGCGCAACTAAGGTTTAGTGTAAAGGTACCCCAATTTATATGAAACAATTTGTTGTCTGACTGTTTAAAGAGCATCATTTATGTAACTACCCGACTCCGCATCCCAAATAAGCAGAGAAACATAACTAGTTTAAAGCGGTAAGCACCCAACGACCGGTGATGACGTCCGAGTTATCACAATCACTATTACTACCACGATCGAATTCCGAGTCAGGTAAAGTTTACCTGGTAGGTTAACCTGGTAAACTCAGGTTAATTAGCTTCTAATTATGAAATCATTTTTTGTGTTCTGCTCACTTTGCTCTGCTAGCTTAAGGGACGTTGTTATCTGATATTTTTTTTGTGGACTTTGTGCCAGAGAAAATTGGGCGTTAAATATAACTTAGTCAATATTCACATTTTGATGTGCATTTCCTTTAATTAATCCTTAAACAAAAATACCAGAAAACATTCCCGCGGCAAATGTGGGGAATCAGTCTCGGCGATACGTCCCCACGGGTGAAACGGCCGCACGAAACGTCTCGGGCGAAAAGACCGCGTCGAATCGGCAGCGCCTAAATGTCCTAGACCGCTGCCAACTGTTTCTTGAATCCTCGGTGGTCGGTTCTCCTTGACTACCTTGCGTGGCTCGAGGTCTCTGGCCCTGGTCAGGAGAGTACTTAAGTTCGTAATAGCTGATCAGGGTTACGGTCTTTTAGTGAAGGAAGTAGTAGGCCGGACGCCATGTCCAATTGTCGTGTTTCTTCCAGGGCCGGTACCGATTGGGCAAGGGGAGCCCGTTTTTGCGCGACGAATAAACCAATTAGCTCTTTCTGTCTCTCAATCTGCTACTGATGACTTGACGCCGGTCCACCAGGTGTTGGTTAGACCTTCCAACAGTAATGCTGAGCCCAAGACGGCATCCTTGTCGATAATTCCCTCACTAGTCTTCAAGAAGTCCGCGCTCGTGATAAAGTCTTTAGTGACTTTCCGGGGGTGTAGACTAGAGGAAAACACGAAGTGTTCGGCAACTACTTTAATCAACCAGCGCGACCGGTTTCGACTTGCTAGACGTCATCATCAGGCTCCCATTAGATATATGAGAAACATTAGATATAAAACGATATCTTACATTGCAATACTGACATATAAACGTTTTAGGGCTAAAGTTGCACGACATGTGAGACGTCACAAAATAAAACCAAACGGGCAATACAGTTTAAACTTATCACACGTCGAAAAAAAACATTAATTTGATTAAAAACGTGGAGAAAGCCCTAACCTAATAACACAAAAGCATCCCAGGAATATTCCAGGAACGTATAACATGGATATTTAAAACATACTAGGAATATACCCTGAAATACTGAGAAATTCCTGGGATATTCTGGGAAAAGCCCCTGTCAGCAAAATAGACATTCCTGAAATGTCCCGCCTAAATATTCCATAAACATCTCCCAATATTGCTGCAGTATCTTTGTATTTTGGTGGAACCTACATATAACATTCAGAAAACGCCCTAAAAAAATATACTACCGAGGTAAAAGGTACAATTAAAAAAAAACGAACAATTTCCATTTAACAGGGATATGTTACAAAAAATATGCATGGTGTTTGAACTATAAATTTTATGGTTCATACATATTGCAACATCCATTATACAAAAATAAAAGTATCTTTAAAAACCCTAAGTTAAGCGTCTAAATAAAAGCTAATCAATCTAAAGCTAGTCAAATAGTCATCAGAGAGTATACGAAATAAATCTTGTAGTAACATAACACAGGATGAACATGACACTGGTCAAAAGATAGCTAATATGACTGAAGATTGATACTTTTGATGATAGAAAGGCAGTATCAGGTGCAGAATTCCTTTAATTTTCGTAGAGCCGCTTTCGGCATTCAGGCCATCTTCAGTACACTCTTCCTGGATGTGATAATGGGCAAATTAGTGGATTTATTAAAAAAAGTTTTTGGTTTTACACGTCCAGGCAGATGATACAGACCCGATACATTGTCAAACAGGTTAAAATAAACATCACAGTTAAAATGTTAAAACTCGCGTAAGACCTTTTGGTTTTAGAAAGGTTGGCAGATTGAGTTGACTAAAGACTATTGCAGTTAATTGTACAAACAAACAAAAATGAAGACTAATTGGGGGAGGCAGGGATGGACATCCGTTCCCACCAGGCGTGGTTTGCCTCACCCCAATTAAAAATTAACCTATCTAAATTTTAAAACGAACAATTGTCCTTAAGAGAAATTGTTCGGTGGCGCAGTCGTTAGCAATCAATGGCACTTCATGTTCGACTGAGGAGGGTGACCTCGAAAATGCTAATTTTAACGAGTTAAAAAAAGGTAATAGTTATAACAGTATGTTAATATCCTAGAGTACGCAAATCTTACCATTGTTTTCGCTAGATAAAGGGTCTTTCGTCGCTTCCATTACTTGTAGTCCGAGATCCCGCTGCAAAATTCTGGGAGTATAAGACTCAAGCGAAAATCTATTTTTAAACACTCTATTATCATAGGTTGGACACTGCTACAAATGGTTGCCACATTCATTCCTGTCCAAAATTTCGAGAACAATGCGAAAAAATTGGATGTTTATGGTAATTTTTTTCAAAAATGTGAATATAGATCTAAAAGACAAATTTTGTTTTAAATAATAGAACATGGACCCCGGTTCAAAATAGTGCCAGGTTGCCATCGCGTTACCTGTCCTGGACCAACGTTGACAGGTTAAAGGGATGACCAGTTGAGAACTAAATGTGACAATCGAGTTTAAGGACAAATCTGGTATGAAAATGTAGAGGGCGAAATTTCACACATTTTTGGATGCGGTTGCCATCGCTCCGATTGTCCAAATTTGTGGTTGCCCGCTTTAAAAATGTTACGCGGTGTCGAGTCGGCGACAGGAATTGATGCGACGAACAACAGAGTAGAGAAGGACGGAGCGCTTCTGTTTCGGATTTCGGTGCAGGCGTGATCCTGTTCAATCTATCGCTCATCGTATCTGGCCAAACATTCGAAAGAAACGAGTGCTTCTCATTTGCATATAATACATATCATTTTTCAATACAAATCGAAATATTCGATTAACTCGCGGATTCATGTTAGGGGTCGTCCATAAAATACGTTATACGTTTTTGGTCCATTTTAGACCACACTCCTCCCCCATGTCATACTTTCTTGGCAATAAATGTATACAAACCGATACGCAGAATACTCTGTTTTAAGAATGCAGCATCGATAAATAATCAATAACAAAGATTGTGTTGAGAATCATTTTATTAAGTAACTCCCTTTCACTTAAAAACTATCAGATTCGATACATTTGTTTTCGCTGTAAAGCGCATTTTAGTAACAATTGCAATGTTATAGTACGATAAATGCATGAAAGATATTGATCAAAAAAACTTTCTTTATAGGAAACAATATAATAACACAAGTACAAAATGCAAATTTTTACATCAATTTGTTTGTTATTTGTAAAATAAGAAGCATATTTTGTTTCTCTAAAATGTTTTTTTGTCAGTAGATGTACATAGTCGATATGTAACTATTCCGAATCTGAATCGGAACTATCAAGTTCGCTTTGTAAATCGTCGTTTTCATTCATAACATCACTCTGATTATCGTCTTCGTTCACGAGTAGAACATCTTCAACAGTAAGAGGAGTTGGGTCACCATTGAAATAAGTGGGTTTTAGTGTACCGTCGAGATCCCAGCCGTATTCCTCCGGATTTGAAAATGCACAAGATGAGTTCGTGGCATTCAGCCACATTGAAGATACGAAAATAGTGCGTAAGAGTTTTTGCTTTAAAGAGTTCCAACACGGAGGAATACAACTGGAATCGAAACCTTTCACTGAACGCAACAAATTTTTCCCCTCGCCCTTCCCAGAGTACGTTTTTTGGAAAATTTCATAACGCGCAGTGTTCACACTGCAACAATTTTTCACCCCGTACATCTGACACGTAAATTCTTGTATCTCTTCCATTTTTTCATTGTCAAATAAGGTTGTCTCATCCGTCAATGAAGAAAACATGTTTTGATACTTGATACTTTTCTCGAGTAAACGGAAAGGCCGTAGTTTTCCTTTGCGGAAAAATGCAGCTGTGTAATCTGAACCGGTATAGGCATGAAACCCAGGTAGAGCTAGACACAATGATAAACCTAACTTTGATGCAAGTTGTGTACAATTTATGCAAATGTGATCGTTTTTTTTTGTGTTCCCATCATCTATCCAAATTTGCATCGACGGAAATTTGTGAATGTTGGCAAGCAAAATGACCAAAACGTCGGTATCTGAAGCTTTGATAAGAATTTTAGCTTGAGGGTCGGCCTTACTAACATGGAAAATTATTCTAGTATCGGCTTCTTCATGGTTGCATTGCAGTAGATACTCTTCTACTTTCCTGACACGATTCTCTTCGCATGTGAAAGAAAAACTTCTTTTCTCAACAGTGAGTATGATTTTTTTGTCCTTTATGATTGGCACCATACAGTCGTTTTCCCAATGCTGAGACAAAAAACGGACCAGCGACTCTTTGAATTTGTAATTTTTTAAAGCAAGTACAAAATTGACCGGTCTAGTTTGTTGTGGTCCCGTGATGTTATATTCGATATCGTACTCTGAGCGGTGTTGTCGTTCCGAATCCTTGATCGAAGGAGTGAGATATCTATCGAATATAATATGAATTTCTGGCGCACGAGTTGAACACAATTTTGTCAAAATTGTTCTTGAAATAGCATCGAAAGTCGACGGCATCGTCGCTCCCAAAAGATGCAGATAGTAAAAACCATCGACTATCAGGACGTTGATGTCTTCTGGAACTGTAGACTCGACGTATGACTTAAAAGTTTTCGCAAGAACAGATTTTTCTGTTTTAAACATGTCACCGTTGCACTGAAACAGTGAGGGGGGTGCCGGAGCTAAGGGATACGAAAGACAGTGTTTTACGTCTACTTTTTTGTCAATTGCAATTGACAGAAGACGTCCGAAAATGTCCCTTTCCATTTTCAACAACGTCTGTTTGCCATTGGTTTTATTTTTCTGCACTTTTTTTAAGCAATCGTGCGAAAAATTGAGGATTTTGTTGCGCTTTATTGGCTTTGAAAACCTATTTCCGTCGGCATTGCAATCTTCGATGAATTTTAATTTTTGGACTCGACCTAAGGTTTCCGCACCCAATAAAAAATCTGATACTTCGACTGAAGCCGCTCTTCCAGATGAAACATTAAACAATTTATTTTCATCGATGTTTTTATCGAAAGGATTCACATTTGCTCTGAAGTTTTGAACAATTGCCTCCAGTGCTTTTTCATCTAGTTCAACTCTGCCTTTCAACAACGAAGTAACAACATCATTCTCATACACGAGATTGATATCAGTCATCAAATGGGAAATGATTTTAGTTCTCAGAGCATGACTTGCCGCCCATCATTCTCGAGCCTCTATCGAATTCGTGAAGTGCCCTATGCCTGTCAAGGTGTTAGTTGCATCAGCATTGATCGTTTGTTCCAACGTCAAATCAACGGGAGAACGAGAAAAATTTCCATTTGTTCGTTTCACTCCAAAGGCGCCGCGCGCGAAATCCAAAGCAAGTGGAGAATCGTTCATCTTCAATTTCATCAAATTGCTTGCATACAAAACAGACCATCGAGCATAATTTGGCTGGTTGAACGTAAAAAAGAGACTTGCCATATCGAAAACTGAGTCAATGTACAACTCTATGTTGCTCAAACGAATACTTCTGGAAAAATGCAAATACTTGTATACGAATTCAACGTACAGCATGTAATATTGCGCTGTCTTTCCGTGTTGACCTGATAATGTTTGTTCGCAATAACGCTGATACTGTGCGACGACGGTTTGTAATGAAGAAGTCAAGTCCATGTGGAATTTTCGATCGGTCGGGTTTTCGAGAAGATCATTCAAATCTTCAGCTAAATTTTCTGGGAACAATTCGTTTTCCGACTGGAAGCGCTCAAAGTGAAGCACGTGCAAAGCACCGGCAAGCAAAACGTGAATACGTTTACAGCGGTTGAAATGCTTTCCGTCGAGAAAGCCATTGACCGAGCCACTTGCTAAAACCTCTGCTTGGACTACAACTTCTGTTAAACCTGACGAGTCAATAAACTTTCCTAAACCCTTGAAAAAAGCCAAATAAACGTGAAAACCTCCGAGATTTATGAAAACGTTGTCAAATATAGGGCTTTCTGTCATTTGGATCTGCATCGCGATTTTTGCAATCGCTAAATCGTACGTCGCAATGATTTCACCCTGACCGCACTCCATTGCTACATCCTTAGCGCGCACCATTGTTTCGCGGACCACTGCTTTTGAAGTAGGTGACGAATTTATTGGTTGCCGGTAGTCCACAACCTGCCGTTCACTGCGGTCACTAAATGTTTTACTATTGAAACCTAACCACATGAACTTGTCCTTACAGAGTGACAGTGACATTGCCCACACAACGTCTGTCCTGACAGCCGATGCCTTTTCAGATTCGCAATTGTAAAGAAAAGCTGTAATCTCCTCTGTCGTGAGTAAAGACATGTTCGTGGTTAGCTTTCTGTAGTATGGCTGAATATCGTTTCTAATCACCTCAAAACGACGTCTTTTTCGGAGGGGGGGGTTTCAATGAATCACGATCTAAGCCTTGCGAAATAGAAGGTAACGAGTTTTCTACCACCACTGATGAGTTTGAAGTTATGTTACGATGAGAAGCAAATTGGTAAATGATACCAACCGTATCATGTAACGTATCTTTTCCACTAGTGGTGTCTACGAACCGATCGAAATTGTCAAAAGCGACGTGAGTGCAGAGACCGAATGTAGGATTTATGCCTGAGGGAACCAAGGAGTTATTGTTGTGAGCAGTGTAAGTCAATTCTGTCTCAATTTCTTCCGCAAGATTGTACCCGATTGTATGCCCATACCGATTCAGAATAGTCATGACCTTCCGGGAGCTCGTGATAGATTTTATAGCAGTGCCTAGCACGATATGTTTTTTGGGTTTCACGCGTCCTTTAGTTGTTGCGTAAATTATGTCACTGCAAATGGAACGTATTTTCACGAGATCGTCCTCAGAATCTTGCCGACGAATATCTGGCCCTTGAACAACCTTGCTAACAAAAGACAATAACTCCTCTGGAATGTTACATTCGCCTCGAAACACATCGTCTAATGATAAATTTTCAATAGGCAATTTTCGAGTGTCCATAGAAGTTATTAAATTTCGCAGATAATAAGCAGTATTATTTAACTTGTTCGCTTCATTCTTCTCAATTTCAGCAACTTCGCTCGCTAATTGACTAACATTGAGATCTTTTTTATAAACAATTCTTTTACCATTTCGATTTTGACTCAATGACAGTTCAATAGTGACCTCATTGCCGAAAGCATTCGCTATTTTTGTTTCCAAGTGACTCATTCTGAAATGCTTTAATATTTCGTTCGACGACTCTTTCCCCTGAAATTCCTGTAAGAGGGCCTTGTACCGTTCGAACAAGTCTGAAAAGTACATGACTTTTCCTTTCTCGATTATTTCCCGTTGAACTATCACTGATAGAGACGCAAAAGCTTCTTTGTGTACTTGTCTAGTACTGTACCAAGGCCCACTTACAGACTGTTCATCCGCAATTTTGTTAAATTTTTTTTTATATGCCGAAAGACACGTTGGGTGATAAGGTACTTCGACACAATTTCTTAGTTTTGAGAGTAACGCCGTGTCATTCAACTTTCTAGCTGCTTCTTTTACTTTTTCAATGGAATCTAGAGACTTAGTAATAGAAACGTTGACCTTTTGTTGTCCTATCCTTATTTGAACGACGTTACAGATGACACATGATTGCCGTTTAGAACTTTTCGGAAATGCCGTTGATTGCTGTTCTTGCGTTGATGAGTCGAGTGATGCCGAAGAAGTTTCTGCTTCAGTAGTGAATTTTTCAGAATTAGACGTTGCGGTTATGTCCTGAAAATGAACGCATATTGGTCATACTCGTTCGTGTAAAATGTATAATGCACCCTCCATGATGACTCGTTAATGTCACGTCCAATTACATTTTTCAAATGAAAATAATCACTGAGTTAGTGACTTCTTTTTTCTTTCCAAAATTTTCAATTGAAAGGAAAATCCTCATAATAAAATCTTCGAACATAGAATATTTTCGTGTGTTATTTTCGTGTGACGAATCACACCCGATCAACTTTTTACTCACAGAAGATTTATTTACAAATATTATCAATTTGAATATTGTCCTCGGAATTTTTCGATAAAGTATGAATAATAATTATAATAACTACACGAAACAAACAGTATGGTCGCCTAAATAATATAAATAGTAAGGTTTATGCCAATTATATTCTGTGCTTTGTATAATTACTATACATGTGGTCGAACTTACATAGATATGGTTGTACAAGCCATAGATGTAATTGGCGCAAATGTTACCATTTATATAGTTAGGGTAACAATACTGTTTTGTTCGTGAAAATATTTTTCGCTTTCTGTCATTCACATTCATTTTCACCTTTCCCGCATCATTGGAAAAATCATCAACATCCATTGATTCAGGAAAAATAGTCCTGGTACATTTTTCTTTCAGGGTAACAGATTCACCTTTCGGATGTCCAGTAGTTTTCAATTGCGGCAAAACATTGCTCCTAGCAGCACTATCATCGTTCTATTAAAAAATTTGAAAAATATTTTTTTGTGGTGATAACAAATAAAAAAATACCAAGTATTAAAGTTTTAAAAATGATATGAAAAAAATATGAATCAAGAAATTCTGTCATACTATGAAAAATAGTTTCTTCATTGGTTTTCCATCTTTATTTATAAATAAAAATGAAATCCATATTAGGAATTAAATACTGCATTAATAGTCTAAGATCCCGCTGCAAGAAATCTACCCTCATCTGTTATCCGATTAAACCCTGATAACTAGATTTTCTACGAAAATGGCACCATTTGAAGCAGTCTGCCAAAGGGTTGCAGCAGGCTGAGGGGTCGCAACCCATGTTTTTATAATGGCAAAAATATGTATCTATGAAATGGCGCTTGAGTTGATCGGATAACAAATGAAGGTAATTATTATACCCACAAAAAAAAAATTAAATCGTTACACTCATTTGCAGCAGGATTTCAATAAGCAACCCGGGCATAACGTATTCATCTGTTGATGATATTCCATTTTTTTCGCATTTTAATCGGATAACAGATGAGGGTCGATTTCTTGCAGGGGGATCTTACACTATAGTGTTGAACACCAATTGAATATGATTCATTGATGAAATAATATTTATTAGAAAAAAATACTTAATAATTTTTAGAAATATTGAGGGAATTCAACAGTTTTCAAAATAATTGGAAAAATTGATAATATAGAACAAAGTGGAAATATATAAAAAAAAACAATTTAAATATACGTAAATTCGAGAGTTGCTAAAATAATACCATCTCGTAAAATTTCACAATATTCAGTAGTATAACATAACTTTAATTTTTCTTACACATTTTCAAACAATCTACAATATACAAAATTGTTAAATTATTTCTAGTATTGCAACATTCTAATAAAATCGAAAATGTTTATGGAAGTAAATTAGATCTAAACATTTAGTGAGACATTATATTTATTTCAATGATTTTGTTAATTCTGAAAAAATGTTCAAAATTGAAAGAAAGAAGGAAAGTAAATTTTTTTTGAAATAATTTTATTGAATTCATATTTTAAATACTTGCAAACTTCGCTAAAAAGTCGCCCTCAGCCGGCTGGATTATCATTATGTTCAATCTTTATTGCATATGAATCACAATCGAGATTTTAAAATTTCTTCTAATTAGCAATACCAAATTATTCGAACACCAAGAAAATATATTTACCTGCCACTTTTTAGAGAATTCGTCGTAATCATCTCTGTATTTGCTTTTTAAAACAGTCACTTTCTTGTAGCATCGCGGATGTTTGCCGATCTCATTCCGACTGTTACTTAATAATTCTACCCCTCCATGTGCGTGATTGTTATGGCGACGAAACGCCAACATTTTTAAACATTTTAAAAAAGATTCGTCGTCAAACTCCCTAACTTCTTCATCCTTTTCTCCACACAAAAAACACTTAATCCTTGCCGCCATTATTCTCGCAAAATCATGTAGCCATCATTATTTCAATGCTAGCTACAAAAATTTTTACCAAACTGAACAGGATCACGCCTGCACCGAAACCCGAAACAGAAGCGCTCCGTCCTTCTCTACTCTGTTGTTCGTCGCATCAATTCCTGTCGCCGACTCGATACCGCGTAACATTTTTAAAGCGGGCAACCACAAATTTGGACAATCGGAGCGATGGCAACCGCATCCAAAAATGTGTGAAATTTCACCCTCTACATTTTCATACCCGATTTGTCCTTAAACTCGATTGTCACATTTAGTTCTCAACTGGTCATCCCTTTGACCTGTCAACCTTGGTCCAGGACAGGTAAAGCGATGGCAACCTGGCACTATTTTGAACCGGGGTCCATGTTCTGTTATTTAAAACAAAATTTGTCTTTTAGATCTATATTCACATTTTTGAAAAAAATTACCATAAACATCCAATTTTTTCGCATTGTTCTCGAAATTTTGGACAGGAATGAATGTGGCAACCATTTGTAGCAGTGTCCAATCTATGATAATAGATTGTTTAAAAATAGATTTTCGCTTGAGTCTTATACTCCCAGAATTTTGCAGCGGGATCTCGGACTATTGGTTTTTCTCAACTCATTGAGGTGGATCCGACAATGAATAACTTTGTAATGATCTTTTTTTAAACGTGCTGAATTTTGGTTATGATCCGATCCGTGTTCCCCTTGAGAAGAAAAACCCTTTTTTTTCCTTCTTTCAACATGTCAGTTGAGTTTAAATCACTAAAGTCTTCTGCCTTTTTTGCCTTTGCCCTAGCCAGACCATAATCACCTTAAATCATTTTGAATAAACAATACATTTTTTAACATTACTACTTACTGAATGTAGCACGTCTTAGTACTCTCACTGCCCTCTCTGGCCAGTGAGTGTTGTACTCCAGCTTTCTTATTGCAGTACTAACATTTTGTGGTGGCAACAAAGGCCACAAACACCTTGTTCCATTTATCCATTTAGTTGGGACTCCCTCAACGGTATTATCGTCAATGAAATTTACTATCGTCCAAGTTTTTGGAGATCCCATAATAAATTTCTTGCACCTAGCATCTAAAATTGTTTTCCTTCTGTGTATCTGTTCTAAAGGACATACTATTAGAACAAAAGTAATACACTACAAACTAAGACCCGTATTAATCAATTATCTTAAGAAGTGCTGTGAATTCAGGGGGCTAAGACAAACTTCTTTTGATATGGCAGTTTCATATATTTTTAAGATATTTCAGATAATTGCTATGCTTCAAGATATTGCTACCTAAAAAATCCCCAACTTTGTTTAATCACAGGGAGAATCATAAAAAAACTCTTGAGTTCTGAATCTATGGCCCATTGTCATACATTTAGAATCAGAGCTTACAATATTTTTTAAACTTATAATTGTCCAGTTTTTTAGCATACAACAAATATGTCTCATTACAAGTTAACTGATATTTTTTTGAAATAAATGTGTTGACATTTGTAATATCGGCCCCCGTATTATGTATTATTGAGAGGGTTTTAATACGACTATCTACTTACCGGTCAAAGTACAGGTACCGATATTACGTTTGGGTGGGATTGATTGAGGAGATTAATTATCTTTAAAAATTAACTGGTTCTCTTAGTGAAGCGTGGGCGCGGGGCTTCGCAAATGCCCGCTTTAATCGTGCTTAAAGAAAAAAATTAAACGCCTGAATAAAATAGAAAATTATATTAACAAAGTTAATAAGTTAAAATAAGACAAAGAATTCATTCATCTCACTAAGTCAATCAAATTATAAAAATTAACACAACCCCAGTCTAAGATTCAACGAAACGAAATCAAATCTAATTTAATTAGTTACCAGACAAAAACCCAACAAGAATACTAAACCAAGTGTCAAGGTAAAATCTCCCTTAAAACCCTTAATGCCCCTGTATATGAAATGCTTGTACCTACGTGATATGAGGACAGTGACTTTTCTAAAATTCCAATAACCAAATTTATCGAGATTGCACAACTGTCGGTATATCGGTGTCGGTTACTTTGATCTCGGCCCGGTACTCGGCCCTCCGTCGCTCGGCGTGCAAACTCTAACTCTCTCAAAGTGTTAAGGCCCTAGCGTAAGACAAATAACTCACCAATTACGCCTCTCGCGTACAACTCTAACACTGTCAAGATTGATGCCCTCGATCGACAACTCTGAACTCCAGAGAGATTACGACCCTCGCGTAAACTGTAACCTCCAAAATCTCCTCTCTCGCTCCACAACTCTCACTCTTGAGCGAGTACGACTCGTTTATCAACTCTAGACCTCTCGATACTTACGACTCTTTCGTAATAACTCTTTGCTCCTCGCTTCGCCCTCGCGAATGAAACTCTGACCTTCTTCACGGCCCCAGATCTTAGAAACAACTCCTAACTCGCGATTTCGCCCTAGCGAATCCAACTCTACTAATCCTCACGGTCCCCGACCTAAAAATAACTCTTTCCCTCGACTTCGCCCTTGCGAGTCAAGCTCCAATAATCCTCAAAGGTCCCCGACCTGAAATAGCTCTTTCTCTTGACTTCGCCCTTGCGAGTCAAACTCCAATAATCCTCAGGGTCCGACCTGAAAATAGCTCCTTACTCTGGACTTCGCCCTTGCTAGTCAAGCTCCAATAATCCTCAAAGGTCCCCGACCTGAAATAGCTCCTTCTCTTGACTTCGCCCTTGCGAGTCAAACTCTAATAGTCCTCAAAGGTCCCCGACCTGAAATAGCTCCTTCTCCTGACTTCGCCCTTGCAAGTCAAACTCCAATAGTCCTCAAGGTTCCCGACCTGAAATAGCTCCTTCTCTTGACTTCGCTTCTGCGAGTCAAACTCCAATAGTCATCAAGGTCCCCGACCTGAAATAGCGCCTCCTCTTGACTTCGCCCTTGTGAGTCAAACTCCAATAGTCCTCAAAGGTCTCCGACCTGAAATTGCTCCTTCTCTATAACCCACGACCGGACGGAGTACGGTCCCCGACCGTCTCCTGGTTCGGCCTCTGACCGACTCCCTGGTCGGCCTCTGACTGGCCCTCTGGTCGGCCTCTCACTGACGACTCCCAACTCCTAACTTTTCTCTTTCCAAGAGCCCTCGACTCCCCCTACTCCGAGTACCAAAATTCGATCAAAATTTACCTCCCAATTTGTGATTGGTCGAAATTCCTCTACTGAACGTATGAATAACCGCGTTACGTCATAAAGTCCGCCTTCTTAGTTACTTAAGAGTTTTATCCGATTTTGCTTATTAGACAGAAGTACGAAGCAGAGTCCGATTTTCGACCTCGATTATTGTTACCAACTCAACGCATCCAAGTCAGCTGTCCCGGCGTTATTTTGCGAAATAATAATATTAGTATGTTCTAATTACCGACTGACGAAATTAGGGTAAATCACGTAGCGCTTGAAGTCATTTCATATACAGGGTCCTTCTTTCCTAACGTTACAAAATCTAATAAATAAAAGAAAAACCCCTTAAACACCCGCAGGGTGTTACATATTGTTTGATGCCTAACAATTTGTCAATAACTGGACCTTTTGTATCTCCTACCTCTTTACCTAATTAATTCAAATTTGCTACGCAATCTGCGAGTCCTAAATGTGAATAATAGCCAGGGGCAATAGTTTTCATTTGATACCGAGTGATAGTACTCCTGTGAGTTTTCAAAAGAGTAGGAGCATCTTGGGACATCGATGTTTCTCTCTTGTAAAATTCTCAAACGGTCTGTTTGAAACAAGCACCTGATTGTTCGTTAAAATCACAGAAATTCTGCTTTGATCTTTTATACCGTTGATGATACTTGTTTATCAGTTTTCTTTGCGTTGCAGGATCCATACAAACAGCACTTTAGCCAAAGTTAAACTTAAACTTACACGCAACTTAATACTTTTGTACTCTACTTACCCTATATTAGGTCTCCCGACCCGATTCCTGATGTAAAAACAGGGTAATACGTGTTATACGTGCCTTATTCTAATTACCGAACTTATCGATTTGCTTATCGAACTTCAGAACGCTAATGACCACAGCTAACGACCTTATCGACGCTATCAAAGAAAACTAAAGATATCAAAATAGCAGCTGACGTATTGACGTAAATTAGCACAGCGTGGAAGTATGACCATAGACGTATGTGGCACAAGTCAGTGTTCTGTGTTCTCTGGATTGGCGGAAAAGATTCAAACGCGATAGATTTGAATTCTAAAGGTGGCGGTTCGCGCCGCGACAGAGACAGGAGACCGAGACAGGAGACTGAGAACGGAGACCGCGGCAAGTGTCTTGGTCTCGTCAGCATGTACTGTGGGTCGAGACCGAGACTGGAGACCGCAACAAGTGTCTCGGTCTCTTCGAGACCCAGATGTCAGTTCACTATCAGAGTGTCTGTCGATGGAGTCAGTTGTGCTGTGTCATGATGGAGAAGCAAGTAGTAGAACTTCTATAGCAGGAAGAGGAAGACGATGATTTGCTCTTATATTATTATTACAAATACAGAAAAAGAAGATTACCTAATAACCAATTATGTTTAACTAGAGGCCAAGAAGGATCATTTTCGCTATTAGTGAAGAAGCACCAAATGTTTGATGACAATATATTCAGAAAGTATTTTCGGCTGAATAAAACACAGTTTGATTACGTATTAAATTTACTGAAGAAAACAATGCATACAAAAGGAAGAATATCATTGAAAGAGAAATTAGCACTGACTCTAAGGTAAGTTTGTCAAATCATGGAAACTGTTCTGTTCGAATTCATCGTCCAAAATGCTTTGAAATGGTTCACTCTAATTTTGTAATTGGCGACATGATAAATCAATCAAATCACTCTGTGTTTGGTGTCCAGATGAAGCTTCACTTATTGGAGAAAATGAATTGTATGATGAACTTGTATAGGGGCGTTCACATTGACTGTCAATATCTCCGATCTGATACTTAGAGACAACACTATATATTTCATTTGTTGCCATTGCTCGTGAACGTGTGCTTAATTTTCTTAGCATCGTTTCGATATGTTTTGTAAATGTCGATATATCATCAGCTGTTTCTTGAGATTTTAATGACTCCAACATACTATTTCTGTTTTCATGTCTGTCTTTCAAAATTTTAATAAATTCATCATCTTCTCTTTTTCTCTTTGCATTCTTGTTAGTTGGTTTTTCAGAACTTTTATTTGGTATAAATCTTTCTTGTTCCTGGTATAGGTTGTACTGACTGGTCTGTGACTTCGGGAGGAGTATCTTCATGTCCAACTTCTGAGGTGGTATTTGTACCTTCTTCTACACTGGTGGAGCTTCGCCGTTCTGATGGTGTGTTTCCTAAAAATCTTAAACGTTCATAAAATTGCCACTTTGAATTTTTAGCTGGTGCTGCAGATCCCGTTGATTTTTTTTTTGTTTGCGCTTATATCTGTTGTGGGAGTCCCTGATTAGTTTCCATTTTTTACGGCATTCCAAATCTGTAATAGATATAAATATTATAATAAATAATTTTTTTCCAGGTTCATGTCGAATGGAGAAACATATGCTTCGCTATCATTCGCATTTAGTATATCACCTTCTTATATTTCACAAATAGTCAAAGAGGTGTTGAAATATTTAAAGATGGTTTTATTGGCACTTTTAATGCCTATTCCAAAAGAAAGTGATTTTGGGCTTATATCTAAAGAGAATAAGAGCCCCTAAAATAGTGGGTCGCTGTATTTTAGTTATAAGGATTTTTACTCGATTGTTCTTCTGGCTATTGTAGACCATAATTACAAGTTCATTGCAGTAGACGTTGGCTCTTACGGCAAAGAAAGAGATAGTGACAAAAGATAGACAAAAAATCATGAAAAATGAATTTAAATTTCCAGAACCAAAAAATCTACCAAATTCGAACACAAAATTACCACATTTCTTAGTTGGAGATGAAGCATTTAGTCTTGATACTTTTATGATGAAACCTTTCGCTAGAAGAGTTGCAAAAACCGATTTAAGCAAAGAAATATTTAACTACCGCCTTTGTCGTGCTACACGAATATCGGAAAACGCGTTCGGTTTGCTGTCACAGGTGTTTAGAATATTTTACACTCCTATCGGAATAGCATCAGAAACATGCACTGACATCATCTTAGTTGCCTGTTGCTTGCATAACCTATTGAGAGATGGATTTTTGGAATCTGCTCAAATGCCCGTGCATCAATAGAACCAAGAAAAAAATTTACCTTCAAATTTCTCTTCATTACGTGGAACAGGAGGGTTTTCGAACAGCAACGGACTAGATATTAGAGTACAATTAACTGATTACTTTACGTCACAGCAAGGAGCAGTAGATTGGTAAGACCAAGATGTCACACGGCTTGTTTATGTTGATTCCACCTATGTGTTTTCTTTCCAATATTGATTCTATGCAAAATAAATAAATATTGAAAATAACTCACCTGTTTTACTCAGGCTTTCAGCTATGTTTTTTCAAATATTGTCCTTCACATTTTCTTCTCTATAGGAGTTGTTCGTACGACTGTTTTGAAAGCGAAGATGTGACAACATTGTAATAGGCACCGAGCGAGTTGTTCTCATGTTCTCTCTCGAACTGTTGACGAGTAGGTTCGTTGCGGTGTCTCTCCGTTCAAATTAAAGAAATTAAACCAAATACAGTCCACTAATTTCAACCCGAAGTCAAAACATTGGTCCATACGAGACGGATCGAAGATTCAGGAGATTGGGATCGAGCGGGAGCCCACAGGTGAGCCGTGAGAAGCAAGAAAAAGGCGTCCCATTGAGAGAGAGCAGACAGACAACGGCAGCCATCGAGAATCGGGAGGCGATCGACGACTAGAGGGCGATCGGACGTTCCACCAAGGGTTGCTCAACCGGGCCGTTAGTCAAGGTAGGGAATTTGAGTACTTCTTGCTTGGATCAACAGAATGGCAGACGAAAAGGCATTAAAAGCCAAAAAAGGGATTATTAAAGGCAAATTGACTTGATTCAAAACGTATGTTGATAAAATTATTAATGATGATCGTACAGAAGAGTTAATAACTGAATTAGAAAGTAGATCGGGGAATGTAGAATCAGTACTTAGTGAATTTAGTGAAATTAACAATGAGTTAATGATGCTAGCAACCGATGAGTCCGCTGTAGAGTTGTTTGAGGAACAGCAAGAGTTTGAAAATAAATATTATGCGACCACCAGTCAAGCTAGAGTCATATGTAAGCCACGTCAAAATGAGATCACACCCAGTGGTAGCTCAGGTGGAGTCGTAAATAATGATAATTTAAACAATCCAGCCTCTACAATAAGGCTGCCACTAATAACATTGCCCACATTTGACGGGAAATATTGCTCTTGGTACGAGTTCAAAGATTCATTTGTCAGTTTGGTTGATAAAAACACGACTCTTAGTGACATACAGAAATTCTATTATTTAAGATCCTCGTTAGAGAAAAAGGTCCTGGAGGTTATTGAGGCAATTGAGGTCTCATCCGTGAATTATTCTGTTGCGTGGAAAATGTTAGTTGAGAGGTACGAAAACAAAGGTTTAATGATACATAATCATATCCATAGTATATTTGAGCATCCAGGTTTAAGTGCTGAATCCTCTGTAGGCTTAAGAAATCTGTATGACTCGTTCACAAAACATTTACGAGCGTTGCAAAGTTTGGGAGAGAATACAGATTCATGGGATAGATTGATCATTTATATTCTTGCAAATAAATTTGATAAGGTAACACGGCGCGAATGGGAAAATTATAAGTGTAAAGGTGACTTGCCTGATTTAAAGGACATAAACAATTTTCTTCAGAGCAAGTGTAGTGTTTTGGAAAAATTAGATCTAAAAAAGGTAGATAGGTCCACAGTGCAAAAAACCAGTAAGACAGGTAGTCAGGTGTTTTCAGCAACATCTGAGAATGTGAGTTTTAAATGTTACTACTGTTCAGAAAATCATAGCATTTTTAAGTGTGATGAATTTTTAAAGTTGTCAGTAGAAAAGAGAATTGAGGCGGTAAAACGGTTGAAATTGTGTTTCAATTGCCTGCGACACACACATCCGTCGTGGAAGTGCAAGGCAAAAAACTGCAGTAAATGCCATAAGGGACATAACAATTTATTACATATTGTAAGAGCGTCGAGTCCGACCATTGGTGCTAAAGGCATCCATCCGTCGGGCAATTCAAATCTCGCGCCGGACAAAGCGGATGAGCGCGATGTGTCAAGCGTTGTGACGCACTCGAGAGATCACGACGTTGCCGCGTCCAATGGCTTTTCTCAAATATTATTATCGACCGTGGCGCTTTAAGTAAGAAACGGAAATAATAGCGTCAAATGTCGCGCACTGCTAGACAGTGGATCTCAGAGTAACTTTGTTTCGGAATCTTTGTGTAAATTGTTAAATTTAAAGGCTAATAAAACTACGCATTGTGTAAAAGGAATCGGTCAGGCTTTAGCGAATGTTAATAAACAGGTACAGATCGAGATAAGGTCGCTACGCGGGCTATTTAAAAAGAACATAAATTGTTTGGTATTGGAAAAAATAACGGATAAGTTACCCGTCCATTCTTTTGATAAAACTTATGTGAATTTACCGTCCGATGTAGAATTAGCGGATCCGGAATATAATATTACCGGGGAAATTGACCTTCTGTTGGGATCAGATATATTTTGGGCTGCGATTAATAAAGGAAAAAGGATATTAGGCAAGAATTTGCCTGTTCTTCAAAATACTGCTTTCGGGTGGATAATTGCAGGTAAAATGTTTGTAGCAGCAGAGAGTTGCAATGTATCAATAAATTGTTTGAGCGTTAATCAAGAAGATATTTCGCTTGAAGATCAAATAAGAAAATTTTGGGAATTAGAAGAGGTAAATGAAAAGCAATTGATCTTCTCCGAAACCGAGAAATATTGTGAAGAACATTTCAAAAATACAACCCAGAAAAATAAAGATGGTAGATACGTTGTAAGTGTTCCATTCAAAGATTTGATAACGCAGTTAGGCAAGTCAAAGGATATTGCATTAAAACGCTTTTATTCTTTAGAGAAAAAAATTAAGTAACGATCAGGTTTTAAGAGAGGAATATAAAGGGTTTATGAAAGAATACATTGACTTAAGGCATATGACAGAAGTTGATGATAATAGTGAGGTTGAAGAGGGTTATTATTTGCCGCATCATGCCGTCATAAAAAATACAAGTTTAACAACAAGGTTGAGAGTAGTATTTGACGCATCATGTAAAACTACTAACGGATTGTCATTAAATGATGTGCAATATGTGGGACCTACCTTACAACAGGATATTTTCGAAATATTAGTGAGATTTAGAACCTATAAATTTGTCATGACTGGAGATATCAGTAAAATGTACCGTCAAATTATCATTAATCCAAGTGAACAAAAATATCAAAAAATATTCTGGAGAATGAGTCCAGATGAAGCTGTAAAATGCTACAAATTGCATACAGTTACGTACGGGACAGCTTCGGCCCCGTACTTAGCGGTAAGATGTTTGGTTGATATAGCAGAGAGGGAAAGTAATGAGTTGATCAGTAAAATTATTAAGCGGGACTTTTATATGGACGATTTGTTGACTGGAGCCTACTCAAGGGAAGAAGTTTTGCACATCCAGAGAAACATTTCAAGGGCATTAAAAGAATCTGGATTTGAATTGCGAAAGTGGTTGAGTAATGATAAGAGAATCATGGATAGGTTTCAGGTAGATGATAAGATAGAAGTAAATATTTTGAATCTTGGGGAAAATGAAATGAATAAGACACTAGGAGTTTTTTGGACGTCCAAGAGGGATACAATTAACTTTAAAATTAATATGGAAATAATTAATCGAAACCAAAATACAAGGCGGTCCATCTTGTCAGCTATCTCTCAAATCTATGACCCACTAGGGTTACTGGGGCCAATAGTGGTAGTTGTAAAATTGATCATACAAGATATGTGGAAATGCAAATTAGGGTGGGATGATGAGTTGCCATATGAAATATTAACAAGATGGATTGAATTTAAAAATGATATAATGGTGTTAAATGAATTACAAATTCCCAGACATGTAGTTATTTCGGAGTACATTACTTTAGAATTACACGGATTTAGCGACGCATCGGTAAAGGCATATGGCGCTTGCATTTACTTACGTTGCTCATTAGAATCGGGATTGATTGGCTCCAAGCTACTATGCGCTAAAAGTCGCGTTGCTCCGGTAAAACAGGTTAGTTTACCCAGATTGGAACTTTGTGCGGCACAGCTCTTAGCAAATTTGGCAAAGAGGGTAATCAATTCTTTAGAATTAAAATTGGAAAGGTGTTATTACTGGTCTGATTCTATGATCACGTTATGTTGGATTCGCGGAGAATCGTCAAGTTGGAAAACATTTGTCGCGAATAGAGTCAGCGAGATTCAATCTCTTACAGACAAGAAGGACTGGCACTATGTTAAATCAGAGGAAAACCCGGCGGATATGCTATCACGAGGCGTATCGCCTAGCAATTTAATAGAAAATGAATTGTGGTGGCTCGGCCCTTCATATATGACGACAGATAGTACTCTATGGAATAGTCCTAAATGGTCAACTCCAGCCGAAATACCTGAAGGTATAGTATATTGTGTATCTAGGAGGCGAAGTAGGCCTTTTAACGCCGAGCGCGATGTTTTCAGTACGAGACGTAGCCTAGCGCGCAAAGCGCGCGAGGCGAAGACGAGTACTGAAAACATCACGCGAGGCGTTAAAAGCCTTCGCCTCCGAGGTGCACACGACTATTTATATAACGAAACCACGTTTCCGAGCTTGCAGACTATGATATTCAGATTTGATTGAAACTTTTTTATTCACTGTGGACACGTGTTCGCTGGGATTCGTTTCGTACTGTCCTATCCTGAAAACATCCGATACACGATACACGTACGCCCAAACGACACATGGCAACAGCTCTGCTCAACGGCGTACAATAATGTACGTGTCGCGTGAGTAAAGCGCATGCGCAGAGGCTTTAAAAGTATACTTTTAACGCCTAGGACTTAAAAATACCGTTTCTCGCACCCCCCACCACTACTCCACCACCACAGTCGCAAAAACGCCAACTTTAGGTCCTGTAAACACGCTCGAAAAGCGAGGAAAACGTGGTTGCGTTATATAAAAACTATTTCTTGTATAGCGTTTACTCACTCAAGTTTATTAGAAAGAGTATCCAGGGATACGTCTTCATTGTCTGAAATTTTGCACATTTTAGGATACGCACTTCGATTCATTTTTAACTTAAAACCAAAAAATCATAATAAGATTACTGGCGCGTTACAGCCGGCAGAATTAGATCATGCTTTAATGTTACTGATAAGAGACGCTCAGATGGAAATTTTTTCTGAGGAATATAATAGTTTGAAGGCTGGTAAGAGCATATCTACAAGAAGTAGACTTCTGACTTTAAATCCCAAATTAAATGAAAATGGTTTGTTATGTGTTAGCGGTAGATTAAAAAATTCAAATCTAAATGAAGGAATGAAATTTCCTATCATCTTACCGAATAAACATGCGTTAAGTAAATATATTCTAGAATCAGAGCATAAAAGGTTATTGCACTGTGGAGCTCAATGTTTGTTAAACTCCATCAGAGAAAGATATTGGCCATTGACCGGGCGCAATAAATGTAGAGGAATCATCAGGAAATGTTTAAATTGCTACAAGGCCAACCCCAGAGACACGAATTATTTAATGGGCGATCTTCCGGAAACGCGAGTAAATCCATATGGGATTTTTGAAAATGTTGGCACTGACTATGGTGGCCCCTTTTTTGTAAAGGACAAAAAAGGGAGAGGATGTAAATTGACAAAGGGTTATATCGCCCTATTCATTTGTATGTGCACAAAAGCAATACATTTAGAACTTGTGTCTGAGCTAACCACTGAGTGTTTTTTGGCTGCCTTTGATAGATTCGTTGGTAGACGAGGTTGCCCAAAAATGGTATATTCGGATAACGGTTCAAATTATGTAGGTGCGAATAATGAATTAGGAAAAATCTATGAGTTTTTGCAAGAAAATGGGGAATATCTGGGTACTAAATTTGCAGATAAACGCATTAAATGGCATTTTATTCCATCTAATTCACCTAGCTTTGGAGGTTTGTGGGAAGCTGGAATAAAAAGTACGAAATCACATTTGAAGAGAGTTTTAGGTAATAAAAGTCTGACATTTGAAGAGTTTAATACTTTGTTGGTCCAAGTGGAGGGTATTTTAAATTCTCGGCCTCTATGCCCATTGAGCGAAGATCCAGACGACTTCTCAGCCTTAACTCCAGCCCATTTCTTGATTGGTCGAACCCTCACAGCCTTGCCTAATTACAACCTGACCAACGTCCCGGAGAACAGGCTCTCCAAGTGGCAGCATCTACAGGCGATGGTACAACACTACTGGGTCCGATGGCAGAAGGAATACCTCTCAGAACTTCAGACGCGCACAAAATGGAAAAGAAATTATGAAGAAATCGTAAAAATTGGTTCGTTGGTTTTAATAAAGGACGATAACGCTCCAGTACTGCGCTGGCATCTCGGAAGAATCACGCAACTGCATCGTGGGAGCGACAATGTGGTGAGAGTTTGTACAGTGAAGGTACGTTCGGGCGAAATAAAAAGGGCCATTAACCGCGTGTGTGTGCTCCCAATAGAGACAAGTGACTAAATAGTTGTAATCTTTGATCACAAATTGATGAATATTTTATTTTTATTTGATTTATTCAGACCGTATTGTCAACTTATTAATTCATAACTTTTATTTTTTCCTTATAATTGGTGAAAGTATTTCAGAAGTTTGTAGCGAAAAATATGTTTTTTTTTTGTTATGTAAGTGCTTTCAAGGCGGGCGGAATGTTCGTACGACTGTTTTGAAAGCGAAGATGTGACAACATTGTAATAGGCACCGAGCGAGTTGTTGTCTCTCGAACTGTTGACGAGTAGGTTCGTTGCGGTGTCTCTCCGTTCAAATTAAAGAAATTAAACAAAATACAGTCCACTAATTTCAACCCGAAGTCAAAACAGGAGTCTAGTCGTGCATTATATCGAAGGGTGCTGTGTGATCAGTTCAATCAGCGTTTCACATTCTTCACCAGAAAAGTATTCATTTGTAAACACTAAAAACACTTGCTTTTCGAGCGCGACACAAGACAATACTGGCGACCGTCTCGCTATCTCCTGTCTCGCGTCTCTGTCTCCTGTCTTTGTCTCGCTTGTGAACTGTCGCGGTCTCCGGGCGCGGTCTCCGGTCTCTGTCGCGGCGCGAACCGTCACCTTAGTATATGGCTTGTGCATTATACATCATATATCGACATGCCACGACTAGCGTCATTCCGAGAATGTGTCCGTTGGTATCATCGATTAAAAAATAAATTGATACGTTTGTAATGAAATAATTGATATATGTACAAACGTTATAGTATATATAATAAGATTTTGCGTTGTTATCATCTTTTCTTAACGAAATTATTAAATCATATTTAAATAAATGGTTTTAGAATAACTTATTTTATATTATATATATTCCATAATTTGAGGATATTAAGGGGGTGTTCAGGGAATATTTTACCCAGATATTCCTGGTTCATATATAGTGAAACGTTCCCAGAACATCTCGTCAATATACTGGACATTCAGATTTCTATCGGATATTGATGGGATATCTGAGGAATATCGTTTGTTATGTGGGTTAAGGAGCAACGTCCTGATCAGTAGGAAGGTTACTACACAATAATTATCCCTTCGGGTGTGGGGTAGGACAAACACGGGCCTTCTAGAACGTTTCCGAATATGAGGTGGCATAAAAAAGGCCCGGCTTAAGGGACATGTGTGAATTTCGAAATTGTCGGGTATAGATAGAACACCATAAAAACGATACACAGGAACAAGGTTAGTCACGGGACAAAAGTAAAGTGACGATTCAACAACATAACGTTAAAAAGCGTACAAAATGGATTATTTACTAATATAGGTTAAGTCGTTTACGCAAGCTCTTTGCTAGCTTACTCAGGCAAGTAAGTTACCGCTTAATGCTGACCAGCGGTGACTCAATCTCTGCGTAGCATGTTCCAAGGTTCTTACACCATAAACCTCGGCGGGTAATCCTTCGGGTGGTATCTCACCAAGCAATTGTAGTATGCCGAAGAGAGCGTGATTCGGGTCTTGTTTTGTATCAACCCAAAACTGATTTAAGTCACCAGTTGGTGACATCTGGAAGTGACATCTCTGCGTACAACATATTACCCTGCTGATCTCGGACGGCATCGGGGTTACGAAGGCCATCGGTGTAGTAATTTGACATCAGCATACTATGGCATCCAGGGGCGGTAAAAGAAAAGTTGAGAATGTTTCCATTATCAACGTACTTAACGGATTTGGGTGCGCAAAATCCAAGCAGGTTCTTAACTCTATTGGCGTCCTGCTCTAAGTCTTCAATGCCGTAGTCTTCGGGCATAAAGTCGTGCGGATTAAGCAACAAAGGGAAATCCTGATGCTGCTCCTGTCCTGCGCGTCGGCGTTGTCCTGGTTTCAGAGGTGAGCCCCATATAGCTCCAGGAAGGGGATTGTTTTGGTGGAATCGCATCCTTACATGCTGTGGAGTGGCGCGGTTCGAAAGAGCAACTACTACGGGACGTAGTGTTCCAAAAGTCACGAGATGGGGTTCAGGTTCCATCACGTTGGGACGAGACTACTGCGTTCACGATGTTTGCCAATGGTCCAAAGTTGACAGCAGTGCCTTGCACGACTTCACGTACATTGACATCTGCTTGGGGACGGTAGTACAAGTTGTCGGCGTTGGGATAAGGCATAATTTGGGCGCGCTGCGTGTTAATTAGTTTCACCTCAAGTTGGGCGAGGGTCAAACGGTAAAGCTCATATACTGAGCACTGTGGGATGTTCTTTAATATCTGGTAGAGTTTAGTAAAAATTGATTGACTAAAGAACCCTACCCCCCGAGTCGAAACAGGAATGATCTTTGCCTGTTCCGTCATTTCGATGACCTGGGCTGTAGCAGCCTTAACTTCGCTAGCGAATCCAAAGTATAGACGCTTGTCTAACTCTTTCTGCAATTCGGCCATGACCTTTTCGCCGGTAACCTTTCGGTTCTGTTCCTGACGAGCGTGGTCTCTAGCTTTCTTTGCTTTTGACTTCGGTTTTGCTTCTTTCGATTGACCTGCAGATGCAGGTGGTACATTTACAGCCTTAAAAATTTCTAATGCCTCTAGGGCATTCAGCTTAACTCCCTGGTAGCATAGATATAAGAATTTCACGTCCTCTTTCAAGTTACAGGTATGGTTTTCATGCGAGAGGTGATTAGCAAATTGTGACTGGGTGGTAAAAATATCTTGATCTTTGTCGTTAGTATATTGTCTGGAGTGTTCCGTTATTCTTGCAGAGAGGGATCTTCCAATCTGACCTATGTAAAACGCTACAAGTCCCTCCTATGAGCTTCACTTTTGACTTTTAAGGGGTAACGCCCTTATAGGTAAAATCGGCAAAGTAATAAACACATCTTTATTCGTAAACAGAGTTTTCCTATCTGTTTTACTATATCCCGCAGCCGGTCATATGCCGACTCCGGAAATTTCTCTCACATGTTCTCACACGGGTTTACGGCTGATCGGTACGACCGGTGGCGGTCCGACACATGCTGATCTTACCCTCCTATCATAAATACTAATATCTGATTGGCTGCATATTTGTTTCTAACATTACCAATATCTTCAAATCCATAAATTTTTTGTTTTTTTCAATCGTAGTAATATCTGGGGCTTAATTCCATTTCGTCAATTAGTTCTACAAATGATTTTTTGAGTTCCAATAATTTTTCAATATGTACTTTTACTTTTAAATTATTCATAAGTGATTCTATTAAACCACATTCTAAAGGTATCATCGAGAATAGATTTTTAAAGTTTGTAGCGATGACAATTGAAAATGTATTCCCAGGTATCTATACAAACGGGGAGTTCCCTTGAATATAGATAAAACAAATGCTTTATCTTCTACAGGCCAAATTCTGCTCACGTTCATGTAGATTCTTAATATTAATTGAATGGCTCTATACGTTTTTGGAGCTTAGACCGCAATCTACTTAATCGAGTGGTAATGTTACGATGTATTTGGTACCATTTATTCCCGTTTCGTCACCTCACGTATCGTCACCCACGCCGTATGTTCCCGTTTCGTAACCTGACTACTTAACTTCCAAGGAAAAGTTTATGTTTCATCACTTATTTCAAATGTTACCTGCGCGCGGGTGACAAAACAGAAGGCGATGACATGGACATATGAATCCTTTGAGATTGATATTTCATATTAGATTCAAATTTTCATAATGATTATTTTAGAATATTTTGAATGATTCTACGGTATACATGAAAATACTTTCCGTCGGACTTAGCACTGGCAGAGCAATAGATTCAACAGAATTTACAGTACTATACAAGTACTTAAAATATATTGCTCTGGTGTGTTTAAAAGTTTTTTCACTTATTGTTGTTCATCACACATATGAAACTAAAAAGTTTCAACTACGGAAAATACCTTCTTAAATGTAAAACAATACAATATAGTTTGTACAATTTTTTCTCTCTAAAAGGTCTTCTTCAACTACTTACTTACCTGTGAGGTATTATATAAAACTATCTTCGTTAACCCTGTTTATGTTGTACTATGTATATCAGTTTATTCAGTGTTTCTTTAAGTGTTGCTTTTTTCTCTATGATATCGTTTAGTATATTTTTGATCTTGTCATCCAAGTCAACATATTTCTTTCGACGTTTAGTCATTGGCATATTTGATTGTTCTTGTTTATAAATGATACCATAATACTTAGCCTCATTTTGAAGTATCGCCATTAATTCATAAGTGTTTGGATGTACTTTTCCAACAGCTCCTTTTAATCCATTGTGTCAACCTTCAACAGTGTTCGTTGTACAAGGTCGTTGCCTAAAACATACCCATATTTTTCCCGCTTCCATCCACTGTTCGACAAAATAGTCGTTAAATCTAACAATTGCTTCAATGGTTGGTGAAGATTTCATAATACAGATAAATCTCTTTTCAGTGTACTTTTCTGGTAATCGCGCTAAAGCCGTGCATATTCGTATATGCTGCCTAATATACCTCTATGATACCCAAGAAATTCTAGGGTTACTACCCATTATACTTTACTACTTTATTTACTTACTACTTTATTTACTACTTTATTACTACAATATCCTCCTTATTCTGCTAAATTCCCAATGTTTTTAGGTACGGTTTAGATACAGGAAGAAGTGCAACATAAATCTGCATGCCTGTTAATTAATCAGAAAAGCATAGGCATTCAAGTTCGACCTTCATTTCGTAGCAAGTACGTACAGTGCAAATTAACAGTTGTAAAGCAGGATTCGGCAGTTTCACCGATGCATCTTTTGAGTAAAATGTAAAATGTAAAAAGTCTATTATTGACTGCCTGGAAATAGAGATCGAAAAACCCACAAACCCAGTATAGCAAGCTTTTACCTGGTCAGAGTACAAAAAATGTAATACATAAAAATATTTCGTATCATCAACACCAGATGAATTTATAAATTTCATATCCATTGGATATAGTGGAACGATCAGCGATCCATTGTTAGTTCAGATATGTGGGTATCCGGACCAAGTACCTGCTGGATCAAGTGTAATGGCAGAGAGAGCTTTTAAGCTGCATGAAAGGAAGTGTATTTTAGTCAGACCTCCAAGTGTTTCCTCATCATCAAAACCCACTCGAGCTGAAGGAATGGAAAACAATAGGATAGCCAGCCTACCTATACATATTGAGCGGGTTATTCGACAAATAAAAGAATTTCAATATTTAAAGCCACATTCTGTGATTAACCCTAATTTAATTGCTCAGGATGATGCAGTAATTAAAATTGCATGTGCTTTAATTAATATACAGAACCCTATTATAAGACAAGAGTGAAAATATTAACTGTGATTTTAATAGTAGCCATTAGTATCAGTATATTATATATGTAAAATTTAATAAATTAAAGATGAATAAGTTATAATATGAACATTATTTCTTAAAATGGTATCATTTGTAAATTTTGTAAATTGGCTTAAATAGTTAAAAATTCATCTGATCAGTTATTTAAATATAAAACCATTTTTCTACACAATAAACTTCTTAGGTAAATTAAAGCATATTTGGTTTTTCAGTTGACAACTTTGACATCTCTCAAAGAGTTTTGGAAATAAAAAATGTTTTCAGTTTTCTATAGCAGAATTAGTTAGCTCCTTCGCAAAATGCTCGTCAAAATCAATCTCCAGGTTTTGCATATTATTTGATTCTTCGAATCCCGGAGATACAATACAAAACAAACCTTTTTTTTATTAGCACACAACATTTGCAAATGAAGTTGTAAGGTTTGTTTTTTTTATTACTTTAATTATTTTAATTTTGCTCGTAATACCGGATAGTACATGAGTATCTCTGGGTTGGGTCGAAAGAAAATCAGTATTTTGATTATTGCGGTTTAATTAGCTACGTCCAATAAGTAAGAAAGCACAAAAATATCGATCTGATACAAATACCAACCTTAATCCCACAAATCAGTACGATGTTCCTGGATCGTACGTAAATCAATTGCAAGACAAATACTTAAATTCTACTCAACAAATCCTACAAATAACAAGTGTATCCGGAAGTTACAGATTTGATTAAATGGTTCAGATTACCAATAACTAAATGACTAGGTTTGGTACCAATGAAATGATCGATCGATCTATTTAAACTTTTCAAAAAGGCAACAGGTTGGTTCTCGGGGAAGTAGACAAACCAGCAGGATTTTCCCTTTTAACCCCTTTAAAGAAATGAAACACGATTGAAATCCGTTGGAGATATTTATTCAAACTCCTGCTTGTTGACATTTCGTCCCTTACATTTGGGACATTATCAAGACGTCTATTGACAAAAGCACACAGTTACACAATTGAAGAAAAAAAAAACAGAATTAAAGAGGAAGGTAAAAGGAAGAGGAAGGAATTAAAATTAAGAGGGAGGTAAAGGTACCATTATAAAATTACGGACAGGTATGTGATAGTACAATCATTAAGTAAAAAATATATGTGACATATAAACATGACTTGATTTAACAGGTTAAAATTGCCTTACTGATTACATCAAAGATTATTATAAATAACAATTAAAATTGACATTAAAAACGATTATAGTTACTTACGTTATCTCTATTTTAAGGTTCCTCTCTATTGGAACACAGAATCGACAGGGAAGAATAACAAGTTGAGTTGTATCTCTTGTAATACACAAAGAGACCCTGTCAGATGTAATATCCTATGGGCTGTCTCGTCAGGATATGAGACAAAACTATTATGCAACACCCGTGTAATCGTGTTGGTTTAAAAACACAACACTCGTCAGTATTCTTGTTGAACTGCTGGATTAATATGAAAACGTTTGTAGGTGTACGTGAAATGAGAAGGGGCCCACGAAGGGGGTATGAAGCCTGCACAACCGTTGGAAAAGCGCGGCATTTGAGTCTGTTTAAATTTTCGGGTTGGAAAATAATCATTTGGGAGTGACACCAATTTGCAGAACCGATTTTTAGGGGTCAAGGTGGGTTGTCTAGTTGATGGACGAGTCTCGTCTTAATCATCTGTAACGAAGCCGATTTTAGAGAGTTGAGAGTAGACTACCCATAATACAGTTAATCACGAAATCAAACCTATCTCAGATAGATGGCGGCCGATCAGGCAATGTTCAATCTACCATCGTTAAGGTATCAAGACTAAATTTATATAAGCCACTCGCCCCCTCCAGCGTTCTTTGCCCGAGTTAATCCAAGGTGAGAACCAAGACTTGTTTATAGCAAGTCGATCCGTCTATCTGTCTAATGTAAATGTCACCGCCGTTAGTTATAAGCCGCCGAATTATTTGTTATTTGTAAGTGTACGTAAATTGTGCATATTCCCCGACCAATAGTCTTAAGCCGTCCAAGCTATTCGTAGTTATTCGTCTATTGTGAAAGCGTCCCCGACCGCTAGCTAGTAGGCTATACGTTATCTGTGATTTTTCGTTGTGAGCGTACCATCCGCTAGATATAAGCTATCTGTGAATGAACGTTTACTACATGTTAAACCGGCGTTTGTGAAAACGTCCGTTTTTCCAACCGCCCGGAATTAATTGTTCCGTCGTCGCGTTGAGGAAAAGTTAATTATCTCCTACCGTATTCTCTCTCTCACACTCAAGCTCTCTCGATATGTAAAAGCCGCACTACCGAATATTAGCCACAGCACGTTTTCCTATCGTCTCCGTATTTAGCTATTTCTCTTTTATTGTGAAATTGTTAAGATAATTTTCCGTTTTCGCATTTTCAGTATTAAGAGGGGTTTTTCATTTTCAGATCTCAACCGTTTGCAAAGTATTTTACTTTCCGCATTTTCGCTTAGTTAAATAGTTTTCGATCTTTCCGATTTCATTTAGAATAAAATTTTATTTCTCTCCAACTGTGATACTTTTATATTTTTGCATTTGTGTGTTTCCTTTCCGAGATATATAAATAATTGTAAATAAGTTTTTGCCGATCTCCGTTCGACGACCTAAGCAGGTGTTGGTCGTACAATTGTTTTCACTACCGATTGGGAATAAAATAATTTTGGATTTTCTATTTTTGAGCGTGTGTTTCATTTCTACAGACAACCCTGGTAATCTCCTGAGTTCGTAAATTACCCAGGCATATTCCCGAGGGAGAAAACCCTTAAAAATCTGGCGCCCGAGCAAAACTGTAAAACCGACTCTTATTAAAACCCTTTTCGGAACTCCCGAACTCCGTCCCAGCGCCAAATCTCACAAGTAACCGCACTAAGCACGTTACACATCTAGTGGTTGTTAGGTTGATATGTTTGGAACCGTTTGATTAACCTTTTTTTGATACTGTTTTGTTTCGCCGATGTATGATTTATTGTCTTGTGCGCAACCGATACAGTTAACTTTATATATAAGCTTATGTAGGAAATCGGGGTTATCGTTGTCTTTTAACGGGGTAAAGATACATTTTGTTGTCTAGAAAGTTGACCAAGCAGGTGAAATATTCACTTGTAGTATTTTGATGCATTGTTGTAATATTGCCGAATGAAATGGTAATAACGTATAAAACAGGGTCTTGGGAGTGAACATCCTGTGTTTCGTGATCCGCCGTGAAATTTCTTTGCTGGAGTGTTTGCGTCCTGTCACGCATGGCTTTCTCTATGAAACGTTTGGGGTAAGAGTTGTTAATTAAGGTTTTCTTAATGAGTTAGACATTAGATCCTCAAAACGCCCTGTCTGATAGTAATAAGGCTCTGTCGACAAAACAATCGATGGTTGCAACTTTATATTCCTGGCTATATTATACCTGGCTACATGTTGACAATTTTTAATTTAAACCATCCTTTGTCTTTGTCTCATTATTTTGCACATCAGTACCAGGTATAAAATCAACATCACGCTGCAGGACTTGACTGCTAACAACTGTATGTTTCTCTATAAAAAATAGCATATATATTAATTGAATTATACCTACTTAATAATTTTTTTACTAAAAATGTTCCTAAATTGTAATCCTTAACATTATTAGTTGAAAATGAAAAAATACTTGAGGATATTGATGATTTATTTGTATAGCTGCAACCAGGTACGTCCAGAAAAGGTATATCTGAGAAATCATTTTGGGGAAGAACACTAAAATCATCTTCAGACTCTGTCGTCATTACTGTAATAATTTCTGAAATAAAATTATGTTTATATAGTTGGCATCAGAATCTCATTAATTGTCAATAAAACGGATTATAGGTATTTTTTAGGTACCTATTGCTATCAAATAGGAAGAACAAAACGTTATTTATTTACTAAACTTGAGCATCTCCACCCCACACAGTAGCAAGTGCATGAGCTCTTTCTCCCAGGATTTCTTCTACATCTCTATTCACCTCTGTAAATACATCTTTCTTCGGTGGCCCTCCACATGTGCCCCTATTGTAACATTTGTTGTCTGCAATTTTTGTGTGATTTTATTAATATTCTCATATTTTTGTTTTGAAATGTTTGCCTCCCTACGGTTACCACTTGCCGTGTTGAACTCGACTTTAATTTTTCTACAGATATCACCTTTTAGTTTATTTGTATTTGAGTCAGTCTTTTTGTCTTCTATTATTTTTATGTGCTTTTTAACAAATATTTTCTTCCTTTAAACTAAAATCCGCACCTCTTTTTTTCAGACATTGATCTAAAATAGTACAAATAAAAACTACATACTTATAGAATTTAATTAAAAACATTGACAACCCCAACCCAACATAAAAGGTTGTTAATAATTTTAATTAATAACCTTATGTTATGTATGTACAACTATTCCATTATCTTCATAATGTGCAAATTGTAACATTAATTAAAGATAAAAGTTTAAATATGTTGCAAGCAACTGACATTCAGAGTATAAAAGTGCACGGGTTATTGGGGTATCGTGTACTCGGGGTATCTAGGTGAACCGGTATCTAAATGCTATTTTAAACGTGTTTTTATATAACAAGTTTTATGCGTTTTTCAATAACAAAATAGTTCAACTTACCTTTATTGGTGAAACACTGTTAAACACTTTGGATAGTTTGGTTAGAAATAATAGGAATCACAGAACACTCACTTTGGCGAAATCGGCACGTCAAGAGGTACATGAAGCACATGATTGCAGACTACCAACCTAACAAATTTTCTCTGAATAGAGTTTAGTTAAACCTCCTAACTTCTGACATGTACAACTACCAACGTTTACTAAGCGGAGTTTAGAGTTAAGACTAGCTTATCTAAACCCGCACTTAAGCTTTGATTGAACAACCGGGCCTAAGACATACAAACTTAATTACGCCTTTTATTATAATATATTTCCTAACTAGTGCAGACAGTGCCACTCTTCCGCGTGCGATTTCAGATGGCCGATAGATCGTAGCGGAGTTTGACCAAGCAATCAGGTGGGGAAAAGCTACTTTGCGCACGAGTTAGGAACACTGTTTATTCTGCGAACGCGCGGATATTTTTCCGCAGTTATTTGCTTTGGCGTGCTGTGCCGAAACGTACTTTTCCGCACTAGTGTGGAAAACTGACCTTTTCTAAACCAAATGGGGTTTGGAAAAGTACACTTTTCCTTCTCAAGTAAAAACAATTATTTTCTTATAATCTAGAAGAGAATACATATTTAATAATTCGAATTTTCAAAGCAGCCTTAAAACGAAACATATAACGTAATCATGTTGAAGTAAACAAAAACTGAAAACTGAAACCAATGGTAAGTTTTGTGACATAATAAAAGCAAATTAATACTATTTCTTATTTTTTTACCAAATTTTCAAATAATTAAGCAAACCTAACCTATCAACATATATAAAAAATATGCATTAGAATACAAAAATATTAGTGTGCAACTGCTGCTAAAAAGAAACATGTTCTGGTAGTTTAATAATGGGAGTTGTTCCTCTACGCAGTATCATAAGGTCATTATATTTCTCAATGGATATTTTTGGGAAAGTGGGATTGAGGGCTGGGCTCTCATATTTACTGCATTTCGTTTCAAGGTGATATATTGGTAGTTATTCCCTAGATGACTATTTTTGAAATAAATTCTGTCGTTGCTACTTTTCTGTACAATAACCTTACGTATTTGTTTCCAATCAATTTTACCTCCTTTATCATGCTTTCTAACTGCCAGTACTTTTAGATCGTCGGAGAGCTTCTTGAAGCTTAAAAAGTCTATCGAATTTAAACAATGCACAAAATATGGATATTTTCTGTTTAAGAGTTTTATTACTGGTGCTAACTGAGACGGTACAAATAAGTCGCCAGATTCTTTAATACCGCGATCTATTATGCTGTGTGCTGAGTCGCCCTCACTCTGGCCGTGGTATGGTTCAAAAAATCTTAAGGAAACAATTGACAAAGTAGCAATATAGTTTTTATTCTGTTCTCTACATCCATGGGAGAACAGAGGAACAGTAGTTATACATTTGCTGTCAAGTTGTTTCAAGTATAAATACAAGCTAGTCGAAATTTCACATGAACCCCGTTTACTCAGACCTTCATTCCATAAAAAATTGTTGCGTTGTTTTGAGTTAATCTCGTAGATAGTTAAGTTATAGTTTGTTAGTCGTCGCCGATAAAAAACTGCACATACTTTTGAGCTATCAGGATCAGCTTTCTCTTGCTTTTTAAATTCACAGACACCTTCTTCTTCTGCTATATGTTGCCCATAACTTTCTTCTAGTTCTGCTTTTTCCTCAATGGTACCCTGTCTATATGTAAAGCATAGCCCACACTGGTCCTTCTTAGGATGGTGAAAAGATAATGTTAAACTTTTAAAGACATTAAGGTAGCTGAAGGGAGTAGCTGATTTCGTTATTTTGTTCGCCTCCTTGTTGGATGCTAAACATTTCGTACATTTTCTTGACAGTATGATCTGCATGCAAGTATTCACGAGTAGAGCTTTGCCTGCAGTAATGTGATTCCAGTCGTGGAAATTGTTTTATGTGTTCCGATATTAAATTGGTAATTGTTTGGTCCTTTTTTAAAGTTTGCTGGTCTGCCTTCCCTTTCGCCTTTTTCAACAACCTATGTTTGCCTCATCTTGGCTAAAGTTGTGCGCATTACCTTTTCTTAAATAACCAAAGTACTTAAGAACATTTTTTTGCATACAGGAACTTCAGAATCTTGTTTTTGCAGAAAATAATAATTACCTTTATTGCGTCTTGATATTTGGCCACTTTGTTTGCTTGGTATTCATACGTTTTACGAAACGAGCAATGTATTCTCTTTGTAGCTGTGTAGAAGCAGTTCCGTAAAAATCATTTAAAATGTTTCTTCGTTCCTCTTCCGTCAAAAGCACACATTTTTCCCAATTTTTGAACAAGCAGAACCGTTGCATATCTTCTTGCCGGCATTATTACTTTTACTTTTATAACTAACATAGGTTTCACTTAAATTTCGCATTTTGGTGGCAGTCTTTTTTGTATGTTCTTTTTGTTCAAAACTAAGCATGTTTCATTTTCACTAGGATTTCCTTCAACAGCGTAGTCTCCGGGAACATCGACAACGTTTCCTTCAGACAGTGTAGTTAACCAGGAACATCGACATTTTCACTGAGATTAAATTCAACAGTGTAGTCTCTGAGAACACTCACAACATTTTCGCTAGGATTTCCATCGACAGGAAATCTATGAACTTTAACACCTATTTCCGGTGCGCCTATGCACTGTACAACGCCGCGACAGTCACAAGACTCATCGTTTATAAAATGTTCCCAGCACAATAACTTTAAACAGTGTGGGCCAGCAGAACAAACTTCTTCCTGACGGAAATTTAGTTCGCATGTTTGAACATGTGTTGGATGTTTATCCAAATTATATTTGAATTCTGGCGGATTATTAGAATGGCACAACAGTATTTCGTCACAACTTACGTTATGTTGGCACTGGAACTAGCTTCACACTGAGCCTCTTAAATGACTTGGAAACCCGGCACATTCGTTTGGTCTACATGAATAATATTGGATGCATTATTCAAATCTGTTTTACCCATCACTACGGAATCATTTATTTGGGACGCCGCTGTTGCAGCAAGGTGTTGGCTTATGAACTGAAGAGGGATATCGTCTTCACTGTTAAGACTCTGATAAGATAAATATAATAATGTATACGTACTAAAAAAATAAAGTGTTTGTTTTGAAACACTAGTTAAAGTATGATACTTCACAAATTTGTTTTAAAAACAGCTTTATTTCGATGCTACACGTAGTGACAGCGATTTTCTCTCTACTACCAACTAACTACACAGCGACAAATGCAAGGTTATATAATAGAAATATGATAATGCAACTTGATCTCTAATACAGTAAATATAAAAAATGTAAGAGTGCAGGTTATATAGGGTGTTTTTTTTAATTTCACCTCACAGTAGGCTGTGGATAGTGTTTGTGAATGCGCCTTACTAAAAAAATGTCAATTTAGAACTGGGTTGACATAACCTCACTTTTTTTATAAAAATTGAAACTGCTCCAATCAGTTACTAAGTGTCTTGAAAAAGACAGCTTGGCTCTATTAATTAGGCGTAGATGAGTGAAACTACCGAATATAAAAATCTAAATGCGAGAACCTCTGTGAAAACAAACTTGACAACTCTTAACTCTCCCACGGAACGATAGTCTTCGAGGTGCTTGGAACGATTTGACTTTTGATAACGACATTTTTTAGTAAGGCGCATTCACAAACACTATCCACAGCATACTATGAGGTGAAATTTAAAAAAAAAACACCCGATATATTATACCTCCTCTCACCGTAGAAACGAATTAACGGTGAAGTTGATGAAGTTAAAGGATTTCTCGGCTTCTCGGACGTCTCTCTTCTTCTTCTTTTGTATTATCTTCTTAACGGTGAATTTTGCTACGAAGAATACGGACACAATCGATGTGGTGACGTATAACAGGATGGTCCATATACTAATCGTTTGAAAGTGGACAGGCTCGACTGAAATTTCCCTTGGATTTTCTCGTTGAAGGTCCAGGACCACTCGGATGTTTTTCATTTCTTCCAAATTGACGGATTCCAATTTTAAAGGTTTCATGGGGTTGAAGTTCGGTTTCTTGTTGTCATCAAAGTATAATTTCGGTTGGGCGATGTTTTTGAATTTCGACTTGGGGTTGGTGTGACTTCTGATCAGTATGTTCCCAATATGTATTTCGCAGGTAGGATCGACTTTTAGTAAGTACGTGCCGTGTAGCGGGACGTGGTCTTTGGTCGTGTCACATTGTTGAATTGCTGCAGTCTTCTGAGGGAAGATCAGGATCCATTTTTCCATTTCTAATTTTCGGACTTCTGTTGTTTCGACTCTTATCGGGGCCTGGATGCAGTTGGTGACGATTCCGGCGAAGGTTAACATTTGTACTTCGCATGGTGATTCCTCGGTCAGAGGGTTGGATTGTTCTCGTGGCACATGTATTCTCCCGGTGTAATTTCTTGGCAGCTTTTGTCGAAGTAGATGTAACGATGCTCATTAAGGATCAGCTATTTTGATAAAGGAATAATAATTTTGTATTCATTGAGGGATGGTGTAGGTAAAGGGTATAGGTGATAGTAATTATACAGTCAACTTCGTTTACAACGCACTCGCATTTAGCGGACTATCGGATTTAGCGAACTGTTTAGGAAGTCCCGAACTGATGTCCTTTACTTTATTAGAAATAAGCATCGTATTTACCGTACTTGCTTTTAACGGATTGTCGGATTTAACGGACGAAAATCTCTTAGGAAGTACGTTATTACCACGAATTTCGAAGAAATTATCAGCGTTAGCATGACAAATCACGAACCGTTAGGACGGTTAGGGATCAAGGAATTAACAGGATTAGCGAAACACGGATTTCCCCAAAAATATACCTGTTATATATTATGTGTACCTGCTGCGTAAATTATGAATAGATCCTAACCCGACTAATTTGTTTATTATCCTTAATTTAACTGAAACACCCCAACATGACGAACCATCCCAATAAAAACAACGGTTAGCGTTCTCTGTAGGGGAAAAATTTAAAATTATCCGCGAAATAGAAGCCGGATGTATTTAACGTACTTCGCATTTATCGTACTTTTTTTAAGTTCCCTTGAGGTACGTTATAAACGGAGTTGACTGTAGCTATTGGCTCCTACCAAAGGAATTTCTAAAATAAAATTTATTTGATTCCCCTTGCTGTAACTCCTAATTTCTAAAATCTTTTCAATATTTAGAATATTCTCTAGGGTAGGTTCAAAGGGCAATTTATTATCACTTAGATAATTGGACATTAGTCTTATTTCTTGTAACAGTTCTTGTGGTTCTATTATGGAATTATGGAAAGTATTTATTTTTGCAAAAGTAATTACTGCTTCTAAATCTTCAAGAGTATCATATATTTTGAAGGGATGACATGACTTGCGCTATGAAAATTTCTAACAGAAAGTATTCTTTTGTTTCTAAATCTTTAATTTTGAGGTTAGCTAAAGCTTTTTCGACCTTTGCGAACGTGCTTCGAGAATTAGTTGATTTTGGCTTACATTTAGAGAACTTTGTTCAAACCTCTTGGTCGAGGTTTCCCGTTAGAATTTTGATAACCGTTCCGAGTACGTTAATAAGACCTCTCTTAGTTCTACTGTTTAATATAGGATTGATTTGCAAAAATTGTCTGTTCACTTTTGCTTCTAGGGAGGTGGCGAGATTACAAAAGTTTTGAAGGTAATTGTGTATGCGTCCGGTGGAGTTTTCGACATTTTTCTAGAACTTTTGATAATTTTTTCGTAAATCTAAGAATTGGTTTAGTAGATGCGATATATCATAAATTTGGATAATTGACCAATGGTCAACGACATTTTGGGCATTACCCATTTTTAAGGGTAGGAGGCCAGGGTTTTCGTTGAGGTAATGGAATTTAGGATAGTTTAGTTCTGACTATGACTTGCTGCCGCGGATGAACAATCTGAAACATAGGGATTTTAAGTTCTTTTATGTGTATCGTTTCCGTTTTATTAGTAGTTACACTCTTTATTTTAACTTTATTATGTTCTAATAATTCAGTTAATTCGAAAGGGCCTTTGAATTTACTTTCGTATTTATTCCGTTTTTTTATTAGTTTTGTATACTATCTGTCCAACCCTAAACTGAAATTGTGTTGGACCTTTACCGTTCCTTTTTTCTTGCCTTCTTCAAAATGTTGGAATATTTTTTGATAAAGATGTTTCATTATTTCTTGATGATTATGAAGATAATTAGAGTAAAATGTGGTTCCTATTAGTTGGGATGGGTCTCGGGAGTCAGTATATACTTAATACTAGTTAATACTAGTAGGACGTAAGGTGGTTTTCTAGAGTATTTAGAAATTTGACAAGTGTGACATTCATTAATATAATTAGTAACGTCCTTTCTCATTGATGGCCAATAATAAGTTCTTTTGAGTTTTTCTAGAGTTTCGTCAATTCCACCGTGATTGCTTTTGCCTTCGTGTTGGTGTTTAATGAGAAGTATTTGTTCATCTCGACTTTTAATAGAATTAACTATTTTTTACATTTAATTAGTTTTAATCCGTTTTCGTTTAAAGTATTTCAAAAATACGATATTGAAATCTTTATAGAGTGTGTCGTCATGGAAATATATGTGAAATGTTTTATTTATAGTCGTGTAGTTTTTCAAAAATGTCAAAATTGTTTCTCCGGATTTTGAGATTTTTACATTGAGGATCTTGTGATTCACGAAAGAATCTTCTTCAACGTCTACTGTGTCGTGAGAATTGTTTGAAATCATAATTTGGTTTCATTTGTTATTTATAATGTCATCTAATATAGGAATTCCATCATTAAAGTTATCGTTATCGTCGCACGAATGTATTGTTTCCTTGATGTCATCGACAACGTCCGAAAGTGCAGTTTCCCTGCTACTATCGTTTTTGGGATTCGTACTTGTTGTTTTTTGAAAAGGTGGGCATACCTGGACATCGTCAAGAATAACAATTCTTTCTTTTGGGTCAGCCAATTTTTTAGGAAGTGGTGTGTCGTTGTGGTTGTGTAGATAATCAAAAATATCTTTTTGGATTTCTGGGATAATAGTTTCTTCTAGGAGTGGGTCGTTTTGCACTTAAGTTCCCTCGGACATTTCGTTTAAATAATCTAATATATCTTGTTCGATATCTCCCGGATGGTTAAAGAGACTTTCAGTTTCAGCAGCATTTATTTGAATACGTGACAAGGCGTCAGCGTTAGTGTTGTATTTACCCTTTTTATAAACTATTTCATAATCAAATTCTTCTAGCTTGAGGCGCCATCTTACAAATTTGCTATTGGGTTCTTTAAGACTAAAAAGCCAAACGAGGGGTCTGTGATTGGTGTATATTTTAAATCGTCTGCCAAAAAGGTAGGGTCTGAAGTTTTTGCGAGCCCAAATAATTGCAAGAAGTTCTTTCCCAATAGTGGAATATTTGCATTTGGTCTAATTTAATGTGCATTTTGCGTACGCCACTGTTTTGTCATTTGTGATGTTCCCTTGTGATAGAACGGCTCCCAGTGCCTGAGTAGAAGTATCTGTAGTCAAAATAAAAGGTTTTTGGAAATCGCTATAGACCAAAATCAGAGCGTTAATAATAAGCTGCTTGCAGTGTTCGAAACAATTAATAAACTCTGGTGTATGAATAACCTTAGCATCCTTTTTGGGACACAGGGTCATTGGACGGGTTATTTTTGCGAAATTGGTGATGAAGCGTTTGTAATATCCAACAAGACCAAGAAAAGATTTGATTTCTCTATGATTTTTGGGGGTTGCAAATCTTTTTACTGCAGAAACTTTATCGGGATTGGGTTTGACGCCCTCTGGGGTGATAATATGGCCAAGGTATTGAACTTCCGTTTTTTAAGAATTCGGACTTATCCATTTGAATTTTGAAATTTGATTCACGTAATTTAGTAAAAACTTGTCTCGATAAAAATATACGAGGCATAATTCGTTTTAGAGGCCACGGAATATATTATCCATGACTCGTTGGAAAGTTGATGGGATATTTTTTAATCTGAAATGCATTCGCTAGAATTCGTAATGGCCGTTCTCAGTAGAAAAAGCCGTCTTAGGGGTGTCACGGTGTTCCATTTTATTTTGGTGGAATTCACTGGCTAAGTCTAATGTGGTAATGTATCGACTTCTTCCCAATTCGTCTAGAATATCGTTTATATTCGGTAACGGGTATCTATCGTCTACTCTGCGTTTGTTTAGTTTTCTATAGTCAATTACTAATCTCTACTTTCGTTTCCCGGAGGCATCTAATTTTTTTTGAAACAATCCAAATTGGGCTGGAATATGAGGATGTTGAGTGTTGAATTATTCCTTGATCGAGCATTTTTGTGATTTGTTCTTTTACTTCAGCTTTATGTACCTCAGGATAACGATAGCTTATAGTATAGATAGGTTTTTCGTCTGTTAATTCGATTTTATGCTTTATTTTATTGGTAAAAGTCAGTGTAATTTTGTCACTATAGAAAATGTCCCTAAATTCGAAGCATAATTTACGAATAGCACCTGATTCTTCTTCATTACAATGTTAAAGTCTCCAATTTCGTAAATTTGATTTTAGGATGGCATCGTGATCTTCAAAAATCGTGTTAGTGTCCGTTTTCTCGCAAATATTAACGTTTAATGTGTCAATGAGTTCAATTTCAAATGGTTCAAGAATTTTTATTTTGACTGGATTCTCACTAGCATTTATGATGGTTGTAATGGCATGGTTATTTACCACGTGCACTAGAGCTTTAGATATTTCTGGGTTTTCTTTAAATTTTGTATATTCTAATAAGCCTATACCGCTATTCAATTTTACTGGAATTTTTACAATTTCAGGATAATTATTACAATATGCAAAATTTTTACCTTTCTTGAAACTTTTTAAAAGGAAAGTAAGTTATTATTTTCAAATATAAGTATTTTTAATCACAAATTAATAATTTGTAGTATAATATTTATTCAATATTTATTGTATACAAAATGGATTTACGTGTACAGTACAATACCTAACAATGACAGTTATTTTAACTGGGAGCTTCCCGCGAAGTCGTCCCTAAAATTCCCGATGTTTCCTTTTCGCCGAATAAGAGGAAGTTGCCAGGAAACAAATCCTTCTTCACTATTAAAATATTCAGCAAATTGTTGACGGACTTTTTCAGCTTCTTTTGGTGCATGTCGTGAATACGTACATGCTCCTATGGAACCTGTAGCGGAATCTTATGGTAGTCGTTGCTCAGTCATTTCCTCCGTGGTACCTCCAAGTTGATGATTATTATTTATTTTCTCATCCCTGAACATATTATGAAGGATACATGCAGAAACAACAATGCTATCGACAATCTTAACGTCACACGCAATAGGCTTGTAAAATATACGAAAAACTTGAGCAAGTATTCCAAACGCATTTTCAGTCGTACGCCTGGCACGGGAGAGCCTATAATTGGAAATTCGTTTTTTCTCGTCATCTTTTGCTGACTTTTGGCTGTACGGCTTCATCATATTGATATCTAAAGCGAAAGCTTCATCGCCAATAGGACATGCGGAAGTACTCCCCGGCTACCTAGTTCAGACGGAAGGGGGATGTTAAATTTCCTGCTTTTAATTCTTTTACCGAAATTTGAGTGTTCAAATACGTGAGCATCTCCATTCTTTCCGTAATCTCCCACATCAACGCTTATGAACTTGTAATCTGCACCGACAATTGCTAAGAGTATTATTGAGAAATAGGTCTTGTAATTATAAAACAATGACCCGGTATTATCTGGGCAAACAATTCTAATGTGTTTCCCATCTATGGCGCCAATTGCGTTAGGGACATTCCAACGACTAAAATATTTTTGTGCACTTTGTAAGAATGCCTGTTCTGTTGGTTCGGGTAAATATTTATCGAACATATTTCTCTTGATACTGTCCAATAACTCTTTCACAATTTTTGAAACATACTGGTAGGAGATTCTGAACTGAAATGACAGAGACCTGAAGGATTCGCCTGTTGCTAAGTATCTGTAACCAATAGAAGAAACAGGGGTTAGAAAAATTAATAAAGTTGCAATACATAAAATAGCACAAGAGAAAACTAATTTAGGAAGTGTGTAATTGATATACAGTGGTAAATAATTACTTTATATTTTGTCTCCTTTTCAGTGGAAGCTTGCAAGAGCAAGTGGAAGTCTATTAGGGACTGGTACACCAAGAAAAGTAAGGATGGAAAGCTTCCAACAGGATCGGGAGCTCAAGCCACCCTTATGAGAGCTCGATTTGGAAATCTAAGATTTTTAGATTTAAGTGAAGACTCTAGGCGGTAAGCATAAAACATTGTATTTTATCGTGAGTATCTTATACCATAGAAACAAACAAATTGGTCTTTTTTGCAGAACTATTTGCAATGTTTCGACAGCTACTGATGAAGAAGGAGAAACGCAGGAAGAGGACGATAGCACCCAAGAAACAAGCGGTTCGTCCACCCCCCTGCCAGAGACCAGTTCTAATTTTTCCGAGACAGCTGAAACCCGTAATATATTGCCCTCCATTGACCAGTTAGAGGAAACAAATACAATACAACAAAATAAGAGATTGAAAAAAGAACACAAAAAACTGAACTCCAGTCGCATGACTTTAATGGTACAGTATAATAAACTGAGCCAGCAAAGACTGGAAATCATTAGAGAAATGGCCGCAAAACAAAATACAGTGTGTGAGAATGACCATATCGAGAAATTCTTCTCAGCAATGGCAGCGAGCGTCCGAAACATGCCAGCACATTACCAAGTGGAGGCAAAGAGAAAAGTGTCTGAGGTAATTTTGCAAATGGAAGGGGAAATAGCACTTTCCACTCCTTTGGAAATTTATATTCCACAACAATCGGGCATCATTAATACGGAACAATCTTCAGGTTCGCCTGTATCTCAATTTTGAAATATAAAATATGGGAAAAATATAAAATAAAAAAGTATACCAATATAAATTTGTTTTGTTTATATAACATACTTTTAGAACTGTTATTACCCAATTATTATTACCATTCACTGGTATTTGTAATGTTACTAACAAAAACAATTATTTTATTATTTATTAGCCTATCCTGCGAATTTGTCCACGAGTAATTTTAAGAACCTTCCTATTTTCATCGTCAAAACTTATAACCAACAATAACATTAGACAAAACTGCATTAAATGTGATTAAAAACAACAAACAAACAAACGTTAATTTTTATATATCTACTTATTAGATTGTTTCCTTACCGCAGTGCTACACATAATTTCTGATGCGGAGAAATAGGATTCGGGTGACGGTTGGTACCTGGCCGGTATATATCTTCTTTAATATAGTTTAATACGTTTTCAAGAAGCTCAGGAGTGAGCCTAAAATATTCACGAAACTTTGTATTATTGTCTATAAGGTGTTTTTTTATTAACGTGGAATAGCACCCCTCTTCTTCGCGAGCCTCGTAAATTGGATTTACAGGATCATTTCCTGAAAGAAACTAGCTTCCGCCTCCTCCTCTTCCAAAGGTAAACAAATGGCCATGTCCATACCGAAGCCGAACAGGTACTGACCTGAACCTGAGTGAAAAAACTTACGCGTCTGAAATGTCACCCTCCTTCCGTCGGAGGCAAGGCGTCTTAGCGCCCGACGTTCACAAGTCACGCTGGACCTCGACCGTTCGAAAGTCACCCGTCAGAAATTTCCCACCTTTAGAACTGCCGGTGTCGATTAAAAAGTGTGCGCTATGTCAAGAATATAAATATAATATTGTAACGCGAAATGTCATCCGCAGGGCGAAGTGTGTTTACTCCCGTCTTACCTCGGCGGGATGCTTCAAAGGAATTACTGCGACGCTTAAAAGACAGCTCCATGAATTCTCCCGGATTGTTGTTTACGAAAAGTAATTTATGACCTTCAGAACATTTCCTACGTAAACATTATCAAAAGAACAATCTAGAACCTACTGGAGAGTATACGAGAAGGTTCTAGATCAGAATCAAGGAGTATATATAAGCGGGCTTGTGATCGAGGAGATGATTAGAAGTAGAGAAGCAGACGTGAACGCGACATACGATCCGAAAGTGGAGCAGTACAAATAAATTAAGTAGTGTCTAGTCTAGTGTACAAGTAGCTAAGTGTGTTAAATAAATTAGTGTACGATCAATGTAAATAAATTAGAAAATAAACGTTACAATATAAATATATTATTCAGATGGAACTTGTTCCCATGAGCCTGGATAAAATTTTGCTTGTAATCAGTGGGAGTTTATCAGAGAGAATTTTCACCTTGAACGTAACTTGAGTCGTCTTGAAACATGTGTTGTTGGGAGATGTCAGAGGAGTAATTGTCCTGGTAGAAATTCTCGGAATACGTCGCGTAATTGTATTTATTATCATCGATAATATTCGAATCAATATTCTGTGGCACACAGATATCTTCATTTTCGGGTGTGTTCAATTTAGGGTTCTGGTCGTTATCGATTTGTTGGGCGAAGAAGTTCTTCAACAATGATGTTGGATTTGGGTTTTTGGGTAGGAATAGTGTTTCCGGAACTGGTATCCATGGGGGCAGGATAATTTTGGGTTTTAGTTACAGCGCTACATTTAAAGTTTTGAAAATTTGGTACGACACTAGACCTATTGTTCAGAGGAAAGTATTCATCTGGAAAAGTGGTCTTGACTGGAAGAAATTACTTTGACCGAATCTGGGTGTCGAAGTTATTGGGGAAAGTAGGCATCTGATTTGAATTGAAGAAATGTGGTCTATTGGGGAAATTATTAATAGGTGCTGTGGCGTAATTTTGAAAACTTGGAAAGTAGGCCGGTACATATTGTATTATAAGGTAAACCACTTATAAATGTTTTTAAAGCAAAATCGTCATAATGTTGAATTTTAATTCATTTTTCGTTAGCATCGTCGATTGTACTCAATTTTGAGTGAAGTAAGCTCCTTGCATCTTGGATTCGCATTCCAAATTGCATAGGGGTTTTATGTTTAAGTGGTTTGATGGATATTAAATCTTAGATAAGACAATCTGTACTTCCTTGGTCGGAAAAGGTTGCGATAAGGGAATTTTTAATCAGGACCCATGTGGCTAGTTCGGACCTAGAACCAATTAAATCTGCAGCACGATCTCTAAGTTTACTTAAAACTGTGTCCAAAAGGATGATGATATTGGTTGGGTCATTTAAATTTTGGGCACTTTGAAAAGCTGTTAAAAAATGTTCGCATGCAGTGATGAATCTATTTGATTGTTTCGGATTGCCGTCAAAAGGTGTTATCGGCCTGATACCGAAGAGAGACATTTACTTCCGTCATCGTGTTGTCTTTTTCAGCGAGTTTGAGTTCAGAAGAGAATTTAGAAACTAAGTTATCTATTTCGTCGTTGTTTAGAGACATACAAAATAAGGGGTTTTGGTTTAAGCCAAAACTTGGGAGAAGAAAAAGAAAGGAAATGAGCACTTACAGTAACCAGAAGATGATCTTCATCATTTCTCGGTGGTCTCTTATCCTAATTCTTATCCTAGGGTCCAATAGGTGTATCGGTGACCGATCTACCCTGGGGCCCAATTCTCGAGTGTAGGAGAAGTGACCGATCACTTCACTCGATGGGATCTTTCACATCCCCGGTGGTTCTCTTATCAGTGAAAAACTGTATTCTCGAACGCAAGGGAAGTGAACAGCAGTGAACATTCACGGGGAACGGCTATGCTGTGTTGCCACATGAGATCGTCATATCTAGCTGTAAGATTGAAAGAGACGGACAGATTCACAGGACACTGAATAATTGTTTCCTCTGTTTCCAATAGTGTCCTATGTTTGATTTGTAATTGATTTGAGTATTTGAGGGGCTGTAGATAGTATCGTTGAACGAGTGGAAAGGTAAGTAAATTTCAGCTCAAAGAAATACCCCAGGGAATAGGGATTTTTTCTTGTTATTAAGTAATGTAGCAAAGCACTAGTGCAACTTTTTGTTATTTTTACATGTCTTTTAGATGATAAAAAGTCAAATGACAGTCTTGTAATGAGTAGTATTGTTTTAGATGGATGAGCAAAAAAGAAGGGCGCCTATAAGTGCAAATCAAAAAGATACCCTAATAGCATTTTTGGAAGAACACCCCGAATTGCTATCAGGAAAGTTTTCGGCGGCGTTCACCAAGAAGGATGCCCAAAAGATGTGGATGGAAGTAGGCGACATACTAAATGCCTTGCCGTGGGCTCCAACAAAAGTTAGGAACAATGGAGAAAGGTAAAATGTCTCTAATTTGATGTTTTGAATTGTTTAATGACAATAATATTGTAAAAAAAATATTTTTAGACGTAGCAGGACTTAAAAAAATTTACAAAAGGAAAAGTGGTCACCGAAAAAAAGGAGTGCGACGGCTACAGGAGGTGGACCCGTAAAAATTTTGAAATTGGACCCCGTGGAGCAAAAAATTGTGAAATTAATTGCTCCACAAAGTGTTGAGGGTGATCCGTCTGTGCCTGTTCCGGAAGTGGCATTTGAATTTGACGTGGTAAGTTAGTTCAGAGTGACATATAATGTTTGGTGATCGAAATAGTTGTTAATCTCGAAGTTACCCTTTTCAGGAATATGAAGGAAACGAACCGCAGGCCAGCACCTCTACAATGGAGGACAATGGTTTACCACTGAAGTCGAGCCCAATGTATGGCAGTGAGGATTTGCAAGTAAGTTACATTATAGTGTGTTTTGTAATAGTACGGTATTAAAATTGGGAATGATGTAAATTATTATCGACAAAGGGGCCGCCTATCTTCAATTGAATTGATTTATTTTGTAAATCAGAACGTTTCTTTAACAGAACATTAAGCTTCAATTATATTGTTGCAGTCGAGTAAAAGGGGTCCTCCACACTCTTTAAGCAAAACCCCCAAAAAAAAAGATTAATGAAAGTACGGAGATTGGACAAATCCACTGCCATCTGCGAAAGTTTGGTTTCCATTGAAAAAGAAAAAAAAGAGGCAGCTGAGAAATATTATGAAGAGAAATCAACATACCTAAAATGGAGAAGGAGTTATGAAGAAAAAAATTTGAAAATAATGGAGGACAAATTAGCATGTAACAAACTTATATTAACCGATTTAGTTAAATTAAATAGTAAATGACAAAGTGTACATTATTTGTATCATATTTACATGTTAACACATAAGGAAAACCATCACATACACAATACACTCATACATGAGTAGCGTCAGAAGTGGGTTGCAGCTACTCGTCGTTGAAGTCTCCTAGCTTCAGCTAAATCAGCGTTACCGACTGCATTACGTGGTTCATCTTCCTCTACTGCTTCCAAATACATTCCAAAGTCGAACTGTAACAAATAACTTAATATTAGAATTATATGACAAGTGGGTTTGTTTATGTTACTCAACCTGCTCTATCTCATCATCCATCTCTGAGTCAGGAACGTTTTCATCAATGCACATGTTATGCAGTATAACACATGCATTTATGATTTTTGATGCCCGGTGAGGAGTGTAATGCAACACCCTGTGTTTTATCAGGCAGCGAAACCTGTTTTTCAACAGACCGTTGCATCTTTCGATGCCACTCCTAATGCTTTTGATACGGTCATCGAAGGCCTCCTCACTAGGGGAATTTGGGGCACGATCCAATGGTGTCATGAGCCACGGTCTGAGCATGTAACCTGTCATACAAAGAGATGTTCATTATTCACATGTTGGAATTACACATATGAACGCGAACTGTTTATAGATATCGTCCCCGTTATCACGTATAGCTGCATATGTATTACAATTTGTATTAAGGTACGCTTCTACGTAATTAAGGGGACAATACGTTTAAAAAATGTATAATAATTAAGATCATTACAATGTATGACATCTATACTCTTACCGGAATCCCCAAGAAGGTAAAATATATTGCCCGGATCTCTCCTATAGAGCTGTTCCATTACTTGAGCAACACTAGATTGCTTGTATATGTGTACGTCATGGCAACTCCCAGGGAATCTGCAATCACATTTAAAATTTTTAAGTTCTCATCACATACCTGAATAAAAAAAAGGATTCTCAAAACATCACACTTACAACATATATTATTTTATAAGTGTTTGTGAAACTTGCATAAATGTGTTTTAGTAACTACAAATGCTAAAGAAACAAAGAAATTATATAATACTAAGTTTCCACATACCAATTGTACATTTATGGAATGGTAATTCTTCCTATTCACATAAATGTGTTCCGCTCCTCCTTGCGGCATTACTATGGCAACATGGGTGCAGTCGATCAAACCAACTACACCCGGAAATTGGTATTTGTTATAGAACCTAAAAATGTATATGAATTTAGCTGGTTCTTCCAAACCTTATAAGTAAAAATACCTTGTACGTAGATTTTCCATTTCTTGAAGATTTCCTGGAAATTTTACAAATGCGTTAAAAATGGCCGGTTCATTCAGTGCATCTGTAACCTCAGTTATGGCACGGGACACGGTTGACTGGCTGACGGCAGAGAAAAGGTTGCTACCAATGACCTCTTGGTAGGTAGCTGACGCAAAGAAGCGAAGGGCCACAATTACCTACAAAAAAATTATTTGTATTAGTCGATGTGTGTACACGACTAACGTCCTTAAATTTTAAGTAGACTTCAAATTACATAGTCAAATACCTACCTTCGTCTTAATGCTTACGTCGGATGACCTAACAGGGGCTTTCATGAATGGCGTCAATAGTTCGATCAACCTACTAGTCAGGTCTTTTGTAAGTCGGAACATTTTTACAAATTTCACATCCCCCAACTCGAATGGGTCAACACCTTTAAAAATCCGACGTGCCGGATATTCGACTTGTTCCTTCGCATCTGCAAAATACAATCATTCATGTTGACATAGTATACAAGTCACTGCTGCAATAAAACAATGTGTTTACCTTGAAGATTGTCTAGGACGACTCCATACACAGCTGCCCTTCCCTCGCGATACATATTATTTACGATACCAGACTTTACTGAGAAACAACCAACAAATTAATTATATCTGTACACTAGCAAGGAGTGTCCAAACAGAAATAATTGTTAACAGTTAATGCTAAACACGCTAAATACACCGCAAACTGTGCTGCAAACATGTTAATGTTATAGGTTAGAAGTTAGATTGTTAGATCACGTCACGGTCCACGAATACGCGTCGGTCACGCGCGTCGGTGACGTGAGTGACGTCATTCTCGCATCACACTTCACGTTCACTCGGAAATTAGCAGTAGAACGGCGTTCCCTCATTTTCGTGCGAAGTGACTGTTCACATCTATTCGAGAATACCGTTTTAAGCGTTTCGAGAGAACTGCGCCCATCTTTCTCAGGAGAACGTCGTTCCCCGGTTTCGAGAATCGGGGACCTGGAGTCTTTTTATCCTAGTCCAATAAGTGACTTCAGCGATTGATTTCACCCTGGTGTTGAGCTGGTGTGTTCTACGTTGAGTTGCTTCTTAGAAGTCGTTTCCGAATGAATCGTTGACACGAATCGAATTTTTGCGTGGTTTTGCGATAAAACCCTTTCGAAACCCGTCTCGGCGTATCCTACTGACTGCGCCAGTTAAAGTATGATACTTCACAAATTTGTTTTTAAAAAGCTTTATTTCGATACTACATGTAGTGACAGCGATTGTCTCTACTACCAACTAACTACAAAGCGACAAATGTATGTTTATATAATAGAAACATGATAATGCAACTTGATCTAAAACAGTAAATATAAAAATGCAAAAGAGCAGGTTATGTATTATAACTCACTCGACTAAACAAATGAAATAAAATCTTTACTATATTGTGGAATATAAAAAGAGTATTTACGATACAATAGGTATATTATACGCAGTACATGACAAAGTTTTTATTTTACGTCATTTCAGTACAAAAATGACATTGCATCTAGAACTACAATATTTGTAAAATATGAATTATACAATTAGAGGAGGAGTTCCGAATATGGGCCACATTTTGATTTTTGAAAATATTTTTAGTTTTTTTTTACTAATTAACCTGTAAGTTGGGAAATTAATTACTAGGAGCATCTACTTTATATTTATAAACAAATTTTTGAAAGAATCGTTAACATTAGTTTTGTGTTTTTCAACATGCAAAAAGTGTAAATTTTTAAGGTTTGTGTAAAGTGCTTGAAATACGAGCCACCCTATAAAAGTAACAGAAAGTGTTATTAAACCGTAAAAAATATTAATTTTTAAATAATGTGACATAAAAAACTTATTTGCAAAAATTACAAAAATATTCGCCGCGTTCTGTGTCCGCACAGGCCTCATGTGACCACATGTGACATCAAACAGCACACCCACATCTGTCCCTTGACATCTTCAGAGTCCTTTACAATAAATGCACGTTGCATCTTCATTTTCAGGACGAGTTCCTAATTCTTCCACATCTTTATCTTCATCATCAGGAATAAATATTTCATCCTCTTCACTCTCAAACTCGGCGATTTAACGGCCTTCTTCGGTTTTTGAGATTTCGTAGGTTTTGGGTGGGATTTCGATTTACCACTGACCAAAGTTTTGGCAAACCAATTCCGTTCTCCTTTTTCACTAATATTTTAAATTTTTCTATCGAAATTTCTAAGTCGTTTTTGTACGGAGTAGACGTTACAATTTCAGACTTGGAAGACTTTTTTCCCCGATTAGTTACTTTCTTTTATATGGAAGGGTCTGGGGAAATCGCAAAAGGCGACACAAACTTGAGTGATTTTGACGGACCAGAAGTCGGGACAGTGAACCTCTTGGAACATCCAGGTTGTGTATTCATATTATCATATCAAATTCATATCAAAGTTCCTCAGGGGAGGAATTTTGATCTTGAGACGTATTGCTGGTGGTAGATACTTCTTTAGAATTGCCGCATCTTTTAACTGCTTCAGCTTGCTCAATAATAAAATCAGCATCACAAAAATATGTCTGTTGAAGGGATAAATTCCTGTAACTCGAAAACAGTTGATCGCAATTTGTGCGGTCTGTAATTTTAGGAATGCCTTTCCCAATAACTCAGCTATTTCAAAAACTGAAACAAGTCGCTGATTAACACGAATCCCATTTCTTATTTCTTGGCTATAGTAGACCTTAAAAGGACCCATAAAACTTTAATAAGGGCTATAATTTATGCGTGGAATGAGGTGGCAGTGACACTATTGAAATGTGATTCTCCCTGGCTAAGCTAATAATTTCCAAATTGCGAGTATGGCTATAATGTCTATACAATATTAACAAAGCAGGGTCATCTTGAGACGGTTTAAAAAACTGTATAAAATGATGAAACCACTTCGTGAAAAAAATTTTTTGAACCCATCCACTGGGATGTATGTCATAAATTGTCCCTGTACCATTTTTTGAACTAGTTTGTACGCCATAATTCGAATGTCTCGTCTGGTGAGACCATAAAATTTTGCCTCCATTGTGAGAATGTAATCAACAAGCTCCTCCTCCAATTGTTTAGCTAAAACTGTTTCTCTTCCAAGATAGTCGAGGAAATAAATCATTTAACCTCGTAATTTTTTGCAGTAAGTTGGATCGAACTGTGGGTTTATGTATTCGGTTCGTGAAAGCATTTACAAATTCTGTGAACATTTGCTATGAAGGAGAAATGCAAAATTGCATCGGTGCATAAGAAAAATCCATTTTTATACGTGTCGGTTGTTAACAAATTTACAAATCGGTAAATAATGACGGAAATGAGTTCAATGTTGTTATGAGGGTTTTTGGGGTCGTTGAAAACGAAAATGACATCGCCAGTGATTTCCGAAGCACCCGGTGCTCAAGGTCGCTGGTTCCAACGTCGTCTCCTGGAGTTTTATGAGAATTGATTATATAATTCGCCGTAAAGTATAAACCCGGCCGGGGGTTTTTGGGGTCGTTAAAAACCGAATATGACATCGCCAGTGATCTCTGAAGTACATGGTGTTCAAGGCCGCTGGTGCCAACGTCGTCTCCGGGAGTTTTATGAGAATTGATTATATAATTAGCCGACGGGTATAAACCTGGGGGGTTTTGTGGTCGTTGAAAACGAATATGATATCGCCAGTGATCTCTGAAGTACCTGGTGGTCAGGGCTGCTGGTTCCAAAGTCGGCCCCGGGAGTTTTATAAGAATTTATCTAAAAATCGATCATAACTGGGCACCTATACATTTTTTTGAGAATGTCGATAATTAGTATCGTTCCGAAAAATCTTTTAGAGTTTAAATATTGAAATCTTGAAATTAAAATTTTGTTTTCACTATTTTTTAGAAAGAAATGTATCCTACCATTTTTGTTTTTTGTTTTAATAACTTATATTAATGAAATATCAATCCTTATTCATAGTACTTTCTTCTTCTCTAACATTAAATTCCGCCAAAGAAATTGCCTCTGTTGAATAATTTTCAATATTTGTGCAATAACAACCAAATAACAACAACATGTTTTGCATGCGATGCTGCAAATTAGCCCATGCTTTCTGCAGCCGCATGAGTTACCGCAATTTGTTTTGCAAGCACAGAATATCAAATTTAATATACTGTGTGGTCCAGGTTGATGTGTCAGTTATGGGGATTAAGGAATTTTCTTAAGATCCCATCCCCACTCACTTGGAATTAGACCATTTTGGTCCTCTCAATGCAGCCGGTTCTGTACTTGTATATATATACTCGTTTTAATTGTTAGAGAAATGCATCTACCGTAGATAAAATTATACCAAGGACGACTTTTTGATTTTTAGCAATAGCCATTATATACATCCTGTAGGGAAACGTTTCTGCTAATTGGATATTGCTCGGCTTGAATTCAGCAGGAATATTTGGCTTTCTAAAACTGAGTGGAGCATTGTACATTGCGATAAGTTGTTGGCAGCCGTTTTCAATTACTTCTTCAATGGATAAGCCTACTTCCTTAAATTTTTGCGCATGAATCGCTAGATCAGGAAAATTTTGAAAAATATTCACACATTTCAATTTACCCTGGTTTAAAGTAGCCGATACCGTATCACATCCTGTTCCGCATGAAGCAATAAAATGTTTCTAAAACAGTAGGAAGGTGGTCCACACCTTTTGACGAGTATAACTCTTCTGGCTTATTTGGTCGAGCGGGTTTCAAACAAAAAAATCTGAAACATGCGGAGTGAGAGCAGTGACGAGTACAAGAATATCGGTGTCTTCTGATGCAATAACTATTTCTTTACCAGTATTCTTTATATCCAGTGCAGTAGTGACAACCGTTCTATCAGCATCAGCTGCACATTAAACAGAAGTAATACCCACTTCAGCCAATTTATTTCGCAACGGTTTGATAATATTAGTTTTATTCTTACTATTGTGAAGGAATTGTTCTTGAATTATTTTCAAAGCCTTATTTCCATTAAAATGGACATCGGCTAAGGTTACATGCTTTGCACACCTATTTCTTTCAGATGTTTTTGTTGTTATACCTTCATATTCATCAAAAACAACTGTGGAATTGCTGCTATAATGATTTGGAATATATTTTATGTAGTTATTAATTATAGTCGAAACACCTGACCAAGTGTCCATTTCACTTTGTGAATTAAAAAACTGTCTATGACAAGATGTGTCGTCAACGGATCGCGTACATTAATAGAAACTTTTCGGAATAGTGAATACAAATCTGATTTAGTATTTTTAAGCATTCCAAATGAATTGAAGTACGCTTGCGGAAAGGGTGATAATTCCCATTTTAAATAGTCTTGCACTTCGTCTGTCTTTTTTATAACGCAAATTCTGTGAAATAGAACTTCTAGATCAATATCTACTGTATTTTGATCAATCGTAATTTTTGAATTTGCGGAAGCTATTATTTTGACAAGTTTTGATCTAGACAATTTCAAATCTTTAAAATTTGTTTCAGAAATTTCTTTTATTACTTGAACACCTTGCTCCAATGCATTGTGGCAATTGCATTCCTCGATTGCACTCATATCATTAGCAATATTGATTACAGTTTCAACTACGTCAGAAAATGGATTATATTGCTGAAAAAATTCTTCAATGAGTGTTAAAGATTTTAGATCTGATTTTAGTCTACTATCAGTTGAATCTTTGTGCTGATAATTTTTGTCAAATGATCACTTAGCAAATTTTTCCATTCCTTCTATGATGTCTTTAGTAAAAATAAAATTTCTAATCCACTGGTAAGCAACGAAAAAAACTCCCTCCTTCTTGCTGTCTAAAAGCCAACCTTCGCAAACTGTTCATACTCAGCAGCGTCCATTGTCGTTTTTAGAGTTGTCATGTCCTGCAAATACAGTTGAGCTGAAGGGGAATGTCCAGCAGCATGAAACCATTCTACAATATTGAATCCATAGCTTGCACGTTGGGTTTTGGGTTTTGATGCCCTATACCTTCCAATTCTTTTTCAAAATCAGTTGTGACTTCTTTAAAACTATCATTTGTCAACAATTCTTTAATATTTTCTGGATCCATGAATGAATAATTTTTCAAAAAATCAACATTTCCCGAATTTTTTTTTTTCAATAATACTATATAATTTTTTGACTGAAGCCAAAAGCACAAGCGTATGAGCTCTTAAAGCTCGAGAATAATGATGTCCACTTAGAATTGTATTTACGGTAGTTTCCCCATACATAGATAACACAACTTCCACAAGTCCACTATCTTTCACAATGAAACCGATGCTTCCTAAAAAAGACATCAGCGTGTGGAAACCACCAAGTCTAATAACAACAGTAATGTCATCGTCCACTGTTAATGCACCTATAATATCACCAGTTTTTAAATACAATGGTTGATCGAAAGTAATGATACATGTCTTCATGTTCAAACGGCGTGCTTCCGACATCGATTGGTTAACGGCTGTGAATAAGGTGCTTCACTCAGATGGAATCGCATGGATGAATAGCAAAAAATTTATTTCAGACATTTCATGATTAGTATTATTCACTGTTAAATTTTCTATATAACCATTCCACCCTTTTTCAAAAGTTGGTTTAACATACTTTGTAAACATCCAAAAACAATTCATTTTCGAAGCTTCTGTTAATGTGGGGTACAATTTTTCACTTAGTTTCGGGAATGAAAAATACTTTAGTCTCTCCAATGGCGCATATTCATAAGTTTTTATTTAAATTTTACTCTCAGCCGCTATTTCTGTTTCTGTTACTGATTTTAATCGGGAGAAAGGTTTCGTAGGCAAAAAATATGAAGCAGGTGTAATAATTTCGCAGCCACTCAAGGTGTGAAAAGTTCCTTTACCGTCCAAAGTCTACATTCCAATCTGTATTATCATGAACGAATTGGATAAATGTACCATTTTGTACACCAATTTCTCCTTGGATTGCAGCTGATATTTCATAATTACGAACTTCACCGGGAACATTGTCGACATAGTTGCATGAGCAATAGATATAATTAATGACTCGTAAAATTCCGATTTTTGTTCTTTTCTGTATTTGTTCGGAATAAGGTTTTCCAACAACTATTTAAGCTTACCTGGTATGTTTTTAACTTTATCAAACATAGTGTCACAAAAAAATAGTAGTGCAATTTCCTACAACAATATACTAAATGTGGTCCGAATATGGTTCAGAGCGAGAGAATATGAGCCACATTGCACTTTTTCATATTTTTAGCGGATAAAAATAGTGGTCCGTTTATCCACCCCCTCTGAGTCCCAGCATGCAAAATTATAACTCGTTGTGCTTTTGTAGGAGGCACATCTACTTGACATCTTTTACTATTGTCACACCATCCTTTCTTTACGGTATTATGAGTATCGTACCAAGTTTCATCCAGGTATACCATAATACTATTTTCCTCTCTATATTTGTGAATGTGTTTGAGATAATTTATTCGCTACTCAGAAATACGTGAAGATGCCATTAAAACATTACGGTTGTTATACCAAGAAGGTTCTCAATATCCCCCAAATAAAACAATTCAATTAAAGTGGATGATGTTTAATCCAACAGCTATTCCAACGTTTCGTCTACGATCGCAGGCATAGTCATGGAGCTACAGTGATTAGGTAAGTAATTGTTAGGATAGAAAGACTTACGTTTGTTAATTTATTTGAAAGCGAACCCCATTTTTATTAAAAAATGCCTCAACGTTTCAATCGAACGCTTAAACAGTTAAACATGGAATCTTAGTGATTTCACTGGTTCTGTTAATGGCAGTGCCTCTACCTTCTTCTTTATTGATGCATTCATACACATTAAATAAAATTAATTGTGCTATGAACGGTAAGTGTATTCGTTTCCTGATTTTCGGATCATGATATTCTTCATCGACGTTTAGATCCTCAATGTCTTCTCCTTCTGAATGTTCCATCATAGGTGGATCTATGATTTCGTCCATGGCGTCGTTTTCCTCCTCTGGATGAACCATTTCATCTCCACTTCGACTCACTTCACCCCACGGCCTCCACATCGTTCGCAAGTTGATCTTAATGAGTTAAATTAAGATCTGAAATCTAAAATTATATTACAAGGTATTCGTGTTATTAAGAAAACTTAGTCAAAATATCTGACCCTTGAATATACACGTAATTGCACAACGCGAAATTATTTATAGACAAACGTACAATTTAATTGATTGATTACAATTAACACAATTTTTCAATTCCAGTGGTTGCTGGTAATAAACAATTTCTTACATACTTTTAAAAAGAAAAAGACAACAATCCAAAGTTGGTAACGAAGATAACAGAAACAGTGTGAACGAGACGAAAGCTTATGATACAATGGCACATATATATATATATATATATATATATATATATATATATATATATATATATAGGCGGGGGTCCTACAGCCTTTGCCGCATCCCGCATTTCGATCGCCACTTTTTTTTATTTTTCCAATCGTCATCATTTATTGCCCGATCAGCCATTGTTTGCCTAATTCCTTGTATCCAGGATGTGCTTGGTCTTCCTCTTCTCCTTTTACTTTGAGGAACATAATTTAAAATTCTTTTTGGCCAGCGTTCGTCGGTCATTCTCATAACATGTCCGTACCATATCAATTGTCTGGACTCTATTCGATCTGAACTCGTGTACACTCTTCTTGTTCGACGTCTGATGTCTTCGTTTGGGATACGATCCAGCCTTGAGACTCTGCATGCTCGTCTTAGGTAGTCCATTTCTACAGTCTCTATATCCTTTTTGTCTTTAGCCGAAAGCTGCCAACATTCCGACCCGTAAGTTAAGATAGGCTCCACTATTGCTTGGTAGATCATCATTTTTGTACTTAACTTTATCTGATTTGACCATAATAGGGAGTTTAATATCCGGATGCTGTTGCGACCTTGCTGTGTCCTATGGTGTATGTCTTTCCTGGATGTTCCTTCTTTCGAAAATATGCTGCCTAGATATTTGAATTCATCACATTTTTTAATGTTTTGGTTGATTCCTAGTTCGGGATCACTTTCCACATTCCCAACAACCAGATATTCTGTTTTCTTCAAGCTTATACTTAATCCCCATTTAATCCCCAATTTTAAAATTACAACTTTGTTAAAATATACCTCTTCTACCTCTTATTTTACCTACGAATAATAAGGTACCCGCAAATTGCCACCGTAGAGATCTCTGATAATCCCAATAATTACCACACCTGTTCTAGTGCATTGTCAATTGTAATCCTTTCACAGAAATTTAAGATCATTAAAATATTAAAGCCATTTAATAACAACCCTTTCTTGGGATTTAAGAAAAATTGCTACGTTATGGTTAAGCTTAAAATATCCTGAATACGTTCGATTTTTGGACGCGTGTCATTGGCGACAGGGAACCCTAAGCCACTTAATAAGGTACAGTCATAAACGCCTTAAATCTTTTGAAAAAATATATATACGGAGTGACGTCACGATGAGCGTTAGTTTCGCTAGTCCTTTTACTGTTTGCACATTTACTGCTTTTTATAACCAAAATATAATCCCTTGGTATACTATATAACATATACTAGCACAGACAATCAATAACAGACTGTCAAACCCCATGCTTTAAATCGTACACTAAAAAGGATGCAGACTTCAAAAATCCTGCATCCCCAGGGAGATTCGGGGGAAGTGGTAAAGCAAAAGGTCGATAGATGGTAATGCTATATAGACATGGTTGCCATTATCACAGACATATATTTGTCTATGTCGTAATGTTAAAAAAACAATAAAACATTTTATAAGAGTTGCTCAATGGAGACCTAAGTTTTGTTCGCGGAAGCCCGGATTAAGTTTTCAAAAAAAAAACACAAGAATTGTGGTGCGCCTTTTAATAAGTACTCCTAAACGTACTACCACAATGATTGTTAACAAAAGACTGAAGCGTCGCAATCTTCACCTACATTTGTAACTTTCCTACTTTAAGATAAAAAATTCTACACTCAGCGCTTCTCATCTTACGATCTCAACGGATACAGGGACGTAACTCCTCCACCCTTAGAACAAACTTCTGGGGTTGCCATTGGAATTGGTTCAATACACATTAGTAAAATCCATAATTGATGGTGAATTGAAGTTACTTCTGAAATGGAATCAATGCGATCTAGTTCAGAATTCAACATTTGGTTTAGATTTTTGATTTAATCTAAGTTAACAGAATCTAATTTTAAAGGTTTAGAATTATGGTCTTTAATTTTATTCTGTTCCAAATTTACATGTAAGTTTGGGAGTTCAATTAATTTGAAATTATTTCTAGTATTTTGAAAATGTCTAATATATATGTTATCAATTGTTATTTCACATTTCTTGTCAGTTTCTGGCAAATTGTCGCGCTATTAAAATGGATACCATGTTGGCATTGGCGGCGGTTGTAGCCATTAAAATGAAATATAATAATACCAAACGGTCTAAACGGGCAAAACAGTGGCTATTGAAAGGAAGGCAATTTTCTCACGCCAATTTGTTAGAAGAATGGCGTTTGGAACCAGGAGTCTGGTTTAATTACCTAAGGATGGACGACGAAACTTATCTAGAATTGCTTAGCTTAGTAACACCTTTAATTAAAAAACATGATACTTACATGAGACAGAGTATTTCCCCTCACGGACGTCTTACAGCTACATTAGGATTTCTCGCAACTGGTAGAAGCTATGAAGATTTGAAATATTCAGTTGTGATATCCCCCAGGCTTTAGGACAAATTATACCCGAAACTTGTAGTGCTATATACCAAGTTTTCAAAGCAGACGGTGAGAATACATTTATTTTATAAGCAAATAAGAAAATATTTTAAAGTAAGCAGTGAGCAACGTTAAATACATTTCTGTAGTAGAATTAGCATTTTTAACTTAACCAACATATATATTCTTTCACACCAAAATTGCCTAAACGTATTTTTGTTGCATATGTAGAAATTGTGGTGAAAAATTAGCAAAATAATCTCCCGCAGTGGGTTAATAATTATGGCCGTTATCATCGTATATGGGCTGTGGATAGGGCTGTTTTTGAGGTTGTTGTTGAATCCCATGAAACTGTTTTTTAGAGAAAGTCGTTGTAGTGTCTTTGCATACAGTTCCCAAAACCGCCTCAAACAGTATGTCCAATATGAATTTTTCTGCCATTAACGCTGCCTCCTTTGGTAAATCTCGTAACTTGGTTCCTATGTTTTTCCCCGCTATGTCAAATCTGTCTTCACTATCCAGTTTCTGACTGACCTTGTCCAATACCTCATCGGCCTTGCTTCGAGATGGCCTCTTTGATTTAGCAGAACGAACGGACGATATAAAACCGCCTCAAACAGTATGTCCAATATGAATTTTTCTGCCATTAACGCTGCCTCCTTTGGTAAATCTCGTAACTTGGTTCCTATGTTTTTCCCCGCTATGTCAAATCTGTCTTCACTATCCAGTTTCTGACTGACCTTGTCCAATACCTCATCGGCCTTGCTTCGATATGGCCTCTTTGATTTAGCAGAACGAGCGGACGATATAGAACCCACTGCTGGTATTGAGGGGTTAGGTGGCGGAACAAACGGTCGTTCCATATCGAAATCACTACTGGTTGTTGGGGAGTCTAAAGGTGTTTCTTGAGCTTCACTCCATTGCTGTACAAAGCAAAAAAAAAACATTACATACAGTTTTGTCTCAATTATGTGATTTCTTTCCATTTTGTAACATAAAGAACAATTTATATCTTTTAACATCAGCTTTTATTTCAGTTTCCCAGAAATGTCGAAGAGTGGAAAATTATTGCCAAAGACTTTGAAGAAAAATGGAATTTTCCTCATTGCTTAGGTGCTGTGGACGGCAAGCACATTATATAATACCTCCTCCAAACAGTGGTTCCTATTATTGGAATTATAAAGGAACACATAATATTATTTTATAGGGGATTGCTAATGCTAGATATGAATTCATTATGTGCGACATTGGTACAAATAGAAGAGTATCCGATGGCGGAGTACTAGAGAACACCACATTTTACGATAAATTAACAAACCATACTCTTCAAATCCCATCCCACTCTAGCATACAACAATAGCGAACATTTACCATTTCTCTTTGTTGGCGAAGAAGCATTTTCCTTGAGGAAAGATTTTTTAAAACCATTCGCTCAGAAAGAATTAAACAAAGAGAAAAGAATTTTCAACTATCGATTGTCTAGAGCACGTCGCATAATTTATGTATTCGGCATAATGGTGTCAAGATTCAGAATATTTCATACGGCAATTAATTTGAAAGTGGAGAATAAGGTCGTAATGGCTTGCTGCACACTTCATAATTTTTTGGTAAGAAGACGAAAGGACAGTTATGCACCTACAGCTTGCTTTTATTCAAAAGATTATGAAACAGGAAACACTCAAAAAGGTTTATGCCCACAAGAAACTTTGATAAGTTTACATCGTGGGTATAATCGATATGCTTCAGAAGAGGCCAAAAGAATTAGCAATTTATACATGGCGTATTTTAATAATGCTGGGTCATTAACCTGGCAAGGAAAATTTGTTTAATTTAATTTTTATCATTATTATAGTAGGTATGTAAACTTGAATGAAGTCTTGTATGAAACGATATCCTTTCTTTTCAATTAAAATATGTAAACTTGAATGAAGTCTTGTGTGAATCGTTATCCTTTCTTTTCAATTAAAATATAAGTATTAGATATGTATTTAGGGCTTTCATTTATTAACTTACCTGATTTTCTGATGAATTATTATCGTGAATATTACTTACACTATTCCGTGGTGTCTCATGATCTTGTAAGAACAGAAGTTCATTGAAATACCAAAGGTGTGGATGGTATATATCATCAGCACCTGCGCCTGATTCTTCTACGCAATGACTTTTTTAAGTTCCTTTCTGAACGATCCTCGGATGGAGTTAATTCTTCTTTTCACACAGTTTATTGTTGCAGAGGGATCTATTTCTTTTACTTTCTTTAACATTTCTCCGAGCGCTGTGTTTTTCTTATCTCTGTATGCGTATTCCTTTGTCTTCACTTTCCAGAGACATGGAAAATCTCTGTACAGATGAATAAACTAAAGTAAAAACTCTTTACTAAATTCATGTCATATCATATGTTATGTTTGTTTGTAAAACTCTTAGTATTTTTCAACTAAAACACATTTAAAACTAATAAAGTTGTATTAAAAAGATTTATGTCTTTCTATTATACTTAAAAAGGAGAAGAACTATATTTCTTAGCAGTAATAAAAAATATAAGGATACATTTCACATAAAAAAATAAACCCAAACTTTTCAAAATGGAAAGGGAAATAAAATTTATTTAATTGTGTGTGTAATTTTACTGTGTGTGTGACAAATTGATGACTCTATGTTTAAGGGGTTCGATAAGATTGTGTTGCATTGAGTTAGGATGGTAAGACAAAAAGTGTATGTACTGTTACTACAAATGGGTTTCCTATACCATTTTGTTCTAATTATATTGTTGTGGTGTCCACATAACACCATATCTAGGAAAGGGATGGTGTTGTCTTTCTCGACTTCGCATGTGAATTGTAGGTTCGAATCTAATTTATTAAATATATTCAGTGTGGATTGGGGTTTTTAACGTAATTTTCTAGAAATAATATGTATCGACAACACACCAAATGCTACTAATAAGAGAGCGGATGTTCAGAACTTAAGCACGAGTTATAGTTACATCCTTAAGCTGGTTTCTTTAGTGTGTAGGTAAAGAAGTTATGATGTTTGAACTTTGAAGCTTTCCTTTTTAATATTCTTAAAGTAGTGATTTCTATTTTGGATAATGTTTTATCTTCGATGTTATTAAATAAGTGCACTGTATATTTTAAATGAGTTGAATGAAGCTACAATGCTATGACAAACAAATGTCTCGATGCGTCGCTTATGAGAGTCGAGAGAGGAATCATTTCGTACATAAAATTGCCGTTGCTCGTTGCTAAGCACACACACTTCCGGATACAAACTGATGACGAATAATAACAGCAACGTTGTCACGTCTTGTTGAATAACATAAAACAAATGCGACATATATGTTGGCTACACATCATATTTTAACTGTCCATGTCTTAGTTTTAAGTTTTAAGTTTTGTGTTTTGTGTTTCATGGCACACTTCGACATTCTTACTTTTGTCTTACGGCTGTGGCCGTGTGGTTTAAGCCAATGGCTTTGAGTCCGGTGGTCACTGTCGTGGTGGGTTCGAATCCCACGTAATCCATGGGTGTTGTGTCTGTTGCGGGAAGTGTGTAAGAGCCTAACCAGGATAGGATCGGATATCCGGTAGGAAGGCGGGACTAGGATACACACACCCTGAGTCGGTAGAGCACGGAGTGTGTCAACTGGGGTGAGAGCCTTAGGGGGTACTACCTTGCTCTAGTACCGAGGTTCGGAGCCCACGTCAAATTGTAGGTCCCGTCCAGTTCAGCCTCGCAACAAAAAGGGGACGTTAACTACCATTCACATACACTTATACTTTTGTCTTGTACCGCGTTCCTTATACCTGGTGTTAGGGGTTTCTCACCATGTTATAGCCATTTTTAAGAGTTGTGTTGTTTTTTTTTAAAGAAAAAAATTGTTTTGATAAAAGTTAAACAAAAATAGATTAAAAGAATACATCTTATGGTCATTTCATGTACAAAATTATGTGAGATTTTTTGATAAAACTGAATTTTTACACCAGACTTTTGCTAATTTTTTTCTCGAAAACGATTTGTTTTAGGACCCCTGTTATATAAGGGAGAGTTGGGTGCGCAGTTAAACAGAAAATGTGTTTGTCTCAATATCAATGAAGATTTTCTAACTTTGACGACGCATTCAGTCACTTATTATTCTACTTTTTTGTACGCAAAACAATATTCCCATAAAGTATTGGCATAGGGAATATAATTTAAAATATGGGGAAATGAATTTGCGCACATTTCCCCGCCCCCGCGGGTAATGATGCGCCTGGGTTGGGGAATGGTGCGCACTAAACCTAGATGTAAAAACAGACAATAATTTTTACAAAAGTTTATGAGCAATAGTCACACTTCTAGTTTTCTGCTGTATCTGCATCTGTGCATGCCGCATGTTTCCATGAAGCGCACAACACATAGCGGTGCCATATTTCGTTCGTGCCAAATTCCCCACATTTAGCACATATTTCGTTGGTGCTCGAGGGCTTTTCCATCGGAGGAGGTATGAAACTCAGTTCAACGTCGTCCAGTTCGTCGTCGTCACATTATGTCAGACAAATCTTAATCCACGGAGTCGTCTAATAATTCAGATTCGGCATCTTCAATTTCTTTTTTTCTTTGAGTTTACTGTTACTTGGTGCTTCATTGCTGAAACACCTGCGGTCCAATATCATTTTGTCCGTTTTCTCACTTTTATTTCTTTTTAGACTTTCTTCCCTCAATTTCATTCTTTCTTCAGCCGCTTCCAATTACTTCCCGATAGGGGTGCATGTGAGAATTTTTGAGTTGTGTTTTTTGAGGGGTTTTCTTTCTTACTTCTTTGTTCACCTTCTTCCTCGATATAGGAGCTATGGTCAGAAAACAATTATCTTGGGATGTACTAGGCTGAGAGACTTCAAAATCTATTTAAAAATTTATACCAATATCGGACAATGGATTAGCAATTTCAGCTCCAGGTAAAGCAGAATCATCAGCATCAGCAGCAGACCTTCTATTGTGTATTCTCTAACATGATTGAAAGGAGCAAAGTACTCCTCTTTGAACTTGTCCGGATCTAACGGACGGATTCCCGCATTACGAAATCCTAAAACACACTTCTCTTCTTTCTTTCTTCTTTAGAATCTTAAATTTATTATATAAGTAAAGATAAAGTTGTTACATAAACAGACTTACTATCATAAGCTGTAATAAAGCTATTTCATCTGAAGGATAATGGGAATTATTGTAACAACACGTTGCTTATAACAATGAAAAATTAAGTGAAGGTTAAGTACATTGACATTGACATATTCCGTGAAAGCACCAAACACGAGAGACTATAAACTGATTCCTCTGAGCCATGGGAAATTTTAAACAGTTACACACCGTCAATGGTTGAAGGGATGGGTCTGTGATTGCGGAAATAATTGCGATCGTCAGCAATAAATTAGCAATAAAACATGCCGCTTGGTTTATGTATATATCTATTACGGTTCCGGAGATACAGGGGTGGATGATGTGGCTTAAGTTTGAAGTTGTAATCACTGGCGGCTTTTCCTCCGGCTGCAGTGACTCGATGTGTTTGTCATTTCAAACTCGTAGAATTGTAGAATCGGTGTCCCGGTGAAGTTACTTTGACTTACACAGGACTCTTCTCGCTTTGTAGTGGCGTGGAAGTCCTTTTCTATCGTCGCTGGTTACTTTTCTCGAAGGACCATGAACGAAGTGTGAAGTGATCTCTTTAGAACGGACTGTATGGAATCTCTCTCGGAGCTCATGGGCGGCTGCGGAGATGAATTCCTTGTTTCGGCATAAAAACCCTTTCGATTAAAAGGAAAAGCCAGAACAAGTAGTTTTATTGATATCAAGTGTACAAATGGTTGTTATACAGGACAAAACATTAACAATTGAAAACTGGAAATTTCAAACGTGCTAAGGGCTAAAAACAAAAAAATCGAGATATTTTCAAAAAACTATTTTAAATACTTTATTTTTACAAACATTTTACAAAAAATAAAACAAATTTTGAGGTACGCTCGATACATAGGGTAAGGTACCTAAACGATCACGAAAATAAAAACTATTATGTAAAAAAATAGTTTAAAAAACAAATGGGAAACGTGCTAAGTGCCATATCATTACCTATAGTGCTAAGGGCAAAAAAAACTTATTTTATTAGATTACTGTTAAAATCATGTTCCTGCTTTTCCAAAAACGGAATCATGGCTTCTAAATGTTTTTTTTTTGGCACTTATGTGACTTTTATGAGGCAATTCTTCCAGTGTATTTTTTTGTACATCTTGGATAGTTTTACCCATCTACAATATTGAAAATTTGTGAAAATCTAAAAATTCAGAAAAACTGTCTTTACATAACAACATTCCTGGATATCTAGCATTAATTCGAATATTTGTAGTTTTGATAATCTTGACTGCTTTTAAATTTAGCACAGAATCACTAGCTGCTTGAATGTTAAAAAACCTCTGCATATCTGCAATGGCTTGCCAATCCGCTGGAACCATAGGTTCACATACTCTTTTGCGCTTTTGAATGAGCGCAAAATCACGATCGCACTGTAAAAAACTGTGCCCACTAACTAATACTTGTGGTATATACATTCATGTAAACCTAGTTAAACTAAAAAAAACACAAATAAAAATTATCATTCATTTTTTATTTTGCGAGGCACAGTTATCACTCCATAAGGTAATTTTTTTCTTATCATTTGGATTTACGTTATTTAGTATGTCAAGTAAACACGATAACATTTCATCACCTCCTCTTCCAGCTATACTTTCACCCCATAAACACCTGTAAGAAATACCCAGATCAGATAGGTTTACACATAGATGGTAACAACTAAGTTGGGTCATATAAAACATATCTGAGTGCGTCAGGGAGGGCACAAATAGTACTTGTTCCAGATCCATAGTAATCGTGGAATAATCAGATCCAGGAAGCTGACATGTAGTAATATCATTTTTCGTGCATTTTCTTGCATTTTCGGCCTTTAACTGATACACATCAAGGTAGATTTTGGCCTTTGAGCTATTTTCATTTCGAACTTGAATTTCAGACTGGAATTTATCACACACTCGACATATGTCGCTACGATGTCGCCTGAATGACAGATTAGGAAAATCTTGTTGAAAATCTTGCCTGTAATATTTATAGGTAATCTGATTTTCTGGGTATTTATTTAGAAACGCACAATGCATTAGCGCGATATTCAAGTCAGAACTTAAATATTCATTTTCGGTCTTCTGTCTAGAATAATGGGAGATATCTAGAGGAATACTGTTAATATGATTGTGAACTAATTGGCGGTCATCGAAGGTAAATTTACCAGGAGCCGTACGTCGTCTTCTCTCTTTAAAAGTAGTTTGACCTAATTTCTTCATGTTAGAAAGAGTGGACACATATCTTCTTGTTATTCCAAACGTTTCCGTAAATGTAGCTCTGCATACCTGGATAACATCGCCAGAACCATTGGGTAAAGTGTAGTAAATTGTAGCTTGTCGACTGCTGCCACTAGGATCATCGTAGTTCCCATGTCTTCGCCTTTTGACTCTACCAATATTCATAAGTTTCATAAGGTTAAGTTCCCTGAGTCGCCTTGTCAGTTAAATAAAATTAATCAAACAGGTTTTTTCTTATGTCAAGCCTTATGGCTTTACATTTTAACCTACGTTTACAAGATACCTAAAACAAGATATAATTTTATGGACACTAGGATAATACATTAAGAAAACTTAAAACTTACCTGAGTACAAGGTCCTGGTTTGGCTTCTATGTTATTATATTTACGAGTGACATAACTCTTTCCTCCTGGAAAGTCTTCTGGCAACTCCTTGTCAGTCGTTGGCCATTGGATGATAGTTTCATAGAAGGCTTCATATCCAACAGTGTATTCCATCAACTTTTTTTACATCGTCTATCTTTTGTTTGTTGATTGGAACCTAAAACCAAAAATCTCACTGTGCAAAACCCTATAACTTACAAAAATTGTTATAGCCTACAAAAATATTTAGCTAAAAGTAAAATATAAACATACCTTCCCCAAAGGATAAGCTTTCTCTGTTGGTAGTTCCGGAGGGCTGGCAGCTTTTAGCAATATCAAGGTAGATGTTGTTAATCCTTCAATGAATTCGCTTACGACCACTTTTCCCGGAGTATCCTTGTTATAGAGAAACGGCCTGTACGTGGACACTTTGAATGGCTGCTTATTTTCTTTGGACACTTTCCTGCCAAACCCTTGTCATTCAGTTTGGCCGACAGTCTTTCGCAAGTTGAATACACATTAATTTGTGGTCTTCCAAAACAGTAAGCAAAGTTCTCTTTAAAGTATATGTTATAGAAACTATACTTTACTTTATTTTTTAGATCAGAGTTGTCGAAAATAAACATTGCATGCATTTTTGCGACATCACGCCTAGCGTCAAGATATTTTTTAGGTTTTCCCCTATAATGGGTTTCCTTGACATCAAATTTCTCAATGTGCTGCTGTATTCTCACACAAACGTTACCTAGAAGAGCGTTTCCACTTCTAGATTTTCCCCTCATATCTACAGGGCTTTTGTGAAGGACAGAACATTTATTTATTCTTTTGATTCTATTGTCAGAAATTCTAAACAGTTTCAAGAAAACAGCTCCACAAACCTGAGTAAGAACACCATTTACATTCAAGTTATACTTTTATGAATGAATTTTTGAAACCCATTCATTACAGTAAATTTGTGACACACATTTTCGTTTGCAATCTGCAATTTAATATTTGCGGTTCCCAGCAAAATCTTTGAATATAACACTAATTGTTGCTCCGGTATCTATTGGAAACCTCAATTCGTTCCACACATAGTATAACCGTACTTAATTTAAACCATTTGCGTTAAAAATTAATTCTACGGTACTATAATTCTCTTTTGTCTCCACCAAATAAAAACAGTTTTCTTCTTCAGTGCCAGTGGTTCCTTCCCTTTCTTCTTAATGCTCAGCTAGATACATTCGGTATATGTTATCTGAGCTGCCCCCTTGATTATTTCTATTTCCACTATTCCCCTCTTATTGAAACTATAATTTTGCCTAATGTTTCCTGGGTTATTATAAATAAAAGTAGCTGTAGTGTTAATGTTAGGAGTAGCATTTCCATTGAAGCTACAATTGCCGTTATAATTTTGACTTAAATTAGGTATGGTGTTTGAAAAATTGCCTCTGTTTGCCAAATTCCCAACGAAAATTACGGTTACCCCTCATATTAAAAATTTGTTAGTTGGTCGATCGCGAAGGTTGTTCATCTAAAGCTGCCCAAATTGCGTCCGATGGTTTGTCATAATTTCGTGATTTTATTATTGTTCTTAGCTCGCTGTTATGTAACCCGTTGGCAAAAATATTTGCCGGTCTTAAAACATTCAATATTTCTTGTTTACCATCCGCCTGTGCAATTGTCAAGTCCGTTAATAGTTCTTCAACCGTTTTATCAAACTCAACAATTGTTTTATTATTCTGTTGCGAATTATTTAATTGTGCCATAGCAGCAGCTGATTTTTGAGTTGTAAAATGCTTCTTTAAATCCTTTGTTAAATCTGCACACGTATCGTAATTTGAGTTTAACCTGATTCTTTAATGGAATTTGAAGTTGTTACCCCATTGGTGGTTCCACCGCTATTTCCTGCTTGGATGATGATACATTTTTCGCTCACAATTTTTGAGGAGCTCACTGGATTGTGGGAAATCGCCTATTCTGCTGTAGCCTTCTGATGGCCCGGGTTGGCAGGTTCGTCATGAAATGTTCCTTTTTTTGGGGTTGGCGGGAATTAAAATAATTTCCGAAACTTGGTAAAAGTTATTAGTTCTATTTTGATATTCCGTTCAGTAACATGGTTTTGTTAAAACTGCTCCCATTTTTTATAAAACAATTCGTGGAGAGATTAGTCCTTGAGGAACGAGATCTAATGCAGGCAAATGGGATGGAATATTTGGGTAAACAAAACCATGGAACGTAGCTAATGTTGGATTTTTTTTATCCAAAGCAGCTTTACGAGTTGAACATATCGCTGTTCCGGAAGTATATTGACGTAACTGTAATAATAGAAATTTTACAGGGCACCGAAAATAAAATAATTTCACTTTGTCATAGTAGAATGATTCATGAATTCAATTTAGTTCTTATAATGAAAATAGTTGATACAAATTGTTGGTTCCTATTGTAACTTTTGAGACATTTCAATTCACAAAATAATTACTGTGTACTTAGTACTATGTAAATACGTCATTATTCTTCCGGAATTATATCATAATTTTTACATTTTTGTCAGAATAGGATTAGGAATAAAAGGAAAGATGCGAAGAAGACGTTATTTTTAAACGGTTATTCAAACAGAAATATTGAAAATTCTATGAATGTTAATATATTAAACAAAATAAATGTCCACGACCACTTTACAAGAATATAAAAACAGTACCTAAGGTATTTAAGACTGTCATAGAAATAAGTGAATCATGTTTTTATCTATCAGACTATTTATGTCTTTTAATTTGTTTTCTTAGTTATAATTGTTATAATAATAATAATTGTTATAATTTTGTTAGTAAACTCTAAATGGGCACTGACATGTTGATTATAACCTGGATACATTATTCTTTGTTAATTTTCAGGTTCATGTGAAATCTCAATTAACATATGTTCAGGGAAAATACGGATTTTGTATATTACATATCTGATCTTACAAATGAGTATCAAAGGGTAACTATGTAGTACATAAATGGTTTTGTGTTAATACGGAAAACGATAATCAGGATTTACATTATTTACCAATTTACAAGATTCGGCAGCGTCGTGCAACGGTTTTCCGATTCCCATCCTTTTTGGAAACTCTAGACAACACGGTACGTTCGGATTTTATGGAATATTGGCGGCAAACAGCAACATTGCATTTCGCTCTCGAGCGGATCGTTCGGGCACAGGTGTTCGGGCAAAAACGGTTTGTTTATTGTTTACAACGAAAACGGAAAATATACGATTTAATAAATAAACTAAATTTCGACGGTGGATCTACATTTGGAACGGTGAATATCTATTACAGCAAAATATTTATTTACAGGTTGGATGATTGCAAAGTAACTATCTAAAATAGACAAATGAGCGTGCAGAGTCGGTTGAAGCGGTTATAAGCAAATAGAAGGAAGAAAATAATTTGAGTGAGAACGGCACAAGTAGGAAAGGGCGATATTGATCCATAAAGCGTGTACTTAAGCTCGGTGCAAGTTTGAGTACCGCTTACACCGCGTACTCAAGCGGTGCAATCGGGAAATCTAACATTCATAGATTCCCCTGGTGGAAAATCTATGCAAGATTGGTTTCAGTAATAAAGACACTCCAAGAGGAACTCGTCCAGAGCGCTTTACTACGACCGACTATACGCAAACGGTTACGAGGTGGAGTAAAGGGTCTATCCCAAGAACTAAGAGGAAGGCAATATTAAGCGAAAATTGCGTACTTACAATCAGCGATAGTACGGGCGGTCGGACACTGTGCGGAATACTCTCGAAGGATCTGGCGGAAGCGGAAGCGGAATAGAATAAAGCGGGCACTGAATTCGGATACGGCACTATGCGAACACTCAGAGGATCTCGCGAGAGCGGAGGCACTGAATTCGGATACTACATCTTCGATGCCTCTGGGCCCAGCTTGGGTTGTATGAAAACCACTTAGGCAGGTAAAGACTGGTGGATTGTAATAGCGCCAACGAGCGAAAGAGAAAACAATTTCGGCGTGTTTCGGAATTATCTTCCGTGGAATGGGAAGATTGTTACAGCTTCCTATAGTGAAGTGGAATTACCATATGGAGTGTTTCTGGTAGAGAGGGCGCTTCATTACACTGAATATTTATCGTTGTTAAAAAGATCAGCAGCTTGTAAATGACCCAGGTAAAAAAAAGTGTAAGGCGGTTGTTTCCTCTCGTCAGTCGTAGTCGGCGGCACTACGATAAGAGGAAACGGGTTACATGTCAAACTTGGCGCTGAGACGGAGTTCGGGATTTCGGCAAACGGTTTTAAAGTCGGCTTACCTCGGGCGCCAGATTTTTAAGGGTTTACTCCCTAAAGCCACGGGTGAGTTTAAACTCAGAAGAAAACCAGGGCTGTCCGTAAAAATAAAACGAATAAACGGGAATTACTTAAATTAATTTATTTTAAATCTGAACGGTAACGTTGTACAAACAAAACGATATTTACCTCTCGGAGTGGAATGGAAAGAACGATAACCAGAAAAAACTATCTGATTACATGTGTTTATCTTCCGGGCGAGAGATTAGAATTCGGAGTGAAACGAGTTGACAGAAATTCCAAAATATGAATAGTATTCTAATTGTTTCAATATACGGAAAATGCGCATTTACTCTAAGTACCAAAAATAAGGACAATATAACTTTACTCGAATTATCGAAAATAAGGAAAACTATAAAATTAAACGGAATTACTCTAAGTATTGAAATAAGAGAATTATCTAACCGGTGAAACTACTGGCAAAGCCAAGTTAGTCTAAATATTAAAAAATAAAGAAATAGTTTACAAATATAGAAAATACGAGAAATAATTATTCTACAAGGCGAGGAGAGTAGCGAAATTAAACTAGCTAAGTTCGGAAAAGCGAGGAAAATGTGCAGCCTCTAGTTTCGGCAGAGCGGTTTAGTTAACCGAGGCAAGAGAACGGGAATAGAGCGGTCTATGACAGGTATACCTAGACTGATACGCCAATGACGGGACGCCAATGACGCAATCCTGCAGTAACTAGGAACCCTACACGGATTTCCCTTTCGGATCTCACAATGACGGAACGCCAATGCGAAATCGGGAAATAAACGGTTTCCTCAATGACGGGACGCCAGGGAGGAATGTGAGTTCTTACCGTTCGAGGACTCGTCCGGCTAAGACTGATTTGAGTTTCCCATTCGACCTATACTTCGCGCTACTGAACGAATACCCCTTGGCGGGTTGTATCTCTCGCCATCTTAAGAAAATTCTTAGATACCGGACAGCGAAGTAACGCTCCGAGTGAGAGACTCGTTAATTATGAGAAAGCAGGTTTGGTTGCCTAGCCACGGATTTGCCTCGTTACACACGTTCCTTCAGTTGTACCGTAATTGTATCACAAATTTCTGTGGCTATAACACTTCGAATATTATCATCCATTCGTCCTTTTCTATATGTTGGATATTCTGATTCAACAATGTTTTTAAGAGAATCAGTTTGATTTCTAATGTCAGAAACATTTCTCTCGAAAATTAGTAAGTCTTTTTGCAACTGTACGCTGTCCTTGTTTTTTGATTGCAGTTGATTATACAGTATGTCAACATGTGGCAAAATTTTATGGAAGAACTTTACCAAAATGTAAATTCTGGATCTTCCAATGCCCTTCATAGACCGGATGCTTCATTTGAAGTAACACTTCTCTCATATCTTGTTTCAATGTCTTCGAACACTTATAGAAGTTTTTCAAGATTTTCGTGAATAAAATTAACTGTGCGAATATTAAAATTTCAGCTAGTTGTCACCGCCCTTGGTAATCTTTTATTCATTATCTCTTGCAGAACATCGTCACAACGATGAGATGAGTTTGAAACCAAAACAGGTAAGGCCGACAGGTTATTAAAAAACACGCGTATTTTACATTTTGTGATGCCGATTTCTGCATAATGAGGTTTAATTGATGGGCATACTAATTAATAAAATGAGCATGGGGATATGTTGTTTTCATTTAAGCTTAAACGCCGCTGTTCACACAGCTCATAACATTTGCGCCGTCATATGTTTGAGCTATTAATTTTTGGGGAGTTTTTAAAACTAGGGGGTCAATTTCATTTTGATGGCATGTTTTTAACCCGTCGGCTGTTCTATCTTTCACCCTAATAAAACACCAAAAATATTCCCTGATAGAATCGTCATAAAAATTTCTTAATATTAAAACCATTTGGCAATAATTTGTGATATCACCGGTATCATCGCATGAATTGATAAATAGTCTGCCTATTCAATTTTCTTACAAATTTCTTTCTTACACACTTGTTTCATACTGTCTAAAATTTCATTTTGGATAATATTTGAGGTCCTTTTAGAAACGGATTCCGTAGGCAAATATTCTTTTAGTATATTGTCCAGCTCTGCAGTGAAATTAATTAGCTCTTTAAATATTCCTTGGTTCGTAGAGCTAAAAAAAGAGCTAAATCAAAGGCGCTACAAAGTTTTACAAAACTGATTATCCTTTTTAAAATATGGCGATTTTTCTCGGCCTTATTATTATGCGAAATAACACTATCCCTGTACGCAGAGCTTAAATGAGCCGTAATATTAACATCACCGAGAACAGCCAAGGCAGTATCAGAATTGATGTGGTCACATGACGATTCATGTTTCCTTATTTTTTCAGCAAGATGTTGTAAATCTTTTACTCCTTTTCTTGCCCAGTTGGGGTCAATTTTAGAGTCGGCTTCATAAAAAGCAAGCACGGAAAACAATACAACAAATTTGTTATTTTACACTCACATATCCAATTGTTTTTTTTATAAATATCTTTTGAAAACCGACGGGTAAAAGGCCGTTTTTTCGCCTTTCGTTCACAAGTTTGGGACAATTTTAAATCTGGTAACGGCCTCCCTAATTCTTTAATTTTAAGTTTATCGGCCAATGGCAGCCTATCAAAGTTTATTTGAATAATATTATTAACTGAATTCATTATTATCATGTATCACTCTTACACGGCTTACACCAGAGTCACAGTACTAAATACACTTCTCAGTGAGTGTTCAATATTTACGCGAACCGCCCGTGGCTAAGGCACGTAGACGTAATTACGTATTGCGTATGCAGTATGAGACATTACTACAGAATATAGAGGACCAGATGGTGCACTGAACGGCGGCTCCTTTGTCCATTTTGTGGTGTTTCTCGTGACCTTGGCACAACCGGAACATCAAATGTGCAATAAAAATCCATTTACTCATTGAGGATGAAATCGTAGGGAAGAGCGGGACGGTCAGGTTCGGAATCAGGAAATATGAGCTGCGTTCTATGCAGAATATTTTGTAGGGATATTTGGATAATTTACGAAATGAAATTAGGTAATCGATGAAAACTGGTATATTAACAGGCAAATAACAAAAAAAAACACATAATATTAGAAAATATACACTAATATATCGAGAACATTCGCTAACGTAAATAAGAACCAAATTGCCAAAAAAAAAATTACAACATGAAATACCGTAGGTATTTACAAAATTATTTTTAATAACATTTCTCAAACAACTGTTAAATAACTGAAGTTAATATACCTACTAGCAGTGCTGCTAAATTATAACTTTGTTTCTATTACTATTAATTCTAAAGTTTCTGTTAATAAATTTTAAAGTGTAAAACAACCTGACTCTGCAATATAAACTTAAAACATACACTTTGGAAAAAGAAGGGCATGGATGTTCAAATGGCATATTTTGAAACTTATGTTGACATCTTTTTACGATATTGTCTGTAGTGGCAATCTCCTGACATTTTATTTCAAAGATACGTTCAAGTTTACCAATAAAATGCACAAACGAATCATGCGGCATTTTGAGACTGCCAAAGCAGCTTTCATTTCCAGATTTATATGCTTTTAAATAGCAAAAAATGGAGGAATCATCTAAATGTCGATGTTGCACTGCAAATTCCTAACAGATTTAACATGAATTAAATATTTTTTTAATAAATATCTAGTAAGGTATTTAATGAAAATTGTTTCTAAAATAGAATCTGTTCTGTAATCAGTAGAAATAATGTGATTGTTACTATGTGGTTGTTTTTCTTCGAAAATAATTTTTGGAGATGAAATATCATTAAAGTTTAATAATATATCACCCGAATCACATTCGCAATTTTCAGTACCTGAGTGCATGAATTTAACAAGCAAGAGCTTTTTAAAAGTTCTACAAAACTGAATGGGTGTTGGATTTCTACTGTTGCCGTTTTGTTGCCTTATACTACCAAAAAAATTTTTCAGACAATCTTGATTAAGTCGTAGAGTTAATAAATAAACGAAATTTTTAAGCGTTAAAAACTCACATAGCTGTAACACACCACTTATTGTTATTTGAAAACTTTTCAAACATTTAATTCGTTTTGTTACAATTTTGTTGTTATCCTAAATTACCAAATTTTTGAAAAATATACGCAATCATGTAAAGATTTAACTTGTTTTTCGGAGCCGGTAAAAGCTACATTATATTCCTTGGGATAATTTTTTGTGCTAGAATGTAACACGTCAAACAAATTGTCTATTCTTTGTATGAAATGGCAGTTTCTGTCGCAATTTCAGGTATTGCACCAAATCTAATATAAAGGAGCAGCCCTGTAGCAACGCTGCTACTAAGTAATTGAGTGGCGTATTTTACTTTCTTTTTTTCAAAATCATTGGGGCAAATATGTGAATCGGATAATTTTGGTGCAGTCCTAGTCTGATATCGTTTATCGTTATTGTAAAAGTCAACCACATACTGGCACAATATGGCATAAGGCATAATCCATATAGAATAATTTGTATTTTAAAAAATTATTTCTAAGCGCTTTAATTAAACGTGGTGGGTCGAATATGTAAAATTTTTTAAAGTGTTGAAATGTAAAATAGGGTCGTTCCAACAATTAAAATTTCAGCTAGTTGTAAATTATTTAAACCCATGTCACTGACTACAGCGCAAACAATCACTTTTAATTCTGTGAACTTTTGAATAATATAAAAAATTAGATTTTTCAAACTACTACCGGTACATCCAGCCTTTGTCAAAATATATCGCATTGGTTGATTCCACTTTGCTCTAATTCCCCTTATCATGAATACTGTCGCAGTATTAGCAGGTAATAAACTTATGACCCTTCCGTTATCCTCAAAACCAACAATTTTATCGGTTGAAATGTTAAGGAACAAGTGAGTTTTTATAGACATTTCATCAACACATAGGACGCAAGATTTGTCGTCGATAATGTGATTCATTTTCAAAACCCGCATTAATTGAAACGGTGTTCATTAATTTTAATGATGTGGTCGGGACATCAAAAATTTTTGATGCAATGCAAATTCCTAAAAAAGGTGCCAGAAAGGCAAAAATGGCAAAATCAGCCTAACTATCCTAGGTCTAGCTGTTACTTACAAAGTGTTTTTAGTACTACAAGTATATTTATTAATGACTTATTATACTGTTTCAAATTCGTACCAAACCACTTTATGTAAAAAATACCCCCCATAGACAATGAGTACTTTATCTTTTAAAGTAGGTTCTTGCTCTAAAGTTTCAAATTCATTATAGGAAGTTGCTTTATTGGTTTTTCTTAAACCACCATCAATAAATAAAGGTAATGGAAAGGGTGCAAGCTCGTGTCCTAGTAATTTTTTAAAGTCATCTGGTTGAAATATGTTTAAGGATATGCGTAGAAAAAAAAATAGAAACGATTGGTACCTCCTCATTTTTACTATTTTTCACAGTTGAAGTGATAATTCTAATTGATTTTATTTTCTTTGCTTTCTTAAAAGTAAACTCCCCTTTTTTTAGTAGTCAATGCTAATTGTAATGAATAATGAAATGGCTATTTCATGAATCTCTCACTACCCTCGAATAAATTGATCTAATGTCATCAGAGATAGGAAACGGATGAAATTCTGCAAAATAGTCAGCAACTGTCTTTAAATCACTGTTATTCCTTGAGATTCTAGGGTCTAAATGTTGTTGTGATGTTGAAAAAGACACACCATACTAAGTTTCCATATTGTTGCAAACTTTTTACATAGCTACACTACATGTTATCCATTTTGCTGACATTTTCAGTCGAGCCTCGACCATGCGTTAAACCGTTTCATTACCTTCATTAACCTTCCGGAACTGGCGTAAATTTTTTGTGTTCCAGGAATGGCGTGGGACTGTGAGTCCGCATACCAGATATATGGCAATTACTTACTTCTATGTATTTATTCTTGCTTATTTATATTAAAACATCAGAATTATTTGAATAATATTTATTTTACAAGCAAAATAACAAATCGAAAACATAATTTTGACAATATTTTTAATACATACATACATGCTAACATCCTACATGTATCTATAATCTTACTTCCAGAAAAATACAAAATAAAAGTATTCACAACAAGAACATAATATTATAAGTAATTATAGATAGGTTTATATATGTATATATAGATAATACTACATAAAATCATCTGCGATGACATTCCAAACATATAAACTTCAAATGTTCCAGGCAGTGGAACTGACGGCATTCTATGCATGTGTACCTCGTCGGCCGATTTTTCTTCCTGTCACAAAGACAGCAGCGACCTCATGCATTTTGGGGATTATCCGCAGGTACTACAGCATCCTCCATTCCAATGATTTCTCTTATTCTTGCCCTTATAGTCCTCGGTAGAGTGGTTTGATTTGCGCGAAAACGAAGATGATTTTCAGCCAACTCTGAACACAATAGGTGCAAAAATTGTCGCCGATTCATATTTTTATCTACATTCTGAAGATTGTATAGCACCATGGAATTGACGCCGGCTATATTCAGCATGGAAAAAAAAATAACCATGGGCCATCTTCTTGTATTTCTGGCGCAATCATATGCTGCGCACATTTTATCTAAGGTATCCACTCCCCCTTTTGTGTCGATATAATCTATGATCATTTCCGGCTTGCCTGTTTGTTGGTCTATCTTGTCGTCGTGATGGGGGGTGGATACCAGTAACACATTTTTCTTCTTCTTGGGGATGTAAGATGCTAATGTTATCAAATTTTCATTGTAGGCAAACATGCTGGAACCAATTGGCCTTGAGGTGGGGTTTCTGAATTCTGGTGGTAGCTCCCGTTTGTTTTTTCTTATTGTTCCCAAAAATGTCAATTTATAATCATAATATAACGTACGAATCAGTGGGATTGCTAGAATATTCGATCTTCCAGGAACCGTTATCGCATCGAACCTTCTCGGCTCTCGGCCTGTCGGCTTCGACCCGTCCTTCTCGGGATCGCAATTCGGCGAATTTGTGTCGCTCCCGGCGTGATTGTATCGCGGCGAGCCGTTTCGTTACAATATGTATGTAGAGAAAATAGAGTAAACTATACTAGGTGCCTTACCTTCCTCATTAGTTGTGCTGCTTGAGCTATCGTTTGCAACTACATGCTTTGAAATAGCTCTCCGATGTAAATGTGATCCACTAGCTTTATTTAATTTCTCTATTTGCAACCAAGATTTTATATCATCATTATTGTTTATAATGAATTTGAACGAACTGATAAAATTACCTTGTTTATTATCGTCGTTGAAAACATTTTGGTCAGTAACAGAACTGAAGTTACTTAATAATGTATTAAAATACTTTTTTCTTCTTTTGTTGCCACTTTCTTTTTCCATCACATAATCTGAATCACTATTATTAGATTAATGGTATGGATCACTTTCACTGGAAAACTCACTTAAACGGTCCATTTTCTCCGAGCAATGTAAACTACTTGAAAAACGAGAGCAATGTGAGGTGATGTGAGGTTAGACTTTCCTCAGCCTTGGGCGCAAAAACCGGTCATGCGCGCCACGTGGCTGCTTATTGGCATCAATGTCAACGATTGTAAGAACTACGCTATGAACCTGTTTGGTGCAACAGACGACCACGTCGTTTTAAATTGAACAAAACGTGTACGGTTTTTGCTCCAAACACTGCGAAGGTACTCTTAGGTCAAGAAAAACAAAAATCTCAATTCTGACAAAAATGGCCTTAGACCGGTTTTTGCACCGAGCCCTTCAATTGTAAGCAGTCAAGGGTTGCTTGCTATTCACCAAAACCATGTGCATTAATACAATATAAGAAAACAGTTTGAAAGTATTGCACCAACAGTATGCTTGTTGTTCCACGTTTTTCAATATTTGACAGAGCTAGTTCAAATTTATTTATTATGGTATGCCAGTCAGCACTAATCATTAAGTGCTCCTCAGGGACACTACCAACATTCTTTAGAAGTTAAATTTAAATTTAAATTAAGTTATGCTGTTCATTTTTTACTTTAACAGAGGGAAGAATGTCACGAACTTTCCAGTACAAATCGAAGGTTTGTTGATCGAAGGTTTTTGATTATACGCTTTTGCTTTCATTGCTGCTTTAATCAATCAAAACAGTGACAATTGTACTGTGTTCACTCGGAGGCGCATTAACAAACGGTAGCGGAATTACTTTGCTAATATGAAAAGTATCATCAAATTCATGATATTTCTCAATAAACCCAAATCAGCCAGGAGTATTTTTATCATCTCCTTTACTGTACAGCCATAAAATATTTGTATGTTAAATTTGAAATTTTCAAGAGCTGTTTTTTAATTCCAGCAATTTTTTTCATCACATGTTTTTTTCTTCGATTTCAACTATACTTTTTTCATTTATTTCAGCCTTACTCTCAGGCTACATCCATGCCATTACTAACATCGTTTTCGTCTACACTCATATCATTATAAACATTAGGTTCATTAACTGTCAGATCTTTAAAAACCATATTAAATATCTCTCTACTTTTATTCATGTAACACTCCTTTACAGGGATAAAATCAAAACAACTTGAGATATTAGAGGACTTCTTTACTTTAGAAATAGTTTTCTCTGATGTAACGTTTCTGCTGAAGTGACACACATCATGCCACCCATGGCATGGAATGTGCTACGACCAGCAATTGTTGCAGTATTATGATTGGCGTTGTCAAAACAAATTGCAAGTACTCGTCAGGTGTTTTATTAAAATTTTCAGGATCATTGAGTACTGATGTTTCAAAAATTTCAACAACTTTATAAGACGCCCATAAACCTATATTATTCAAAAAATTAATAAGCTCTTTTATGACCTTTTTTAGATAGATTAGTGCTGATAATCCCAATTTTATACAACAATTAAAACATTTTGGTTTCGCAGCCGAAGGAAGTAAATGAGCGAACGTTAATACCTGATTATCTAATTTGAAAACTTTTGTTTCTCTAATTTTTAATTAATAAAATTAATTTCAGACTTTTAGGGATATCATCATCATCATATTAAAAATTACTAGTTGCATTATACTCATCAAGATCAAGTTGCTTATGAGTTCTAATATCTTGTAATATTATATGTCCTGCCATTTCTACAATTCGTTCACGTTCTTATAATTTATCTTTTTCACGTGATTTGTACCAAGAATCCTCTAATATTTTACCTAATGTATCACGGAAACGAATTAAATTATCACGGGTCTTTTCTGCTGTGTGAACAACGATTTCTTCCCCAAACTGACTTTCCAATTAATAAATAATTCGTGGTTGTCGATAATTCGGAATATTAGTCTCTGCATTAAATTTACGTGTGATCTCTTTCAACGAACATTGCGCAGTAGGTTCATTTATAGCAAACTCAAGAATTGCATTCAGATTTGTACCAAAATTGAGTAAAAAATTGTAATTTTACAACATGTACCTAATTGTAACGTTGTGAAATTACAATTTTACTCGATAATTAAGAAAGTAAAATGATTGCAAAATAGAGGCCGCAGGCCTACACCGAACATATTTAAAATGGAGATGAAGCCGAAAATTTTAAAGCAATGCTCCGAAAATACCCTCCTGTTGTGCTTCATAATAACCAAGGCGATTATAATACCCCTCCCTGACATTGTAAAGCATATCTGGAGGAATACTTTGTATGCAATTCGTAATTACTAGGCGCAATTCGTCCACATTAGCGTGGGTGTCACTCAAAATTGTTTTTTTTTTTTCAGGTAACCCCACAGAAAAAAGTCATTAGGCGCTAGGTTTGGTGACCTAGGAGGCCACATGATATTGCCGTTTCTGGCAATTATTTTGTTGGGAAAGGTATCACTAAGATAAGCCATAACACGACGCAAACTATGAGCCGGACAACCATCTTGTTGAAACCAAATTTCTCATAAGTTCACATCCAACAGTCTGAGAGCTGCCAAAATTTGATTTTGCAATAAATTTAAATATCTATCGGCATTTAGGTTTCCATCAATGAAGTACGGTCCAATGATGTTATTTCTTAAAATGCCTGCCCAAACATTGAGTTTTTGTGGGTACTGAGTTGGCGAACGTAAAAACGGTGTTTGTTTTCAGTTGACCAATAATGCCGAGTTTTATGAGAACCTGAGAGAGCAAAACTTGACTCGTCTGTAAATAATATTTTAGAAATAAAATTTGCATCCGCGTCAGCCTTTTCTCTCATAATCTCACAGAACTCCATTCTTTTAAATTGATCCTCTGGAAAAAATTCTTGAACGCCTCTATACTTATAACTGCGATACCCATGCTTATCCAAACTTTTCCAAACTGTCGACTGAGGGACATCAACTTCTTGCGAAATTTGTTTAGTCGAACAAGGCACGTCTCCAAGTGATTCCACAAATGCACATACGTTTTCGTCTCGCTCTTCTTTGCTAAGTCCCTTTCCTGTTGTTGTTGTTCAATGTTTTTACATGCAGCACAATGTTTTAAGCACGCATGTTTTTCAAAACATTAAACTATCCGACGAATCGTTGATTCGCACGAAATTGGGCGATCAGGAAATTTAAACGCAAAACGACCAATGACTTCATCCACAGAGTGCATGTAAAACCACTTTACAATAAATACCTTTTCATTCGGTTCGTAACCCATTCCTAGTATTCTCGTCGGAGGCTATACGGCGAATGAAAACGTTCATACGTATGTTTCTCATACATATCATAATATTGCCTGCCGGTGGAGTGCTTAGCAACGTCGCAAAAGTTTTGTCTCTCTTTAGCCAAAGAAATATATGGCCTTTCAATCGCTCTTAAGTTTATGCCATCCTGCGACTCTGTAGAAAAGGTCTGTATATTGGGTTTCATTTCTTTTTCTGCTAATGGGTTCGAAAGTACTTTTTTTTGGTTCCTTGAATATAGACTAATCCCAATTAATCTTTTCCTGTTATGTGGTAGTTATATTTATTTATTTTTTGTTTATTGTGATATGTGGTTTGTTAAGTTTATGTAAAAGGTATTGCAATAATGTCTGTTTTAAAATTACCTTTCACCATTAATTTTTGGTAGATTTATTGGACTTGTTAATCAAACATATTGTTTTGTATTTTTGGGAACTATGGAGTGTTTTATTGCTAAATAATAAATTGTTTTACTTTCTTTGCCAGTATTTTAATGATATTAAGGAGATATGGAAAAATGGAAATTTAATGACGTATTAGTATATTACTAAGTATTACTAGTTTATTGATTAAATTTGTTGTGACAAAAGCTCTAAATTATAAAACACACCATATTTTAAAATAAGATTACAGCTGCCCGAAGTAACGAATAAATTCTTCTGTATTGCATTAACTGGGCCGTCTTGTGTCTCCATTTCAATTTGTTGGACTTGAATCAAATAATTTAGCTCTTCATCATTGATTTCATCAGGCAACGGAAACTCCGGTTCATTCATATCTCTCGCGATGTTATGAAGAACAGTGGTGGCTAAAATTATATCCATGACAGTCTCCAATTTGAGTCTAAGCCCATAGGCAACTATTGGAAATCTCCGCTTCCAAATGCAAAAAACTCTCAATAGCATTTCTAGTGCGAACCAAAGACTGGTATAGGTTCTCAGCTGGAGTCACTAGGTTTGGTAGTGGTGTCATCAAATAACTTCTAAGTGGATAACCACTGTCCCCTGGAAAAGATATAAAAGATTTCAGTGAAGAAAGCTAGACTTGATACAAGTATAATAACTCTTTATTCTCCACAAAAACTAAAGACTAATCTTTCAATCGCGGAACCAATTAATAAAAAAATAATTACTATATAAATAGTACTATGTAGGTGCAATGGTATCCTCAGATAACAGAAAGACCATAGCTTTCGGTATTTGTTGTAGAACAATTGTTGTAGGACACAGAACTCCCCAGAACTCATGCAAATTACAACTTTTATTTTTTTCCATATTCTCACCTGATAATTATCGATATCAATTATTACTCCGCGGAGTCGATCAGAATGAGACTAAATTTGTTAAGGAGCTATAAAACTATTGTTTTAGGTCACAGAACTCCCCAGAACTCATGCGAATTACAACAATTATCTGTCTACAATATTCGTACTTACACTTGGTCGGAAACCTCGACTGGTAATTATCGATATCAGTTACTCCCCGGAATCGATCAAAATGAGATTATTTTTGTTAGAGAACCATAGAACTATTATTGTATGTTACAGAACTTCCCAGAACTCAAGTGATTCAGTTCATTATAGTCCTATAAAAGTTTGGTAATTTTTTCGATTTTTAATTACATTATTGTCATTAGTGTCTTCTAATTAACGGAACTTTGTTTAAATTGGTTATAGGACTCTAGAACTCATCGAAATGATGCCAGAACTGCCCAGAACTCATTCATTTTAAACAACTTGTATGCCGCGTGAAGTTGGCATACGAAAATTGGACTATCATTTTTTTACCCTTAATTAGCAGAACTATTTCTATACTTGTAAAGAACTCTAGAACTATATCAGAACTCTACGAAAAAAATATTTTTTTTTCATTTTATGCAGACTTTGTATGCTAACTTCACGAACGTGCAAATATTACATTGTGGCACGAGCCGTATGTGCTCGAGCCGAATCTTGTTGAAAGTAACCATTTTCGCGCCCCTCTACCGTTAATTGGGCAACGAATGGCTGCCAGCCAAACACCAATTTTAAAGGATGTAAAGTTGTTGTTCTAACAGCATGTGAATTTTCACCAGACCAAATTCTGTAATTTTGAGAATTAACATAGCCATTGAGATGGAACCAGGCTTCATCAGAAAAAAGGTTTTTATCCAGGATATCATCATCGTTCATTTCCCAATTGAACCAGTTACGGAACACGACGCGTTGTGGACGGTCAGGAGGATTTAGGGATTCGGCCATCGAAAATTTGTACGGGTGGTATTTCAATTTGCTCTTCGACACAGTGGAACAACTTCCATATGATAAACCTGTAACGTCGCGAAACGGAATACGGGAAATCAGGAATAAGTGGAAATTGGTGAACTTTTGATAAGGACCAAACCTGTTTGGAGGGAAAGCTTCCTAACCGATTTGCGAGGACTTTGTTGCAGTCGGGCCCTGGCGTCTTGCACCACATTTTCAGTGAGTACGTGGTGTCTACCAGGTGGCTTTCCTTTCTTCACATTGCCTGTATACAAATATCGTTGAACTACGCGCATGCAGTGTTGTTTAAAAACATCGATAGTGAACACAACTTCATGAAACATTTCTTCAAATTGGTGCAAATTGACATTTGCACATCCAGACATGAGGTCATGAACTGCACTCCGAAAATAAGCCATGCCAATAAAAATATCCTGTTCTAATATAAATAGTACCATTTTTATAATGAAAATTTGAATCGCCGCTCAAATGTCAATGCTGTCATTGTTAAACTTCGAAGTAGCTGTCAAGCAACCGGAAGTGGTTCCAGTTCTACCATTTTAAAGTAAAATTTAGGATTGCCAACTTAAACAGTATTTCTTGATCACGTTGTATATATGATTATTAAAGAGCTGTAAAATCGACCAAATGTAGAAATGATCCTTTAGCATAACCGGGGGTGCATCACGAGGAGGCGATCTATTTTCTCACTCCAAAACTGCAACGTCAGTACTAACAATGAGTTGTTACCCGGTATATGTATGACAAACATATCTCAAAGTCAGCTCTCTAAAATTTTTACCTTTTTTCGGAGTATTTTTGGTTTGTGCTGGTTCCCGTTTGTGCTGATTCCTGTGTGTGCCCAGTGTTTCCTAAAGACGTCGGAGACCATCTACATTGGAGGTGAGGCCGAAAACCAAGGAAAATACCAATTTTGGAGTAAGCGACATTTTGAAACCGGGTGTCAACCGCACGCAGCGTTGCGTGCCATCCATTTTACGCTTCTTGCGGGAGCGAGGGACTGCTCTAGGAGCTTCAGGGATCGTCGGCGGTCTGCGGTGATCGTCAGTGCTCAAGAAAAACGCGAGGAAAACGTTATAGAACACTATTTTCTTCACGAAAGTGTTATCTGACATTAAGTGTCAATCGGGGTAAAGTGCCGTAAAATTCATTAATTTTCGTTTTTTTTACGAGTGCGGCACTAATATGAAGGTTCTCTAGTCAGCCTCCCCCCCAGAGGGTGTGAGTTCCCACGCGGTGGGAGCCAAACATATCCTTTTTCCTCTGCCATCCAACCGTAAGTTAATTAAGAACTAAGTAATGGCCCACTCCCCCGACAATTTAGTTATAAACAATAAAAAATACTTGTATCTCTTAGATACCTTTAATTTTAACCCCTTAACTTTCGAAACCAACACTATCCATAAATATACTAATAAATTTGAAATAAATTTCCAAGCTAGCATCATAAATTCACACATAAAAACAAATTATATCTTTGTCATTTCAAAGGAAACACAGAGTGAAGATTTTTTCCAAATATTTGTTGAACTTTTATGGTCTTTTCAGACGGTAGGTGAAAATAATTTAACCTCGAAATTTGTTGAATTTAACATGTTATTTTCTAATTTTAAACTCAGTATAATTAGAAAACTTACTGTATACTTATTTACAAATTTAGAGTTGTGTTACAACCTGTTTTTATGGTATTAATTTTAAGCCAATTTAGAATAATTTTTACACCAGGAAGTACAAATCCTAAACCCCGGGGAAAGTTGTATGTGGAGGGAGATTTGTAGTAAATTGATAAAGCCAGTTGTTTCTCTCTGGTACTCCAAGAACAACGATTCTAATGGAAAAATTACATATTAAGAAATGTCTGAACTGTTTCGTTTTCATGATTTCGCTTTTTGCGCCGTCTCCCCCCCCCCCCCAAAAAAAAGTGTTAAATTTTGAAAAATTCGTCTTCATGCACGAAATTGTATTTGGTATGGGAAAAAGTGCCACCTTTAATGAATCTGGTAGAAGTAATAGAAATAGAAGCAACTTTGAAATTTTGTCAGGGTAATATTGAAACACTTTGTGCACGGTGTTATCATGACAATTTGCACTCGCAGTTGTCTATTATATTTTACTATGAACGCACCAAAAATATATTACTCACTTTAAGTAGGTAGGACCATATGACATGAAAAGTAAACACCCGTTATAATGTTATTAACAGTATGCTAAATGAACAGGTCAATGAATTAAAAAAAAAAGTCAAATATGCCTCATCATCAGAAACATTCCAACAAAAAAAAAAACACTTAAGCGGCTTACTCACTATTCGTTGATGCGATTCGTCGGTTCGAACGGGCATCGACGAACCGACGCATTGCATCGCGAAACCGACGCATTGCATCCTACTCATTATGCGTTGATTCACTTCGCTTCGATGGTTCATGAAATTCGTCCGTTGTGCGAACTGCGACGACGGAACTTCAATCAGTGCTAAAACGAATTTAGAAGAAAAAGACCTGCTTCTGCTCGCTGCAGCTCATGCATGTTATGTGGTCATTTCGCTTTCAAATAAAAAGAGAGAAAAAAAAAGAAGATGGTGGACCCAGTCTTTATATAAAAGCAGATCTCGGTAAGTATACATGTTTTATTATTAATTTGTAACGTATTGCAACTGAAACTAAGGAAATTTGTACGAATGCCGATGAATGTACCTACCCGTTTATAGGTACACCGTACAACTGTACTAACATGATCGTGGACATGCTTAAGGAACCGTCTGGCAAATTTCATAACTTCTGCAGGATCAGTTATGAAGATTTTGAGTTGCTGTTGAACAAGATCGGTCCTCAAATACAGAAAAAGACACACCATTCAGGTTATCCATACCAGCAAAAGAAAGACTAGCTGTTACGTTGAGATATTTAGCATCGGGCGACTCATACCAAAGCTTAAGTTTCCTTTTCAAAATTTCTTCGCAAATAATATCGGCAAATAGTGCAAGAAGTATGCCAAGCACTTGTTATTGCACTGTCGGAGCATTTAATGGTGAGTATATTTATTTTTTTTTATTGTTGCTGTTATTATGAAAAAATTTAAACAAAGTGATAAGGGGGTACGAAAATAATTAAACTAGGTTTAAAGAAAACTATATTTATAACCCAAAGCATTAAATGAAAAAAATAAGAAAAGGTATAAAAAAATAAATATTATTCCTACAAAAAAAAAAAAATTATTCCTAGAAAATAAAAAAAAAATAACATGAACATAAAAATTATGCATTATTATGGACGTCAGTCTACTAAGACCAGTCAGATACTTCATCATCAGATCCTGCTGAACATTGCAGCTGCATGCCATGCAGCTGTGAATTTGTTTCTGTGGAATGTGCCAGTACTGTAATATAGTTACTGTGTGATTGTTCATGAGAAGTGGATGTATGCGGTGGTTGAGGGGAATAGTAAGAACACGAAGAGCTAGGAGAAGGTGTTGCAATAATATTGGATGAAAGTGAAGAATGAGACCTGGGTGTTGGCAACGTCGATGAATCAAAAGTCAGATCAAACATGATTGTATCTATTTTGTGCATAGCTAAGCGTTGCGTTCTTTCATCCAGCTTTCGTAACTTTATGGCAAGTAGTTCGGCATATACGGTGCACTCATCCCTATTCACACAGCTGGCACTTCTTTCAGCTATTTTTTCCTTAATTGCTAAAAGCTCAGTGAATGCCACATCTGCCCGATCTTGCGCTTTCTTTGATGGTTTCACATTAGTGTTTCGTTTTACTGGTTGTTTCGTGGCCTTATTGTTATCTAAAAGTGAAAATTAGTTAACTAGTTAGAACCGAAAAGCAAAATAAACTTACCTTTATTGATATTTAAAAGCGTTTCAGCTTCCTCGTTTTTGTTCAAATCAGTTCGTGGTCTCTTATTATCATTGTCTACCCCTCCCTCATCATCACCAAAAGAATCCTAAAATAATAAATATTTGTTATTATTTCAGACTCCAAAATCGCCTACAGAATGGAAAACAATTGCGAAGTTATTTGAGGAACGTTGGCATTTTCCCCACTGTTGCGGAGCTATTGACGGAAAGCACGTAATTATACAAGCACCAGGAAATAGTGGTAGTGAATATTTCAACTACAAATCGACATTTAATATAAATTTAATGGCATTATGTGACGCTGATTATTGTATAACATATGCTAACATTGGAGCACCCGATCGAATGTCAGACGGAGGAGTATTCTACGAGTGTAGACTATCCCAGCAACTGGAAATGGGCACAATAAATTTCCCCCCTGATGAGGTTGTAACAAATTTAGATAAAATATTACCATACGTTATAGTAGGTGACAATGTATTTCCCTTGAAAAATAATATAATGTTGCCTTACTCGGGAATACATGATAAAGGATCTTCAAAACGAGTATATAACTACAGACTGTCCAGAGCACGAAGAGTGATTGAAAATGTCTTTGGAATTATGGCATCGGTATTTCGCATTTTCAGAACACCTATTATGCTCAAACCAGAAAGAACTAATGTAATTGTGCAAACCTGTGTACTTTTTCATAATTTTTTGCGCAGGAGCAAAACCTCACGAAACAGTTACACTCCAACTGGGGCATTTGACGTGGAGGTAGAAAGAAATGTTGTTGCTGGGTCATGGAGAAATGATAATGGCGAAATCACATCATTCAAGCCATTGAAAAAGATTGCTAGAAGACCTAGAGGTGACGCAGAGAGAGTTCGACTAGAATTTGCAAACTATTTTTCGACAACAGGCCAAGTTTCATGGCAAAATGAGAAATAGTTTATCTATTATACTATGGGAACGTAATGGCAGCCGTTGCCTCACTTATCAATGTATACATATTAGCAAATAAACAAAAAAATCACATATATTTTTTTACATACCAAAGTGTTGAATCTTTCTTTCGGAGCGTATATTCCCTGCAGAAAATCATCTAAAAGCGAGTATGGCGGCCATGTAGGTTTATAGATGTCGTCTGTCCCTGCTCCTGATTTTTGGCTGCAGAATACCTTCCTCCTGTAGCTTCGATAAGTTTGAAAGAGATTTTCTTTTTTCTTTTTTAATTCGCCGATGTCATCAGTTCCCATTTCTTCAGCAATACTTTTGAAAGCATATATCCTGTACCTTATTCCGATTTTTCTTGTTTTTATCACTTGGATTCCATAAACACGGACGTGATTGTATTTTTTTCACAAATGAGAAAACAATATCATCATTCCACTCCATCTCGACCAAAACAACCAAACACACACGACGCACTGCTCTGATCAACGAAGTGGCCTTACCTTACCTACTCACTATTCGTCGCTTCGTTCATTTCTGCCTTTGATGATTCGCCCAAAAACCGACAGTACGGCGAAGTTAACAGTCGAACAATAAAATTATTGATTGTTTCGCTTTCGAGAAGTTGATAAATCTTCCATTGCAATGTCATTTGCAGCCTCCTGTCTTGAAGTTGTTAAATTAGTAAACGTCTGGGGTGTTGATAGGTCTTGAGGATATGAATATGATATGGTGGGCTCATTAAGGGTTGGTTAAGAGGAAGTTGAAAAATTGTAGGTTTGTTGAGGCACTTGTGCTTGCGGAGCGAAAGCGACATAATATGGCATAACCATATTATGGTGCTGTTTAGTATGTCAGAGAAATATGCGAGGAATCAATAAGGTTTCCCAATTTATCATGAAATAGTGTATCAGATATCAATTTTTGAGCTATAATTTTTTGCTTTGTTTCCATTTCCTGTAATTGTTGACCGATGTTTTTACCAAATGTTATTTCTTGCGGTTCTGGAACATTCTGTGAAGTACCTTCTATCTGTTACACTTTCATGGAAGCCTCCAAAAATTGTCGCTTCTGTTTTGTCCAGGTAGTTGGGCAATGAGATTCTGACATTGAACTTCGTGGTGTTTGAAGAGGTGATGAATCTAAATGTTGCCCAGAGTCTTCTGTGAATAAATCGGTTTCCTGCAAATTAAAATTACCCATTATGATGAATACTCATTATGAAATCCGTATTATGTTTTATTTCAGTTCCCATGAAAAGACGAGGAATGGTTGCAAGTAGCAGAAAGATTTAAGAACATGTGGCAGTTCGAAAATTGCTTAGGAGCAGTGGTCGGCAAACACATCGCTATTAAACAGCCACCAGGATGTGGTTCATACTATTACAACTGCAAAGGATTTTTTAGCGTTGTATTGTTTGTAATCGTAAATTCTGACTATGAATTTATTTATATAAATTGTGGAACCAACGGAAGAGTCTCAGATGGAGGTGTCATACAAAATACAGATTTTTATAATTTGTTGACGACAGGTTCTTTGAAAGTACCTCAACCAGTCGATATGCCAGGAATACACAACAAATTACCCTTTGTATTTATAGGAGACGAAGCCTTTGGTCTTATGACAAATTTCATGATACCATATAGACACAGTAACAGAATCGGGTATGAAGAGAAATGTTTTAATTATCGACTTTCTCGTGCAAGGCGCGTGGTAGAAAATGCATTCGGGATCATGGCAAATAATAGATTCCGGGTTTTGCTAACACCAATAGCTACCAAAGTGGATACAGTGGACGACATATTCATGGCATGCTGTGTCTTACACAATTTTTTACCTTGAAAAAGTATTAATTATATTCAAAGTAATAACGTTGACACGGAAAATATTACATCTGGCACTTTATCGTTAGGGGATAGTCGCAATAATGGAGAATTAATGTCGTTAGATTCGTCCAGGCACGAATATCCAACTACAGACGCAAAAGCCGTACGATATGGATGAAAAGCGTATTATAATAATGCAGGTGTAGTTGAGTTTCAACATAGATTTATACATTAGTTGAGGCAAATAATAATAAATATTGCGATTTGTTATTATTGTAGATTAGAATATTATTGAAGGGTATGGTAATTAATTGTAAATAAAAATAAATACTTACTACAGAAGTCTGTGTTTCATCGTCCAAGATATCTTGTAATGAAGACACTGCTGGATGACATTCATCTTGATCGTCGAGAAAATGAAATAAATCAAAGTACCATAAAGTTTTTTCTGGTACGTCATCTGCTCCTGCCCCACTTTAGTTTGCCACGTTAATTCGCCTTGCTTGCCGCCGGAAAGATGCACGTAAAGAAGAGATTTTCTTTATAACAAATTGTTTGTCCGCATTTGGAAACAATTCCTTGCATTTGTTCACCAATTTGAAATAGGCGCGTTTCTTTGATGTCTATTACGGTAATCAACCTTTTTGCAATCCCAAAGGCATGGGGATTCTTTATATAAAAGGATAAATTCCTCCCAAAAAGGTTTGTTATCTTCAAACGACATTTCAAAACTCTATGTAAGTAGATGTAGATGTGCGTTGTGTGAACTTGGCGGACACATTAGGAAATCTAGCGCCGATTGGTCTCGGTGGGCCCGGTCTGGTAGTCGGTTCGATCGGCAAACTAGCGAACTCACGACCCTACCCGGACCGACCTGCGACTTGTCGTTCCTTACCATTCATTAGCGGATCGGTCCGCTAACAAGTCGGAGCGAACCGATCCGTTGGACCAATCCGATAATGAATGGGGAGCTTTAGTGTGTTGCGCTTACTACTTGCACACTATGTCACAAATTTCAGATGGAAATACGTAACAAGTGTAAGAGATATTGAAAAAGGAATTTGTAGCTCAGCCGGCATATGAACCCGGGTGTCCCAATTTCGCGTTGGGTATTCCTACCACTAAACTACTAAGATACGTACCAATATGACACGAAATTGGCAGACCCGGGTTCAAATCCCGGCTGATCTACAATTTCCTTTTTCAATATCTCATACATTTGTTACGTATATCTTGTATATGATTTAATTCTAGAAATTCCAACTATTCGGATGGAAATGTTTTTCACAGATAACGTAATATTTCAGATTCCCGATGTTATCATTAAAAGGTTGAAACACGGCACTATTTTTGCTACGAGTAACCCAAAGTTTACACCGGGCTACGTCGGTGACGGGGAATCTGATAAAACCTAAATCTCCCGTAGGCTTCCGATAATTTTGACAGGCGTCGTAAGCACAATGCCTGTTTAGACTACCGGAAGTACTCATTGTCGCAACTAACACAACAACTGTAATTGGCGCTATGGACGTAAATAAAAAACCACACGAACCAACAGTGCTGACCACAGGGAATTGTTAGAGGTAATCCTTATAAGATTTTAGTAAACGTCGAACAAACCAACCATCTTAACACTTAACCGTCTTAACCAACTTAAAACCAACCGTCGGTATTGTTGTTGAATAAAAAAGTAATTCAAGTTCTATTAATCAGGTTGCTAAGGAAATTTCGCCGAAAAGCAATCGTTTCGCATTGATCCTGGCTTTAAATTTAGGCCCATCAATAAAGGCCTCAAATAAAAATATATCACTATAATTAAGCGATCAAAGGAACTTACCTGAAGTACGATCGTAATTACATGAAGGTCCAGTCCTCAATATTACATTGATTACTATGTAGTAATTTAAAGAGTGGAGCCAAAAAACCCGGGTATATGTGTCTTTGAGGGGATTTTTTTAAACACATCATCAAACTGTCCAAAGTCTTTATTGACTGGACTGTAACATGGTGGTTAGAAAACTGTGTGACGAAACCTGTTGTAGAATTTCCCAAATTTCTTTGATCGATTGCTCCATCCCGCCGATTTTCAAATGATGTCGAGTGGAAGACCTCTTCGTAGAGCTGCTGAGGTGGAGGTATGCCTCGTGGAATGGGGTTTGAAAATAGAAGTATCCACCCCGGACGCTTCCAGGGTTACCCTGGTCCATCGGCTTAACGTTTGCTTAGACGCCACTCCATGAGTGGTTTCTTCCACGTTAAGAATAGTCGTGGCGTATTTGAAGGTCTTAAAGACGCCGTCAACTCCATGTACTTTTTTAGGGTTGAGGCGACGCATAACGCCGGGACTTCCTGGAAAACGGGTAATTCCAGACACGGCTGGAATGAGTTCGGGCTTGATGTCTTGATCAACTCTGGTACATATATTTTAACTCCCGTGTGGAAAAAAGAATATTAGGGCAAGATATTAGTGATATCGTTTGCATCATCTGGCCTGTAGCTAAAGTTAACAGGGTGACCAATTTTCGGGAGAGCATCCTTAGATTGGAGTCATCCGCCCGTTTCAGGAACTCCAGAATGGTTGTGGGTCCCATGTAAAATTGTATTCAGGCCGCGGAGGTCGCAGTTTAAAAATTCTCTTGAGGAATCTTTTCAGCTGAACGTCGTCGCCCAGATTTTGGGACGTGAGGAGGGCTATGGCCGCTCGATGAGAGTTAAACGACCCAAGATCTTTCTGTGTGGTGTCGACTTGCTCCTATAGAAAGGAAATTACGTTTGCCACCGTTGCTTCGAACGGTGACAGACCTATCTGAGTGCAATATGCCCACCACAACTTGAATTTTGTGTTATATTGTGTGGTGGTGTTTTTCCTGAGGGAATTTTCCATGGTGGTTATCGCGCTCTCCGGAATGCCCTTTTGCCGAAACGCCGCCCGGATAACCTCGCGGCAACCAGGGTAAGCTGGTCTGCTAAAGGATGTTTCTGTTGGCTGTAAGGGCAAAGCAAAACATTACCTGTGGGTTCAAGAAACAGGCCATCGCTAATCAACAGCCTTTGGAACAATTGATACCATGGTTGAGACTTCCAAAAGGGCACCACCACTATCCCGGTAGCTTTATCATCGATAATCTTTTGCATCGTGCGCAGTATAAAGGAAAAAGGCGGAAAGGCGTAAAATTTAATTGTCCCCAGTGTATTGTAGAAGCGTCGATAATTTCAGCTTCCGGATCCAGATGCCAGGAAGCATACCGCCTGCATCTGCAATTATCGACCGACGCAAAGAGGTCAACTCTGGTTCCCCCAGGCAGCCTAGAATTCTGTTAAACGATTCGTAGCTCAATGTCCACTCCGTCTCCGTATGCGATAATCGAGACACCTGGTCGGCCACTGTATTGTCCTTAGAGGGAATGTAGGAGGCGAAAATCCAAACGTTCCGTTTCTCGCACCAGGTCCAAATGTCTCGGGCTAACTGATTGAGCTTGGGAAACTTTACATTGCCCATTCTATTGATGTAGGACAGTCCAGTTGTATTATCCGTACGAATTAAAATACTACTATCTGTCCTTTGCGCGGCGAAGCACCTAAGGGCACAATAAATGGCCCGGCGCTCAAGATAATTTATATGCTCTCTCGAGGTTGGCTCCGGCCACCAACCATGGGCCGTATTCCCCTGGCAAAATGCCCCCCAGCCTGTAAGGCTGGCATCCGTAATGATTTCTAAGACAAACTTGTCTTTCTTCAAGTTGTTGAATCCTTTCCGGATATTCTGAAGCCACCACTGTAACTCGGTCTTAACTTCCTGGGTAATACGCATTTTTGACCTATATTCTTGATTGTTAGCGATCAACGCCCGGTGCTTTACTCATTCTGCCCGTGAGGGGTACCCTGGTAACCAATTCTGTACAACAGAATTAGATGTAATTGGTAACCATTGCGCGTAAAACTGGGATAGACAACCGACATACTTACTTACTTTATTTAAATTCAGGGCGCCCTGCGGGCGCCCGCCTGTGGGACTTTCCAACGTTCGTTCCGGGGGTGCTGGCTTCCGACAGTTCTCGGCTCCCCCTATCAACGAAACGGCCTCTGGGCGTTTAAAGTCCGGCTTGACGTTGCCACATCTGCGGTATACGTCCGTCCCGATGCTCCCCCCTTTATGCTTTTTGAAAACCGACATGGTTTTGGGAACGGTAGGAGCCGTTTCCTCAATCATATCAACCAGTTCTCAAATCCTTTCCCACCGATTCGATTGTCTTCAGTGACTTCAGCCTATCAGTGAGTTCTGCGCCAAACAGGTACTCAGAGGGCGGACATCGGTCGACCACCTCCTTTAAAATTTTTAAAACCGGAATAATGACATTTCGCCTAGTAAGTGAAACCCGGTGAAATAAATTAGATAATATTTTCCCCCAGTCAACTAAGGTCGCGAAACGGGCCTTATTCGACTCTTCAGGAAAACTCTCAACATTGTTCAACATGATGGAGATGCCATTCCTCAAGGCCGCGATGCCTTTACCTAGTTGATTGATTCAGGTGATGTACTCTTAACTGACGTGTTTAAAGAAAGTACTGGCTTATTTCGCATTTTAAGCCTATGTCAACTTAATTTATAAAAGAAAATCGGCAATGACTCGCTAATGAGTCTGTCAAATAAAATAATTTTTGTACAAAAAAAGTCGAATTACATGGTAGCAATGGGGTGAAATAGGTGTGAAACATTGGTGGCAAAATGTATTCTCCTAATATGCCCAGATTGAAATACAATCATCTGATTTTGAAGATATGCTTCGAAGTTTAGGGTTATTTTCGACTTCTGCCCGTTACTTCTCATTTTGATGTAAATATCATTCGGTACTTCTAATAAAGCATCAACAAACACATATATATTTGAATTTGTTGTAAATTGCAGCATTCATCATTCAGCAAAATCTCTGAAAAATCCTTACTCGGGGGTTTTCGGGGATGCCAAATTCTATTATGGCATTAGAATTATTCGGGGGGGTGGGTGGGGGGCTCGGGGTTGGATCTGCTAAAAAGTAATGAAGAAAGTGAAAAATCACAATTTATAAAATAATACTTTATTTAAATAATAAATAGCACTGTTTATTAATACTGCATTATTAATCATAAAGTTTGTTTTTCAACTTAAGTGCTAAACATCTTCAAACTCTTCTTCTTCTTCCCCTTCTTCATCTTCTTCCTCGTCACTATCCTCGGCCTCGTTGGAAGTGCCTTTTTGTTTGGAGCAATTGCCATCGCAATGCTTGCATGCAAGTGAGCACTTCAACCCACTTCGGCGGCACCCGCACCCTGTATCAACGATACTATACTCTCTTGATAGATTTGGCGCCTTTATCAAATCCAGTTTAAATCAGAAAGGGTTTCTAAAGCAACTATTTTTATAATATGTTTAATATAATTTAATATTAAATTAAAAATTTTATAATAGGTAATTCTAATGCCAGAATAGAATTTGGCATCCCCGAAACCCACGAGTAAAGATTTTGGAGCGATTTTAAAGTACGCTGCAATTTTCACTAACCCCCTAATTAACCCTCGGGCACCCCCGCAGAAGCAGGCAATGACAAAAGAATCTGATTGGAATTGAAACTAGTGAACGAATGTGAAATTTCAGTAATTTTTTGCTGTGCATTAATCTCTTCTAATTTTGAATAATTTTTAGAGTTACTTTCTGAATCCGCTATTATTTTATCATCTTGCTGACTTATATGAATCGCGGTATGAGTGAGTTGTTTTTTATTATTTTCTTGGAAGCACCTTTTTTCATTAGTAACTTGAGAAGTCGATGGCTTTTGTTTCCACTGAGCAGAAGTTGACTGAGATTTCTTGAAATTTGAATTTGGACTTGAATTCGTGTCATAATCAGTGTGCAAAGTAGTGTTGTGTTTTTGGTTACATCTTTTACATCCTCCTGACTTGCAGTCTAGTTTGAAATGTCCAGGTCGTAAACAATTACTCCAAAGTTTGTGCTTTTTAATTTGATCATACACCATTCCAGCATAAGTCGCATGGTTAGACGATTTAACGAGACAGGTTCTCATTTACAAAGGCCGGGACAAAGGCGAAAACGGTGTATTAATCCAATAGATGAACGTTTTCTTAGACAATCCGCTCTAAGAAACAGGACAACGACTAGTACCATCCTACAAAATGAACTCGTAGCTCCTCGCAATCTTGTTTTATCTTCCCGAACGATTAGAAGGCGCTTAAATGAAGCTGGATTAGACAGCAGAAAACCGGCCAAGAAACTTCTGCTCACCAGAGAGCACAAAATTCAAAGGTTGCTTTTTACGAGACAACATCAAGATTGGACTCGTAATGATTGGAAGAAGGTTTTATTCTCAGATGAAACGAGAATCAGGCTTAAATCTTCTGATGGACGTGATCGTGTCTGTAGAAGGCCAGGCGAGAGATTTGCAAGTTGCAATATCTCTCCTAGAGTTCCGTTTAGTGGTGGCTCTGTAATGTTTTGGGGAGGCATCTGTTTCGATGGCCGCACAGAATTGGTCCCCATACGTGGTAGGTCAATGAATGCGAATTATTATCTGGAACATATTGTTGTTGACCATGTAATGCCATTTGCTCCTATTGTGGGACCGAATTTCTTGTTTATGCAGGACAATGCTGGTCCTCATGTGGCTGGGCAGGTCATTCGCTACTTAAATGCTAGGACTATTCCGTTTATGGAATGGTCAGCGAAGAGTCCCGACATGAACCCAATAGAGCATCTATGGGACGATATTAAAAAAAGGATTCGACGTCGTACACCTCCACCTGCCAACCGCAATCAACTGGTAGATGCAGCAATGCAGGAATGGGAAAATATTCCTCAAGAAGTCGTTGAAAATTTGATCTCCAGTATGCCAAGACGCATGGAAGCAGTAATTAGGAGTAGAGGAGGACATACACGATATTAGAACAGCTCTAAGTCTGAAAATTCTATTGTTTTCTTTTGTTTTCTGTTTGCAAGTTTGCATTTTTTCCATGGAAAAAATTTCTTTAATAAAAAATTATTAGAGATAACGCCCTGATTTGCTAATTTCATTTACTAGCTACTAGACAGTACCTATCTATAAGCTTTTATAAAAATGTTATTGCAATATTAATTTCGGTATTGTAATTATACAAGTTTAATTGTGTGGTGCGTTAATTTTGTCCAGGAGTTTATTTCGTTGTTTTGAACCTTGACTGGTTTGACTGTTTACCCGATTCGCTGAAACATTGAATTTTAAAGTATCAGTGTGTACTGCTTCCAAAGTAAAGCATTTTCTTGTTAAAAATTCTGTAAGTTCTTTGAAAGTGGGCAAGTTTTTACTAGTTTGTTTTGTTTCCCATTCTTTTCGGGTTCAGTCATCTAGCTTTTGCAAGATGATCGGAATTAACAATGTATCCCAATATTTTACTAGTAAATTGAGTTTTTTTAAAGCCGATAAATGTCTATGAAACGTGTCTAATAATTTCCGAAGTTGAATCGATGATTCTCGTGGTACGTTGGGAAGGTTCAACAAAATTTGATTAACGTGAAAATTAATAATAGCTCTTTGATTCTCAAATCGCTTTGTCAATAAACTGATCGCGATCGTATAATTATCCGCAGATAAGACTAAGGATTCAATTAATCTTAGCGCGTCTTCTTTACAACATAACTTCAAATACAAGAGTTTGTCGATCTCATGTAAATCAGATCTGTTGTGAACAACTCAATTAAACATGTCTCTAAAACTATACCATGTTTCGTATTTTCCATAAAAGGTAGGTAGACCTAAATCCGGAAGTTTAGCAACAGCGTTTGTGTTTACATTACAAGATTCGACAACACTCCTTTGAGCAGTCAATTGTTGATTTTGAAAATGCAATCTCTCAGCCTTTTGTTTTTTTCGTATGTTCTGATATGAGACGTTTTGCTTGAGCAATGACCGAGTAAAACTTTGATTCTGTTTCTATACGTATATCTTGTTCATCCGAATCTAAAAACTCTATACGCGTTTGTATTTTATCAATTTCCACCACATCGTCTTCTACCCTATTTAACCTACTTTCTATTTGAAAAATGTCGTTAATTCCTGAGTTCAAAACTGTTTTAAATTTTTTAATCGATTACAAATAACTTTTCTATTGTGCTTCAATTCGCGAATTTCACTTTCGGATCGTTCATTCGAATTCTTTTTTAACACATGCGGAATTTTTTATCAAAGACGATACACAATGGCAACTGTTTTTCCTTCGTGTGATACAATAAACGAAAGCCCCCCTTTCGTTTAATAATTATCAAACTGTTTTTGTTTACAAATTTGTGGATGTTTTCGTGAATTTTACCAAATAGTGACAAGTACGTGTTAAACAATTTCAATTCGCCCAAACTACAACGTGAAACTAAATATTCCTGCTTTATTATAAGGTTCTTTTAGGATAGGATAAATGGAACGAACTCACGTGACTCTGGTCCCGTTCCCCTTTTCGTAATGGCGTCGTGATGCCCTCTTCGATAATTGTGGAAATATTCTCGTGCTGATATTTCAGGATCCGGTCCGAAGTGACCAATGTTTCTAGGTGCCTGTAGGCTGCTACTTTGTGACTGTACTGTTCGATTGAATGATGAGAATGAGTGTATTTAACGGGTTTTATTTACTTATATTTACAAGATGTTTTGTTAGTCAACGTCCTCGGGGGTGTGTGTCGAGCGTCTCTCGCTCTCTCGTCGTCTCGTCTCCGAGCTCGGCGCCAGGTTGCCGGCTTCTCTCTTCTTCCGCGGTTCCGCTGTTGTCACGTCTTACGACGTCCGAACAAAACGATTACAATTAAAAACGTACATTATTTCTATTTTAGGAGTCCCCTCTATTGGAACACATCTGCACAGTCTGCATCTTCTTCGGCGATTTTAACCAAGAACCCCAAATTTTCTAGAGCGAGTCTCAAAGCAATAATTTTTTGTTTTTATTGTAATACTTTTTCATAAATTCTCTTTGCAAGATATTGATTTTGATGTTTTAATTCGAATTTTTCTGATTTGCCAACGTTGAAGTACTTTTTACCAGAACGCTCTACTGACTTTGTTGAATTGGATAAATCATCAGGATTACCAACAAAAACAATTAGAGTATATGGAACATAATGCTATTTTTTTGTCTTTTTTTGGTGCCCTTTCGTCACTTCTCTGTTATTCATTTTTTCTTTTAGATATCTGTAAATACAAAGTCTTAAGCATTTTTTAAAAATCAGGTGGTCGGATTGTGTACTAAGCAAAAGTTGTTGTTTTTAAATGAATTTTGATAATAATGTTCAAACTTTGCTTCTAAATTAGTTTTGTGGCCATTAACATCCAAAAATATATATAATCTTAAACAAATATCTTCCACAAAATTGATTAAACCATCACTTGGGTACAATAAACGCTGCTGTGAATCATATTGCTTTAAATAAACAAACAAATGTTTTCCCGAAATAATTGAAAATAAATTAGTTTGACAAGTATTGCAATCTGAAGGAACTGCATTTCGCTTTAAAATATAACCAGCTACATATGCTGTTGCTAATTATTACAATCAACAAACTGTTCATCTTCATCATAGTCATGATTTACAATGCATGACACGTCTTTATCATTTTCTTGACATGAATAATTTTGAAAAAGTGTGGTTAGATTTATTATTGAATTACAGTGGTCCTCTTCACAATTACTGTTATTAACCACAGAAACACTAAAACTGTTAACAGTGATTGTTTTTAAGGCAGTTATAAACTGATAACAGGTAGGGTTGGTATTAGCAATGCCATGCCGCCGTATTTGACAAAATAAGTTTTCTAAAGGATCTTGATTCAAGTTTCTGGCAGAAAGATATTTCAAGCCTTTTGACGCCAAATCTTTATAAAGTGACATTACTGCCCTAATAGTTATTTGCCAACCCTCGATGAACTTATGAAATGACGAACATTTGTGACCTGATCTAGAATTTTCAAAGATTTTAATTTTGGTAGTTTCTTGCCAAAAATGAATATGTGGAGAAGTTTCCGTAAAGGCGTTTTTGAACTTTTTTGCATGGTTAAACCCTGAACAAATTAACGAATCGAATAAACTATCTATTAATGATGCAAATTCTGCAGTGTGCATTGCCTCGCTGGGTATCTGATTTGTACTGACAAAGGTTTCTATTGCAGCAGCTACAGAATTACTTAGTTGTTGAGGAGCAATTTTTACTTTCATTTTATTGTACGAATCTTTAAAATTAAAATAATTAGGTTTTAAGCGAGGCAACATTTTGAAAGTTCGATGTCCTTGATCAAAAATAAATGTCTGCTCAATGTATTGAAATTTAACAAACTTATGACTGTCAAATACAATTAAATGATCAATCAATGCATTCCTGGTATTTTTGAGAAGATGAGGTACATCAAAAATGGTATAAATTTTCTTCTCATTGATTACAAAGTGAAACGGACTAGGTCTATCTTTATTTTCAGAACATAGGGAATGGCTCCTCGATTTGTGGGACCTTGATCACAAACTGTGGAAATTATGTTTAGTCCAATTCGCTGTAAAGCACTTGTAACTGAAACTATTAGTGATTTTAAAATTTCTGTTTTGATAGTATTTTTGATAAAATAGAAGGTCACAATTTGTTTAAAATTTTTACAAACTCCTGTTATCATAAATACCAATACATGATTGGCTGCATTACTATTTCTAATATGACCGATGTCTTCGAATCCATTTATTTTTTGTTTATTCGAATCGTAATAATATCCAGGGCTTAATCCCATTTCATCAAATATCACTAACAGGTTTTTTCGAATTCCGATAATTTTGAAATGTGTACTTCTAAATTATTTAAAATAGGTTGTATTAAGCCACATTCAAAAGGTGTCATGGACAATAGAGCTTTCAAAGTTCATACCGATGTCAATTGAAAATAAATTCTGAGATATCTATATAAACGAGGACTTCTCTTGAATATAGATAAAGCATAGGCTTTATCTTCTAGAGACCAAATTCTATTCTTGGGTGATCTTTTTGAATTGCGCAATTGAGAAATAATGAAATTACGAGTAATTTCATTTAAATCGCTATCTATTAATTCGAAGCTTCCACGTTCATATAGATTCTTAATATTAACCAAATGGCTCTGTGTGTTTTGGAGCTTAGACCGTAATCTACTTAAGCGAGTGGTAATATTACGATGTATCTGGTACATTTTCTCTTCGTTGGGCGTTAAATCTTTCCTTGAAATTCCTATTGTCGATAATACACCTAATCTCTTATTGTTGAGGAAAGAATACTCATCTGAAATATCACAATCGTTTGTGTACAAATGTTTTTCAATGAGATTCGGTCCTACTGAAATCTCATTTTTGTCATTGGCAACCGAAAATTCGGGCACATTTTCTTTCCAATTCTGAGTTAAAATGTGTACAGAATGTGCAATTATTTTTGGATCAAGTTTTTCAAGGATCGAGGAGTAGAGCCTAAACGTAGAGTTTTCTTTGAAGATGAAAGATAATCTGATGGAAGAAAATGGGCTTCACAGACAGAAAATTGCTTGTTACAATCTGTAGGTATATTACAGATTTTCTGCCATTTCTCCAAAGTTTCACGATCTGAAGGACAGTGATGAAATGTATTTGGAAGTTTTGGATTTGTGGGACAAAAATATTTATTATTACAAGAAGGAAAGTGACACATGAATTGACACTTTGGAGTTTTCATTGAAGTTGCAGTAGGATCTGACATTGCAATTATAAAAGTAAAACTATACTTACCCACACAGCCCAAGCAATAACACTAACACGGCCGACGAAATGACCAGGCAGAAATGACGAAATGATGACGAAAATATTCCAACCAACCACAGATCACCGTCAGGATACGGAACCACACTACGCACCCACTAAACCACCCCTCATCGCCCCTTCATCGTCGTTTCTCTAAGTGCTTAAAAGGGCAAGTGAAAGTGAAAGTGGGCCCAACGGAACACATGTTACCGATTCTCAAATGTCCGTTGCACACCCATGTACTGCCAATGTAATGGTACTGCCTGTCCTCTCTCCTCGCCGTTTCCCTCACCGTAAGCAAGTCCGGCATTGGCGTAACACTCGTTCATTCATACTCGGCCATCCTGAATAGCGAACGCGTCCGATCAGGAGAACCTATAAAAATAAAAGGAGATTAGCCTTTTTTTAACTGAGTGTTGTCCTCTAACGGACTAACTACAGTTTTGTTTGCAAATGGACAGTCTGAGTCTGCCAGCAAATGAACAGTCTGTGAATTTGTCAGCAAATGGACAATCTCTAAATCTGTCAGCAAATGGACAATCTCTTAATCTGTCAGCAAATGGACATTTCTCAATTTGTCCGCAAATGGACAATTTATGAATTTATCAGCAAATGGACAATCTATGAATTTGTCAGCAAATGGACAACTTCTGAATCTATCAGCAAATGGACAATCTATGCTTACCTTAAGGTTCTAGATCTGGAGGCGTGAATATCTTCCTTAACTCTATAACGATCGTTCGATAAAACTTCGGTCACCTTAAATGACCCTCTATATTTCTCTACTAGTTTCTTGCTATCAACAGTACTAGGAATACTAGCTATCCTTGTGAGAACCGAATCTCTTAACCTGAAGCTCTTAAGGTGCTTGCTTTTGGTGTTGAAACGCTTATCTTACTTTTGTCTTGGCGTACTAGCTTGTTCGTAGAGGTGTTCCAATCAGTAGTAGGGTCGGGGATGCTTCTGTAGTTTTATGTTTTGTGCTGTTCAGTCCCTGCTGGAGGGCAGTAAGATTGTCCTCCCAGCTGTCCGTTGTTGTGTCCTCACCCATCGTGGCTAATCCCTCGAGAATCGTTTTGTTGGCTCTCTCCACTTGACCGTTTTCCCTCGGCATTCCGACCGCTGTATTGAATAATCGCACTCCTTTCTTCTCGCAATATGTTGCAAATTCTGAAGAAGAGAAAGCTGGTTCTGCATCGCAGGTAAATCTCTTTGGGTTACTAAATATCTTGAAAATTTCGCTGAGTTCGTTGACCACATAGAGAGTTTTTGTACTTGGCACGGCTCGAAGAAAAACAAATTTGGTAAATGCGTCTATTATAACGAGAATATACTTGTTGCTTTTTGTTCGTACAAATGGTCCAACATGGTCCATGTGGAGTGTATGAAAAGGCTTTGCGTGTTTAGGTATGGAATGCAGGAATCTCGGTTTCTTTCCACTGACGTTCTTATGGTAGAGGCAGTTTAGGCACGAACTGATATATTTCTTCACGAAAAGTTACATCTTAGGAAATCAATAAGGTGATTTTAATCTCTCGAGTCTTTTACAAGGCGAAGGGTCCAATGCCGTCATGATTAAGCTTAACTACCTATCACGTACATCCCTTGGGGCAGCGCACCTTCTTCCTCCTTGGATAGTGCGGTAAACTATATTTCCACGAAGGTCGTAGTCTTGAAAAATCGCACGGTGTCCCTCCTTATCCCCGGAAAGATGTATGGTCTTTATGTTACTGATGTCTTCGTCCTGTTCTTGGACTTCCTTGATCCAGTCTTGTTCGGATATCAACCTTACATCATGTTCGAGAACATCCCTCTCTGGGTTGCGACTAAGGGCGTCAACGTGGCACATCTGTTGCCCGGCCCGGTATTGAATGTTGAACTGGTATTCTTGCAGACTTAAAGCCATCGTGGTATTCTTGGGACAATACTTTTTTTTGACATCGCATTTTATACCGCGTTACAATCGCCGTCCCGACATGCATCAGTGTAAAGTAGGGTTTGCAAATTAGGGTTGAAAATGGATAGAACTGGTTTTGAACTTATTATTGCTTTTAAATCATTAATAATAATGGTATAGCTATCCTCCCATTTCCATTTGGCATCTTGTTTTAACAATGCTGTCAAAGGTCGGTTTTAGAAGCATAACCAGGGACGAACTGGCGTAAGTAACCGAGCAGCCCCAAAAACTGACGTAACTGGTGGACAGTTCAGGGTACTGGGAAATTGATGACTGTTCTGATCTTATCATTGTTAAGAAAAATATTCCCTTTTGAAATGGTATACCCTAAATACGATATTTCCTTGTGTAAAAATTTCGACTTTCTCAGTTTGATGGTTAACCCATAATTTTGAATAATTTGAAAAACTTTTTCTAATAATTCCAACCCCTGTTGTACAGTGTGTGACGGAGAAATGATATCATCTAGATATGGAACTACATTGAACTCCCGTAATGGTTCTAACAGTTCCGTCATCCTTTTCTGTAAGACAGCCGCGGCGTTACACATACCAAATGGAACTCTTAAATATTCGTAGTCCTTCAGGTGTTATGAAGCCAGTCTTGTGGACAGACTCCGGACTAACAGGTATTTGGTGATACCCTGCTGCTAAATCAAGCGTAGAGAAGTAACAGTACTTCCCTACAGGATCTATTAAATCTTTGATTAGTGGTAAGAGAAATACCTGCTTTTCTGATTTTTTTGTTTAATGCTCTATAATCCACTACCAGGTGTTTTCGCCATCTTTTTTATTTACTAGTAACGCTTTACTAGCATACTCCTACTTACTTTTTTGCATTATTCCTGCTGTTAGCAATTCCTGGACTTGTCGCCCTAGCTTATTCATAGAAGCATACGTACTAGACTTATAATTGTAAAGCAATTTGAATAATGCGTTTTTCTCCAGACTAAATAGACTCCCGTGTGCCACATAGAGGTCGGCAGCCGCAGTAGTTTCCTTTGATTTGAGAGTATGAAGTGTAAAAGTGTTACCAACCTTTGTGTAAGAAACATGGTTGTTTTCATAAACTTTCGACCAGTAATGAGATTCGCGTTTGACAATTGATTGGCAACGTAGAGTATGATGTTAGCCACGGTGCATTCATCGATTGTAACATCTGGATGGACACACTCGAATATTTGAACTTTTTATCCCGCAAATCCCGACAGAAACACCACTCGGTCTAATTGAAATATTTAGAGAGATAATTCTTTTGCGCGGTCTTCATGAATAGCGGAACGGTCACTCCCGAGGTCTACAGAAGCAGTGACCTTCTTGTTATTAAGCAAAATTGTCCTACGTTATCATTTGGACCCTTTTCAATTGTGAACCTCTTTTCTCTGTATTGTTGCTGTCTCGTTTACGGCAGGCAGACTCGATGTGTCTAAGGGTTCTGACGAGTTGAGTTAAGGCGGGATTAGGATGGTCGTAACGCGACTTAACTTAACTTGGACTTAAAGTGACGTAACGTGAAACCGAATGCGTATCATTACGATGCACGTAACGTAATCTCGTAGACGTATAAAGTTGAATGTTCTGTGCAAAAGTGACATGACATCCATGACATTAATGACAAATTGTTTATTATTTTTGGTGTGAGTATTGAGGTATTATTTTATTTATAAATCCGAGCAAATATATCTTGAAAATCCGGAGTTAATTTATTATAATGTTCTATTTGCTTGCTACCTATATGTCAGGATCAAACCAACTCATAGGTTAAATAGACTATAGAGGTTATGGACGTTATGGTATTTTAACGGGTTTCATGATCACAAACACATTTACATTTGAAAAGGTACATCACCACATTCACAGAATCACATATTTCATGGTATTTGACGTGTCTATGTCAGTGCGTGATCCTTAACTTGAACTTAACGTGACTTGAAAGCTTGACCGTGCCAATGTTTCACGTTACGTCCCTTCACGGCACGTCAATCGTAAACGGTTCCATTCCCTACCATGCGTTTAACTTTCACGTCACTTCAAGTCCAAGTTAAGTTAAGTCACGTTACGACCATCGTAATCCCGCCTTTAGCATTATGCTCCGAACATGTGGCATATGTATAATGGATGGAAGGACCCGATACACCTCAGAAGATAATTCACGAAAGTGCCTTGTGAGTAATCTCGAAGGATGCCACATCTTGCTATTGTGGAAAGGCCGCTGTCTAATAATAACATTTTGGGGAATGTCCTGACCAGAAAGCAAACTTTCCAAACAAGAACAATATGTAGTATAATTTTTCATGAATTTTCTTAAAACGGCTCCAGCCACATAAGGTGTAGCGAAATCCATTCCCTCATGGGAAGGGTCGAAGTGAGGATCTGAGGAAAGTAGTTTAACGGTGGGAACGAGTGGCATGTTTGATGAAATATCATTAAGTTTACAATCTGAATTAAAAAACATTATAAGTGTGTCAAGGGCACCCACAGTTTTATCTACCTCACAGTTGGAAACGGGGGCGTTTGATGCCAGAAAATTGGTAATAATCAAGGATTTAAAGGAGGATATGAATGAGGAACAGGTAGGATTTCGATTCGTTACTCCAGGGCTCCTTACTATTGAAAAAATTTTTCTATAGGATCTTGATTAACAGATCTGGAGCTCATGAAGGTGAACCCCTACCTTTCAATATGTTCCATGTGTATATGAAGCTATGGAGTGTAGTAACAAAGTTTGTCAATGACGGAGTGGGACGAGAGTGGGGCGAAAAATACATTGACCTAATAGTGGGAATTGCGGATTGCCAGAATGGGACATGGAGACATTTTCATGGCCACCACACTCCTCAATTCCTTTCCGGGAGGAGGAAACGTGAGGGAGCCATTGACACTATCAAACAACTCGTCCAAAAACAGGATGAGAGAGGAAGTCTCTTTGGCCGTCTCTGGCAGTAAGCATACTGGATGCCTTGGAAGAATGATCTCTGCCCTCGCCCTCATTATACCAGCCATAGTTCGGCTAAACACCTGGGTACACAACTTCATCCTCATTTTCTTTATCGAAGATGGATTAATGTGCTCGTCCGTGAGTTTATACAGTAGGCTAAATGAACCTACCGCTTTGTCGAGAGTGTACGTATCGACGATATGCGACCAAGAGGCGACCTTTTCTGTGCGCTCCTATCTGAACTGAAGGTCCCTCTTCAGTAGACCATTTCTAATAGCTTTTAGTAAATGAGGGCAATCGTAGAAATGGACTACCTCAATGACATCAACGAAATAACCTTGAAACCTCTTCTCCAGGTTGACTGAAAAGTGCGCATCCGTTTCCTCCATGAATTTTTAGATCCTTGGTCACATACCGTAGCAATAATTGTAAGCCCAGTCTTACGAACATCACTTATCACAGCTTTGATAATTTGAACTAAAAGCTAACTAGTTGTTACATGAATATCTCCCAGATGTTTTATCCTCGCTCCCTGGAAACAGCACCGTTTACGTCCCATTGTCACAAGTGTCTATGTTCAATGTATATACAGCACAACGCACAACAAAAGTCACTAAACCAAACCACCTAAATACACACTCAAAGATCGAAATCGAAAATGCGAACGCTCAATCGAAATCTTACATTCACAATGGCGTCGGGCTCTCTCCAGCGAGATTGCGGAGCAGTCGGAAGGAAAAGTCGGGAGCTAATGAACAGCGCCATCTACGGACAACATATATAACTTACTGTGGCCTAATTCGTCGTCCCACTTTTATGAGGCGCTGATGTTTTCCAAACCAGGTGCGCTTGCAACCTGTGCAGTTCAGGTAACCAATGCCTGGCGCGACAAAATTAAACAACGGAGAGACCGGTCCTAAAATGTAAGACTCTTTGGAACATTTAAAAGGGATGCATTGCTTCAAAACGACATGATCTGTTGGGGGCGAAACCGGACCGATTCGGTGAATACAACATGTAAAAAGGCAGAAATGTTCTTGATGGAATATTTCACACTGCCAGTGTGAAATATTACAACAATTAGTTGTTGTTATTATTTTGGGGATTATCAAGAACATTTCTGATTTTATCTCAGCTCCCTGAGAACATTCTCACATTCTTAACATGTAAAAAGATTTGTAATGTAAAAATAGGAACTTCGTGGCTGAAGGAAAATGTAGACAATTCGTAGTGGGATATTGCCAGTTGAGGTGGGCAATGAAACTCTGTTTCTACTTCATAAGGAGCTTTCGGTTCATTTATTTGAACCTTCTTGAACCTTATTTGAACCAATGCTACAAACATACATAGGTAAGTAGGGATATATTGTTATTATTGATACAATGCAAATTATTTTAATGTAATGGGAGAGTGTTCTCGGGGAGCTGAGATGTAACGACAGGAACTTTCTTGAAATATATCCAATTGAAACAACGAGTTCAGATTTTCTTTATGTCATGCCGACCTTTCGTCCGTGATTACGGAAATATTCATGGCAAATTTTTATAGGAAATGGAATCATAACATAATCGTCTAACATACCTTGATTTTACCACTGTTTTCTTGATGTTGGTTTTAAGGCCATAGTTTTCTCCCACCGCTTTGACACGATCTAAGAGTGTTTGGAGGTCTTGTTCGCTGTTCGCGATTAAGACCATGTCGTCAGCGTATCTTATGTTATTAATAATTTTACCGTTGATTTTGACACCTTCTCTCGATTCATGTAATGCTTTGGCAAATATTTCTCCTGAATATATGTTGAAGAGCAGAGGGGATAATACGCATCCCTGCCGTACACCTCGATTGATGCTGTAAGGTTCTGTGTCGCCACAGAATTATCAGTATGTACAGATATATACATATTATACAGATAACAGTATTATCGACAACTGATGGCAACCTTTAATCATCCGCTGAATCCCCTATTAGGGGATTGGGAATTGGGCGCTCTCCATCACCACCAGGAGCGTGCCTTAAACGGTGCTCGATCATGAATTCGGCCGAGCAGAGGTGCGGGGGTAAGCACACGGACCCCAGCGACACGGCAACGCCCACCGGACGCTGCATGAGTGGTGTGACCTTACCCCACCTCTAAGGAATAACGAAAATGAGTGCTTCGCCTCAACGTGAGGCCCGGATAGCAGAACAAAAGGACGCACGACCGAAGTCGCAGAGACACTCACACCACTGGACGAACACATACCTACACGCTAAGGACATACATGACGGGCACAACGGATACAAAGGACCGCATCACTTTGTCACCTCAGCATGTGGTAGCTATACACACCCAGGCTGCCGACGAGAGGTGGCGTTGCTGTTTGTCCATATCCACCTCGCTCCCACAATAAGTGGGGCCACGGTTATAGTGTAGCTGGGGTAAATGCTTTAGACAGCTCCCGTGAACTCAGACTTGCTGTATATGGCAGCTTTGGTGTTGTGCGCCGCCGAGAGGGAGTTGGTGCCCTCCCACGAGACGCCAACCCCACATACAACAGTCTGGTTGGTCTTAGTCAGTATAAGATCCGGTATACCGAGAGAACCTTTAGTGAACCTGATTCGTTGCTCTACCTTCACTACCCAGTGGCGCCCCTCGGCGAACCTGCGTATCGGCTGAACCACTTCGTCGTGTCGACGTATACGCTTCCAGTGCCCATAGGAACACCGCTGAAGCACGTGCAACAACGATTCTGCCCTCGCGCAGCCGAAGAGGCACAGCCTTTCCTGAGGGGAGTTCGAGGGTATCCCCCTCGCAGGAAGGAGTCTCCCCCCTCAGTTGTACACAACGCACGAAGGTGCAGTCAGACTAGTGGCTGGGAGGCTGGGAAACCCACGCCCCGGAGTGCCCTGTGAAAGCACTGGAGCCTATCCAAGTACCGAGGTATTAAATAGTCCTTCAGGACGATCAGCTTCTGGTGTGATCTTAAGGGGGCTTTTCGTAATCTGGAGAGCTGAGCATGCAGTTCGTCGATATAAGGTCGAGATTGACCCATGATCCCGTACCACCTACCCAAGTACTTGAAAAGGTCTAGGACGCCGCGTTGGGGAATAGCCACTCCCCCGACATTAAACAACGGCCCGGTAACTTCGTTCATGGGTTTATTTCCGCGGTTAACCTTTACGGTTAACGCGAAACACTTGCCGCAGTTTAGGCTCATACCGCGTTGTTCGAAAAACGCTGACATATATATCCAAAGACCTAGTCATTTATTCGGGCGTCTCGGCAAGCAACACCAAATCATCGGCTTAAGCCAACACCGAGACGCGGAGGTCCGCATTCACTGAGAGACCCCTCCCTTGACCTTAGAGTTGTCTCTGTGCCAAGACTCTAGAGACAATTGGCGATATGGTAATAGGCCGCTAGTTGTCGACGTTCTTAGGGTCGCCACCCTTCGGCAACAGGATTGTCCTATTCTCCGCCAGCCTTTCTGGGGAAATCCCCAGATATAGCATGACGTTGAAAAGTAGGACTAGCCTACGGACTGGGACTTTTCTCAGGTCGGCAATCTTCAAACCGTCGGGTCCCGCAGCGTTGGACTTTCTGGGATGTTTTGACCTCCGCTCGCCTGACGGGGTGGAGATGTTCGCCACGGGTATTAAGACATATTTAAAATCAACAATAAACAAAAGAATTTACACAAAAAAAGAGAAGGATGGGACCATATTGTGTTTGTACTTTCGGGACCTTGTATTTCATTTTTGAACGTGATTACAGCTGAATGATAGCATGTGAAATGATCATTTAATAATCATTGTGATACATCCTCAGAGATGAAGAATTTAGTATAATTATCCGTTTTAATAAAATCACAACGTACATAGTAAGTGTAAAATATGTAAATCCTTCTTATGTATGATTTTTAATATAAATTTTAGCTGTGTTGTCCTGATGATGCCTCAGATTGTAGGCGAAACGTTGACATATTTCTACAAATAAATCTTTTATGAAAAGGGTTTTTTGAGACAACCTTCCTTCTAGATTATTATACCTAAGTCAACTTAATATTTTATATGCCTGCAAAGTGTTCAGTGCCAAGATGCACTAGTAACTATGACTCCTGTAAAAGTGATGGCTATGTTACTGTTTTTAAGTGTCCTGCTCAAGATGAGCAACCCAAACTTAAGTGGCTAAAATGTGTTCCTAGTAAAAATTGGAAACCTACTCAGCATGCAGTAGTGTGCATCAAGCATTTCTGTAAAGAAGACATTTTGTATTATGACGAATATAAAGATAAAGATGGAAATGTGAAAAGCTTTCCAAGGAAACGTCCAATTTTGGTGAAAAATGCTACTCCAAAGATATTTCCAGGTCTTCCATTCAAGGTAGTGAAAGTAGACGGAACCCAAATGCACGGCGTGAAGCTATTATTAAGCAGCGGGAAGAACAACAAACAAAGTGGCTAAGAGACGATATTATCTTGGATTTTGCAACATTCTCTGAAGACTTCCAGAACAAATTAAGTTCATCTTTTTCCAAGTGGAAATGGCATCTGTACCTAAACTCTATTTATTTTTACATTATAGACTTTGAATTGATGGAACCTGAAATAGTGTGGAGTGTACACATTTTTGATTAATTGATAGTGAGGTATGTGTTAACAATAATTTAATTTAAAAAGATGATTTAAATCGGATACTTCCACCTAATTTAAGGCTATCCCATTGACCTCAAATTGATAATACTTTTTCACATTATTCACAATCTAAGAGAGTAAATTGTACAGTTGAAACAATATTATGCACACTGTAATCTGTAATATAAATAGATTAAAAGAAAAACTACTAGAAAGAGATCAAAACGACAACGCAGAGCAAGTTGAGTTCTTGTCAGAGCAGTTTGGTCTCATATTTTCTAAATGTAATAGATTTTCCAGTGATCTACTTCTGAAATCCTTTCTTATTTATCTTCAATCTACAGGAACATATAATACTGTAAGGTTGAATAAATTGTTAATTTTACCACACCCAAAATATCTGTAGAAATTATCTAGTTCTAAAGCTTTTTTCGGAATTTGATTTTTGTTGTAATTTTATGCAGTTTCAATTGTAGACAATGACAACCTACCGACTGCGATGCCTATATAATAGGATAAGGATACCATATACCTATGGAGACCTCATATATCATCAGCCTTCTATTCGCCTTAAGAGCGCTATTGCCACATCTAATGTTCCGGCCTGTAATAGAGATGGCCATGCCATTGCCAACGCCAACACAACATTGAAAGTCCATCGACTTTAACTAAACTGTCATTGTTATGAAGCACTGTGATGAAAAATGTTCAGTGCTAAACACTTTGGTCAGTTTGGACAATCTGTGGTTCCGTGCCGGACACGTTTCACCGTTTCACGTTTCGGTTTCGGCTTTTCCCGTTTCACGTGTCATCCGCTCGCGACGCGCTCTCGGCTTTGTTTGTTTGTTTTTTTCTTAATTTGTGAATTGCGATACCGACCGCGACCGATACCGTAATAACGATGACGAGCACGAAGAAGCGTTGCACGAACTTCACTAAAGATGAAGAAATGCTTTTAGTTTGTGAAGTGTTGAAATTGAGAGACACAATCTAGTGCAAAACGACGAACAAAATGAATTGGAGAGAAAGGGTTTGTAATTATAAAGTGGTGTATCTCTATTGTATGAAATAATAATAAAAAATAATTCGGTAGGAAGAAGCACGGGACATTGTTGTTGAGCGGTTCAATGTGCAAAACAACCACTACAGAACAAAGGAGCAGCTGAAGGCCAAGTTCGACAACTTGAAAACGAGAACAAGGAAAGCTGTGGCTGCCCAACATTTCGATTTAAAGGAGACTGGCGGTGGCCCAGGTGTCACTGTAACCTCAGACCCTGTTGTAGAACTGATGCGGCAAGTCCTCAACAAGAAAACAATTGAAGGATTGAAGAACACTGTTTTCGACAGCGAGGACAATACATTGGGACCACATGAGACTTCGAACACTGTAAGTGTCACTCATGAGTAGTAGATAAAAACTCCTGGATATTTTAATTTTAGGAAGAGCTGGGGTGCCTACCGAAGTCAATTGATGTGCCAGTCACAATAATTGTAAGTCGAGGCTAATTGAAAACCAGTACGTCTTGTATTTATTGTCATTTACATTGCAGATAACGCCTGAAATGGAAGGGGAAGGGCTACTTTTGGATACACCAACATCCTCCAGCTCGTGGCCTACATCACAAGTATGTAATTAATAAATATTGCTATGTAAATCATATGACAAAAGTAATTATTGATAATGGATCAGACACGACGACACATTTGTTGAATTGGGCCGTTGTTGATTTCAGTCACCATCATATATTCTAAAAGCTGGACCGTCTTCGAGCTCCTCATCGTGTTCAAAAGTATGATTTCTTAATGAAATGTGATGTCGATGAATTTGTTATTGGAACATTCTTGTTACAGATACCAGCCGACGATGTGAGACCAGGACCATCTACGATACCTTCGATTGATTCTGAAGTATGTTACATTTAAATCACGTCACAGTCATTGTGAGGTATAAAAAGGAACAGGATTATTGAACTGGAATGATATTCTTTCAGATACCATCCGATCTGAAGTCCGCAACTGCAGCAAGCATGCTTCCTGTGGCATAAAAGCGCAATGTTAACAATAACTGCGTTTCCGGTTGGATACATCCACCTCTATAAAATAAAAAAAACACAATTTTCAAATAGGAACAATTACAACCGGACAATTCAAAACGTACTTATTGGATCGCAGTTTAATGTCCGCTTCCAATTCTTCTAACAATCTCGTAATTGTTTCCCTTTTTAGGCGAAATCTCTCGAACACTTCACTGTCGTTGAAGTCCTCCATCTTTTACTCGCTTTCTATAAATTTTCCTCCTACGCACAGGGACAAATTCTTCATCGGAAGATGATGATGATGATGATGAGGAGCTCGACTCCCACATTCTCACAAACAAGCGTTTATAAACCAAATATTACAATTTATAATCGACAGATCAACAGTTGACACGTTTTCACATTTTAGGTTAGGTCGATTTATTTACATTGAGGGGGCACCACTATAGTATCAAACCGATTTAAAGCTCGCTTTAGGTAATGATGTTCTGTGGTTTAAAGTGGACTTTAACTGCATAGAAACCGGGCGCTAACGTCGCGTCACGGTCACAGTCAAAGTCTACTTTAAGTTAAAGTGGACTTTAACTGCATTATGAAACCGGGCGTTAGATTTTCGGTCCACCCTCTGCCTTTAAATTATTAACCACGGGGGACAGGACTTTCACGACTGCGTAGGGCCCGGAGTATCGAGGTGTGAGTTTGGCTGTAAGCCCGCGCGTTGCGTCGGACAAGGTGACCTCGCGTTTCAGGACTTTATCGCTTACGCGACATCGCCAATCTGGGTGACGCAGATTTTAGTGGTGGCTCTGTGTCGTGAAGGCTTTGGAGAGGTGGACGCGGACAAGGGAGAAAACATCTCCTAATTTCTACAGACGTCCTCGGGGGACTGTGTTCAGTGGGCGGAGGGTTCTTCCGAGTTGGGAACAGTCGGTGCTGGGATTCAAGCTCTCGGCCAAAATTCAGCATTGCTGGGGGAAACCGGTGGACTCGTGTCGAGAGGTGTTAAGGGTAAATACCAACTCGTGCAAATGAGCGTCCTATTTGCGGTGGTCGTTCTCATTGAACTGATATAAATCCGTTTGCTAAACATTTTTGTCTTTACCGTTCTAACAAAATGTTTTCATCCATTATCAGAATTCGTAGTCTCAAAACAAAAATTGTCGATACTAAATGACGCTACCGAAAGAGTTTCTATTTATACTTAATCAACTGTTCAGTTGGTAGTTATTTCCCAATAATAATAAAGTAAGTACTCTTAAATGCTTAAATTGCCGTAAAATTCCTATTGGATTTCACTACCTCGCTCGTTAAAAGGGTCAGTCTCATCACAGGATTAGTTTCATCACTTCTCGTAAACTATTTTACTTTTAGGTAATAATGAAAAACTGATTCAGCCCCCACGTTGGGATTAAATCTTATTGTTAAGGACTATTTGGAAAAAAAACAAGCATACCTTGCTATGCTATTAACAGAACAAAATTGAAAAAGTTACATCTGTTACATTTTATAAACACAAAAAAAATATAGAAGGACGGATAATGTCTGTCATTTGTTTAATAATTATTTTTATAACTTATTATATTGTGGAACCGAAAAATTTTACGACGGCCAGTTGTCTCTACGCTCAATCGCCGACGCCCTGTCAGCCACGCCGAATCGGCGACGGCCAGTTGTCCCACCCCCCTTCTTGACTGATTATTTGTTTATATTTACTAGTCCGTTTATTGAGAGAGTGCATCGAATCTCCTGAATTTTACGTGTGTTCCATTTTTGAATAGCGATGGATTATTTTCATCTTAAATTTTATTGCCGCTTTCCGGTACATGGAGTATATAATTTGGTTCCGATTTTGACCTCCGCAATTATCGCTATGAAACCGAAATTCTTTATACCCCAGCGCAACTTGTTTTTCAATGAACTCGAATAGAAAACTGGAGATCTCTTCTGAACATTTTTTTCCAACAGTTTCATTTCAAACTACAAAATACCCTTGATTTGTGGCCATATCACATATCGTGGGAATTAAACAATTTTTGTTATCGTTTACAGTACATGACCCAAATTTGAGAATGCGGTAATGCCAAAATAGTTTTTAAATCGAAACAAGCGACCATCAAAGTAGGATTTGTGCGGGCCTCTTCTACGTCCAAATTTTTACTTGTACGGGCCACATCTCTAATCCGTAAATGTTCGCCATGGCTCTCTTGATTTGCCTGTTTTTGCTCTCCATTGAGATTTTTGTGCCGCAAACACCGATCACACAAATCTATCTTTGGATTGCTGAACCCTATGTTATATTGAGTGTTAAATATTCGACGATACGTACTTTCTGAATGTGCTGTAATATTCATACCACTGTCAGGTAACCACTGGAGGTACATCCTGTACATTTTCTTTATATTTAACCCAAGTTACAATAAATACTCCCGTGAAGTGTCGCTTCTACAGTAATGGGACTCAGCTCGCGGAAACTGCTTAATATGCAAATGAACACTATCAAAGACTCCATCCGGTTTTTTGTTCGCTTTTTTGCAATGCTTACCACGTTGGTCGCTCTCAATAAATCCCGTGTTTGCCTTGCGCTTCCTATCAACGGTCTTCGGATAATTTTAAGATAGCCCCAAAGTATTTAGAAACATAGTGCTACATGTTGTGACCTTTTTGTCGCCCGTGTCGAGAAAAGAACTGCGATCGAGTCCTGGCTCCGCTCACATTATCAAAATTGACTTTTCTATCTTTTGGACAACTTGTTGATACATAGCGTGCTATATACTTCCATTGATGCGTAAGTGTTCCTATTTTCCAGAATTTAGCATGAATTTTGTTCCTGTCAGCAAAGGAAATATTTTGCTCACATTTAAATCTGCAATGCTCGCCACACGAGTAACCTAATTTTCTCGCCACCAAGTTCGTCTGCTAGGTAAGAGGTCAACCCTGCAATCAATTGAAAATTGAATATCATCAACCTGGGAGCCTGGTCTGAGGGGCCAATCTTGATATTTTGAATGGGCTTCTTCATTTAAATGCGTAGAAATAAATTGAGATTATTTTGAAGTTTCAAACAAATCAGTTACTCCAGTTTGAATATACCTGTTATTTTGAACGATGAAAGAGTAAATTAATGATGATTAAAATAATGACATATTAGATTAAATTTGCCGAGATCTACTAAGGCGAACAAAAGTTGTACTATACATAGTTATTGTTCTGAGAAGAGCAGTTATCTGAAAATAAATATATATCTGTAGCTTCGCCTGAACTATGTTTTTTTAATAAGTCTAGAATCATGCTTGCTACTTCGTTTTGCCCTTTGCCACACACGGTTTCATCATAAACATTGCAATAACTTTTGCCAGTGCTACTAATATGTATGCAAAAATTATACATCCATAGTTGTATTTTATAGAATACTTCACCACTAGATGAAACTCTGGTATTGTTTTTGCAAGGTTTGTTTTTTCTTTCAAGTGGGTGTAGAACCATTCTGCTTTTCTAAGGTGTATTTCTTTTTCTGTTTCAAATCATTTTTTAATTTCATCTGAGTCAGAGCTATTGATTTTGTTCATGAGTTTATCACATTTTAAGTAATTGTCAGTTTTAGGCTTGCCAAAGGTATTTTTAAAACTTTCAGTAAAATATTTTCGAAAAAAACTCATATTTTTCCACAGGATTTAATTTTTTATTTTGAAGAAAGTATGCGTACTGCTCTAGCTCATGTTTCTGCAAATATAGCTCATGCATTTTAGCAATACTGAGTAAAGGTGACAAATAGAACTGTTGCATTGTCTTTTCTACTGTAATGCGATTTGTACTTAGGAGAACTTAAAAGGTATTTTCTAACTTGTGTAGTTATTTCCGTTGAAACCTTGTTGGCTCTAGTCTGGTGGATACCTCTACAGTCTGTGGGAGGGGTGCCGTTTCCAAGGGATAGATGCAGCTGCAATCGCTCTAACCTGTTTCTTGTGATTCCATGTTAATTTAGGAATGCCTTTTTAAAAATGGTATAATCTTCGCCATTGTGACGAACCTATTATAATATAAAAAACCATTACTTTAAGTTCAAAAAATATCAAACTTAGATATTACCGAATAGACATAGGATGATACTTTGGATTGACGACAACCAGCGTGTGACACGTGATCTCTTCCTTTCTACAGGTGTCCTTTTCATTAGTCCATAGAGGTAGGAGTCTTGCAAATTTTTTAAAGGCAAGTTATGAAATTCAGTAAAAATGAATTCACAGCCTTCTCCAATTTTATCAAAACACTTCCTTGAGCAGTTGAACTTTTCTCCGAGAGTTTTCTCCGACACCACAGAACCTGCCGTATTTACATAACTTTTACGTTCTGTTTCGGCTAAATTCTCAGCGGACTCTGAAGGCTCGGAACTCGAACTGTCCAATAGTGTTAGGTTATGTTTACGATATGTAGTTTCGGTCAGTCTTGGTATATAATCCTCATCAGAGTCTATGTGGATACCACCAAAAGGATCACCACTCGTTGAATCAAACATTATTGTTCAAAATTTCACACACTAACTGGCACAAGCGCACAAAAAAACCGTGTATTTGACACGTCCGTCATCAAAACATTCCATACCGAACTGAGCAAGAACCGGCCAAGTCCTGGACTTGACCTGTTCTTGCACAGTACAATAGGGTAGCCAACCAAAGAAACATGAAGAATATTTTTATTTTGTCTACCTAGAAGCTGGTTCTTGTAGCATTAGATTCAGGATTTTAAACTGTGCCAGAACGTATTGTTAACTAAATTTGCCTAAAAATTGGACTTAGCCAGTTCTTGCTTTGGACCCCTCAATTACAATCCAAATAATCTCTAGCACTCGAGAATCTTCTACCTCGATTAAACCCGCGATACAAGGGGTTTTCTCGCGATTTCGGATTAATTTGTCGCCTATTCATAGTACCGTTATTAGGGCATTCACGGGCCCAATGACCGTATTCTAGACAACAAAAACACCGCTCAGAGTATTTGTAACACGTTTTTTTCCCTATATCCTCTGGATAAATGAACGAATTTTCCGCACTTATGACATACATTTTCCTTCTCCACAGTAGCGAGTCTAGAGAGAAGACCCCTCCCTAAAGGCGTACGATTTGCCATCTTCTGTACTCGGACTATTTCTTCGGCTTTGACTTCAAAAACGGTTTGTTTATTGTTTACAACAACGGGAAATATACGGTTTAAATAATTAACAGACTTACGAACGGAGAATCTAGTTGAAAAGATGGTCTATTGGAAGTTAAACTTTCAACTAGATCAAACTAATATATTTACATGACGGACGATTGCAAGCTAGCTAATCATAGGCGGACAAGCGTGCAGATTCAGTTTTGGCGATTAGAAGCGGGCAACAAGCGAAAGCAGAGCAAGCAGTGAAGGGCAGTAGTGGACCTTAAAGGGTGTACTCGAGCGGTGAAAGCAGAAGTTTACCACGCGGCTCTTAATTCTTGAGTTTTAGTTGGACCTCGGACGGATAGGGCTGCATAGGTACACGGGACAACTTAGGAATGCTTACCACGTAGCAATATTGTACGAATCTACCCAGGGAAGATGGGTGCAGAATCGACCCTTGTATTACAGTCATTCCGAGAGGAAGTCTCGTCCAGAGCGTTTTACTACGGGCTGTTACGAGTAAGGGCTTGTTCACAACCAGTTAACGTACGTAACGTAACGTAAAGAATGTGTCTGTTCACAATAGTTTGTAAATTAACAAACGTAACGTCCCACAACGCTAAGTTCATTCAACTTCAACTTAAGGGGGTAGTCTGGTTTTCAATAGCTTTTTTCATAATTATTTTTGGACAAAAATTTATTTTCACATTTTGTCTTTTTTACATATGATATTATAGATATTTATTATTAAAAAAAATGTTTTTGGATGTTTAGGCCCCGATATTGGCATAACACGGCAGCCTCAATAGGACCGCTTTTTCTGGATGACATGATTTCTCCATTTAGAAACATCTGAAACAAAACATTTCAAAAGATTATTAAAATATAAGTAAGCGGCTATCGCCTGAACTAGGATATATCATTTTGACTGAAAGAAAATAAAATGGCGCACTTTTAAAATATTCGATCCGTTTTTTGCACGTTTTTTATGTTAATTGTTTAAATAAAAATGTAAGTGTTTATCAACTTTCATAATCCTAGTTCCGGCGAAAACTACACGTGTTTGGAGTAACTCCTCAAAATTTGAGCGAAATCGGTATGGTGTTTTTTTAATCGGGTCAACTAGGTCGAAAAACGTAGTTTCTAGATAAACGCGTTTAGTTTTTTTTAGAAAATTACAAAAAATGTAAAAAAAGTATCTTACCTTAGTCACCGATGCCTTCCTGTCCTTCAAAAATATTTTCCAGGATTTTACATTTACGGAGCTCAGCTCGACGTTCTTTGGAAGTTTCAAGAGAAAGCTTATTGGCTCGGGTAATTCGCTTCTCATCACGTTGCATCGCCAAATTTACTGCTGCATTGCTTGCATTGAAACTCCCATTACTTCCATAACTTTTGAAAGCGGCTGAAATCCTTCACTGAAACTAACTGCAGAAAATGCCGCAATCTCAAAAATTTTTTTCCCTGCGAACATGTGCTTTGGAGCGATTTGCCAAACGCATGAATTGAAGCTCTTATTTGTGTTTTGCGTGTACGCACGCACCTTTCTAATAATTCGTCACTGGTGAGATCTTCATATATTTTTTCAAAGAGGGGTCTAATCTCTTTATCCAAAAGTGAGGGGTGTTTAAAACTGACCAATCTATTATTGGTTTCTGCAACACGATGTGCGCACCAAGAGTCTTTGCCAGCCTGACATTTCTCATGTTAAGGGTGTTCATCAGTTGAGTATTTGTGGTAGAAAGTTGCCCATTTGGCATTTTCCATGTCGTCCACAGAATCCGGGTGTCGACGAATAGCCAATTCATAATAGGTAGTTTTTGCATTATTTTATTGGTAAATGCAGCAGTTTTTACCGGAGTGTTTGAAGCTGTTGACGCTGCATTTTTTTTTTTCGTGTAGCTGTTGAAGTAACTGTCGATTTGTTCGAGTGTTGTTTTTCTGCTTTTTCTTGTTGCTCTCCTAAAAGTTTTTTAGTCTTTTTCAATTGTCAAAGTTGCTTTTTCGGTTCTTTTGCACTTTTATACGAGCGTTTCTTGACATATAGAACACACTCTTTTTTTTTCAAGGTAACAGTGTCTCCATAGGGATTAATATCTTGCAACTGTTTAAAAGTTTTAGTATCACCATCACCGATATAATATTCATAATAAACTTTGAATAATTCCACAGATCTTTGGAACATTTCTATAACACTGCAACCTGGTTTACCTCGTGATGCAGCAGTGTCGTCGGCGGCACGACGACTCTGGGCTGGAAGGTTACGTCGCTTGAAGTCTGCTAGTTCGGCTTCGTTGTGATCGTTACTATCCCAGAAATGTCGGTAAATTCGTACTTCCTTCTCGCAGTACTTCGGGTTGCCTTCGGGATTCGCACGGACATCCTGCAACTTCCGAGTGTACCAGGAACAAGCAGTTTCTTGTTCCACAGCGAGAACGGGATCGGACAGCGGGGCTCGGGATAGAGCATCAGCCACACGGTTCAGGTTACCTTTTTGGTACTGGATCTCGTAGTCAAACCGTTTGAGATACATACTCCAACGAGTGACGCGACCGGAAGGACTGTCCAACTTATAAAGCCATTTTAGTGACTGGTGATCGGTCTTGACAATGAAATGACTGCCCTCCAGGTAAGGTCGCATCTTCTCGACACCCCAAACCACTGCCAGGCATTCCTTCTCAATGACAGAGTAGGGTCTTTCAGCATCGTTCAGCGTCCTGCTTGCGTAAGCAACCACTCGTTCTCCTTACTCGGTGTTTTAAGTTAATACGCTTCTAAGGCCGTAGTCGGACGCGTCTGTTTGTAGGACGAAGGGGCGAGTGAAATCTGGGCACCAATAACGGTGCGACGGTCAAGCTCTCCTTTAGGCGTCGGAAAGCCTCTTCTTGCTCCGGCGTCCATTTCCACCTCCTGCCCTTTTTCAACAGGCTGTTGAGCGGCTGGGCAATTTGGGAAAAGTTCGGGACAAACCTGCGGTGTGGGAATCTTCAGGATGGACATAACCTTTTCTGGATCGGTGGTGATTCCCTCAGGTGTAACCATGTACCCCAGATATTTTAAGGTGCGGCGGCCGAACAGGCACTTTTCGTTACTCGGAACTGGAACAGTCCTCTTCCTGGGACGGGGAAGGCGGTAATTGGTTTACTATCTTCGGTCAGCGGGACCTGCCAGTCTCCCTGTCATAGGTCGATGCTTGGGATGTATCGGGCCCTTCGGAGCTTGTCCAAAATCGGTAAAATGCATGTAACTTTTTTGTATAAAATGATCACTGCACGCATATGAACATTTGAAAGAGCAATAATCGAAGAGCTTCCTGGTACATTATTAGTCACTTTGAAGTAGCCTCATGTGAGATATTAGATTTTTATCAAAAACGGGTGTTTTGCGACTTCTGAACTCCTGTTGCTAGTTATCGAAAAAAGATCGCAGCATCGTGTTCTACGGGAAATCTCGCATATTTCATAGGATGTATGAATTTGCGGATTGCTTGAAATGTAAATGTCTTCTACACAGTTACACGAAATAACTAAGAAACAACTTTCTTTGGAAGATTTCTTGCAGATGCACATGTTCCGCTTGTGTCCCGATGACTGGTATGTCGATTTTTACGAAATTGTTTTTATTGGGCGATCTGGTCGAGGATTATCACTTCTACTAGTTTTTTTATCCATGTTGCCCAAATTTTCTTTTCTGAACGTTATTGATAATAAACACAAACTTTCTAGCCGAAAATTCACGTACTCCACAATAAAACAATATATTAATAAGAACCGACATTGTATCGAAAAGCAGAGAAAATTAGCAAAAAAAAGTGCGGCTACACTGAACACCTGCATCTGAAAAGTCACGTGCATGCGCCCACACTATGAAGCTCATATACGAATTTCTCAACTTTTATATGCAAAATAAACAACAGTACCCTATTATTAAAGGTTTATTGTATATGAAAATGACATTTTTAAAAAATCGATTTTTTTTAAATTGAGAACCAGACTACCCCCTTAACAGCACGTTAAATCTACGGATTCTTAATTCCACCAATCACGTCTCTCACTTTTTTGAAGCTTGACAGAAAACTGTCACTCGGTGAAACGTGAAACGTAACCTCATTTTATTGTGTTGATAGCGTTAGCGTGTTCGCCGTGTGTCTTTTGTTGTCTTTGTGTTTCAAAACAAATCAAAATGGATGATGGACGACTAATCGACCTGGTTCATTCCTATCCGTTTTTGTACGACAAAAAGCGATCATATTTTAAAGATAATACTAGGAAGGAATATGCTTGGAGAGAGATTGGGCGGTTGATGCATTATGCAGGTAAGCTATTTGTGGTTCTCTTGTTATAGTTATCAGTAAAAACCTTTTTTTGGTTTAAGGATAATAATGTAAAAGCCGCTGGAAAACATTAAGAGAGAAATATGTTCGCGAACGGAATGCTCACTTAAAAAGTGGCAGCGGAGCAAGTCAACACTGGAATTTGTGTGGAAGTCTGAAGTGGTTAGATCCTTATATTTTGAGACGAAAGTAACTTTCAGTAATAACAATTTGTCTTTCTAAAGTAATATTTTATCGAAAACTTATTGTATTAACAGAACAACATTCAATTTTCATGAACAATGGGACGGCAACGAGCAACAAGAAGTGGCGCAACCCGACAACACATTTTCTGCCATTTTCAAGCCATTTTCTGCGGACACTCAAAGGGTTTTCCCCACTTTCTGAAAGAAGGCATGGAATTGGAGTGGACCTCATGAGACCCAAGGCCACTCGAATGCCCTGATATTGAGCAGAGTCTAACCTCTTGAGGTCTACTTTAGCGCAATTATCTACAAAACAGCTACAGGGGTCCAAGTGGGATCGAACTATTCCTTTGTATATTGCTAGCTGAGAGTTGGGTGAGGGTCACCACCACGTCCGACATAGGCTACGCATGATGTTGATCCCTTTCAACGCCTTGGTTAGAACCAGGTCTATGTTCGATTTAGATTTAAGGTTCTTATTGAGAATTGTACCCAGATGTTTGACTTCATCGCTCCAAGGAAGCTCAGAGCCTTTCAGCTTAATGTTGCGTAAAGGGTTGTTGCGACCCTTCTGGAAGAATATTGCCTTACTTTTAGATGAAGAAATTGTCAGTGCCAGATTGTCAAAGAAGTTCGACACCTTGTGCAGCGTTTCTTCCATTTCCCTAATTATTAAGGTTTCATTTGTACCGACACAGAGAAGAACAAAATCATCAGCGTACCCCAGGTATTTAGTGCTAGTAGAAAGAGTTCGATGAATGTTGTTACAATACATATTGAACAGCACAGGGCTTAGAGGGGAGCCCTGAGGCAGGCCTTTACATACTTCAGTCGAGTGTGAGAGTTTGCGATGAATTGGATCTATCACGCTGACCGAGCGCCTGTTAATAATAGCGATGATTGCTCTAGAGAGATCAGTGGGAATGTTGAATTCCAGCAATACCTCCCATAGTTTGGGAATCAGTACACAGTCATAGGCCGATGAAAGGTCCAAGATGACAGCCGCGACCTTATTTTTTCGGGATATTTCTCCTAAGACCGTAGAGTAGAGCACAGTTAGGTTTTCTTGAATTCCTCTGCCCCTGCGAAAGCCGAATTGGCATGGGTCTATTTTGTTTTCTCCTTCGATTAACCACTCCAAACGATTTTTGATCATTGTTTCGAATATTTTACTCAGGCACGGGGATAGGGTGATAGGCCTCCAGCCGTTGATTTGCGTCAAGTCCCTTTTTGGTTTGGGGATGGGGATTATGATTTGTCCCTCCAGGACTGAGGGATTCTTTTGGTGTTTCTTAGGATAGAGTTGTAGAAATTGAGGAGCCACTCTTTGCCTTTTTGGTTGGAATTTTTGATCATATCATATGTAATATGATCGCTGGCTGGAGCAGAGGTTCTCCTTGTTTCCATGGCGAAGGATAGTTCCGCCATAGAAAAGGAGGAACTGATTGTTTGCTCTTTTGGGTTCGAGGGTGGCGAAAAGAAAAGGTGATCCGATTTGAACGAGTTAGCAATCTTTTGGCCTATGTCCTCAACGAGGGGTAGATGGGGCCGAGAGTCATCACGACCTACTGTAAAAGATCTAATTGTCTTCCATACAGTTAAGGAGGACGTTCGAATGTTTAGGGATTCACAGAAACTGCGAAAACTAGAACTTCTCTTCTCCCTTAGGAGTCTACGTGTTTTGGCACGTATTCGTCTAAATGTGATGTAATTAGATAAAGAGGGATCTGCTTTGTAATGACTTAATGCTTCTGCTCTCTCCTTTATAGCAGACGAGCACTCTAAATCCCACCACGGATGCCTGGGCCTCCTACCATGTTTGTCCTTTTTTGGAATGGCTACCTCTGCCGCCTGAAGAAGAATATCAGTAAAATACTCGTAAGGATTATCATCGCTCAATGGTGAATTAGCAAAGTGTGCCTGAAACGCATTCCAGTCCGCGTGTTTAGTGTTAAAGAGTCTAACTGTGTAGTAATCCTGAAAGATCCGGGAAGTCTTGGAGTTAAGGATGTAGCAAATAATAGGAACGTGATCGCTAGAGCTGGTGGAATTATAGGATTTCCATATACATTTGGAGGCCAAGCCTGGTGATACAATTCCAATGTCGGGCGCACTGGCTCTACCTCTCGGTGAGGTAATTCTGGTAGGGTTGCCATCGTTGATGATAGAGAAATTAAGTTGATCAACGAAGTTTAACAATTCTGTCCCACTCTTATTATAGAATCCGGAGCCCCATGAGAGATGTTGACTGTTGAGATCTCCTAGAAGAATTAATTTTTTTGAGTAGTATTTGTTATATGGTTCAGTAAACGAGTGAAGAAGCTTGCGGGGAAGAGAGTGTGAGGCGGAACATCAGCACAAATTCCTACAAATTCTCTAAATTCCAAGGCCACTACTTGGACGAATTCTGGGGAAGGGATCATAGAGAGATCTATAACGTTAAAGGGTATCTTATCTTTGACAAAAACCGCCACCCCTCCATGACCATCTTCCCTGTCCTCGCGGGCAGAGGAGAAGCCAGGAATCCTAGCTTTTATGTTGTCTTTGAGGAAGGTCTCATTAAGCATTATGATAGATGGATCATGCCGATGGATAAAACATATTAAGTCGTCTCGATATTAAAAAGCTTCTGATGTTCCATAACATTATGCTACCAATGTGATCACCCATGCCCTAACCACAACCACTCGCAGGGCTTTGACCATGCGTCACCATCCGTTTTGCAATTTATCCACCCATGCATGTAAATACTTGAACATTGCATTAAAAATATTGCTGTACAAAAATTACAGAGCAAACTAGAATTAGGAATTGGAAGGGAATTCGTTAGGATATAAATTAACATAAGCAGTATTAAAATTTTGAAGAGGAACTTCCATAGATACGTCATCAGAAGTGGATGAAGAATTGAGAGAGAAGGAGCATGCATGATCGGATGCAATTTGCGGGTTAGTCGCCTTATTTTCAAACGATTGGCCGATATTACCTTTGTATGCTGCACTCAAAAATACGGGCCCTCCGCTGTGCACTTGTGCAGTTGCAGTAATTGCTTTTCGTTGTTCCTCTATTTCCTTGTATTTTTCAGTTTTCTCTCATCATTTCCTTCCTGGCTCTTTTGTGTTGTACTGCCGTCGAGTACGGTTTTTGATTAACCTGGGGGTCTATTGATGATCGTGCTTCTCTGGGGAAGTTGTGGGAACTGTTGTCCTTGACTGATAAATCCAGGTGCTTTCTGTGGCCGGGAGATTAGCGGCGGAATTTTTTGGGCCGCTTCAAAGAATGATATATTTTCGAAAGACATCAATTCGTTGATTGATCTTTGTCTTTCGAATTCTTTGCAGTTGTTCCTGTCCGTTGCAAGATGTTGCTTTCTGCAAAAAAATGCATTTTGGGATTTTCTCACATAACTCGTGATTTTCGCCACAGGTTGGACATCTCTGTTGACTTCTGCACTGGTTAGTGGAGTGACCAAACCTCAAACATTTTTTGCATTGAAAAACTGGTGATACAAATGGAACTACAATGGTATCACATGCAAATAGCTTGATGTATTCCGGACGTCTTTTTCCATCGAAGGTCACGAGGTAGGAAGAGGATGGAACCAGTTGAGGATTTCCCGCGTCGTCCGTCGTTCTGCGGTTCAGCCTCCTGGCCTCTATGATTTTGTATCTTGATTGACTGCAATTGATGATATCGTCAGGGTTAACAGAATAGCCAATATTTCTAATTATTCCTTTGGCTGTAAGAAGCCTTTGCGGGTGTATAGGGAGAATCCTTCTTTTTGTAAGGCGGCATTGGACATAAAGGTATTGGCATCCTTGGGAAATTGAAAGGTGACGCCAATTCTGCCTCTGCCTTTTTTTTCTATCGAAGTGACGTTAGTAATACCCATGTTGAACAGCCTTTTACCCAAATCCATGGGATATATCATTCTAATCGGAGAACCCACTGGAGCGAACTTCTCAACGATAACAGTAAACGGTCCTGCGTCGGAGTCCTTGAAGTGTGTTCTTTTACGTTTAGCTGCAGTTATTTTTACCATGATATCTTCGAAGATTTTTGTCATTGCCGAGTTGTTTGGGTGCTTTTCGCAAAGCGTGATTATTTAGTTTTCCAGTTCAACAATAGCCTGTCCGTTATTAGGAGAGATTTGGTGTAGACATCTCAACGTTTTTTGTCCTTGTGATGATAAATATTCGCAAGCTGACTCAATTAATGATGGTGGGGCTTGAATACGAGGGTCCCCGGGCCCCCCGGGGGAGTCCGTCCCCATACCACGTGGAGCACTATAACCTCACTTTTTTAAAAGTTCTTATATCTACGAGTAAACGAATCCCCGCACTACGAACACTACACAACCGGGATTAAGTTAGACAATAACAAGTGTCCTTTCACTATTATGTAGATATTGCCGATTTTCAGAGGAAAGGAATCACTGACAATGTCACTCCTTCCGTCTCCGAAACGCAACTAACCTCAAAACTAGGGTCTTAATTTTGACTTAGGTTATGTTTTTATTAGTTTCTGTTTTGAGGTTAGAGCTCTCAACATCACAAAACACAGAATATAATCTCTTGTCGATCGGGTATTGGAACATTGATCTCCGTGTATCACTCTTGATGTTTCAAGAAATTTCAAAATTTACATGTCCTATCGTGGCTCATTCACCTTCCTTTTGTCATAATGACGTCGGTTAATATAGCACAATTTTAGTAAGATAAGAAATTCATTAATAACGTAAACCTATTAACTAGTTACATAAGATTGTCACGGCAGTGCATAATAATTTATGAAGAAAGTCTCCTGTAGATGCTATATATAAGAACTGAGATTCAACCTCAATTTCGGTAAGCACACGTAACGTTTTTTTTTTAAAAGATTGTAATTTTCCCAATTTGATTTGTAGAGTGACTGATGATGATTAGAATATAATCGAAACGTTTCACGAGAAAAGAGTTTTCTTAATCTCCGCCCGAGGCTGCATGCCCACAAAATTTTCTAGTTTGTGTTTAACTAGTCAGCCACAACTACCTCTCTACTTTTCTTATATATGTATGTATATATATATATATATATATATATATATATATATATATAAACTAAATAGTAACGGGGATGCAGCCTGCATCCCCGTTACTATTTAGTTTATTAACTAATTCAGCCGTGACTACAAAGTTCTATATATATATATATATATATATATATATATATATATATATATATATAAAGTTTTCAGGACAATATTTTTTTAATACATTGGGAGCTTCGGCTTCTTGAACTCTCAAATAGTTATGGAGACATAACGTTGCTAAGATGTACTGCTCACAGGTTTCTACCTTACCAATGATGGGTCCCTGAAATAACCTCCACCTAGATGTCAATATTCCAAATGTGTTATCAATTATTCTTCTCGCACGGGGTAACCTGTAGTTAAAAATTTGATGCCGTTTCGACAAGTTTCTTCCTGGATACGGTCTCATTAAAAATGGTTTTAGTGGAAAAGCTTCAGCTCTAACCAAGAAATAAGGAAAGTATTCCTTACCAACCTTCGACGAAGGTGGAATGTTTAACTTCTCCTGGTCTATTAACTTTCCAAATGTTGATCTTGTAAAGAGTCGTCAATCACTCTCAGATCCTACACCTCGACCATCAACCATCGTGAATTTATAATCTGCATCGCATACAGCCAACAGTTGTACACTGAAGAATGTTTTATATTTGAGAAATTCACTACTACTGTTTGGTGGACATTGAATACGGAAGTGTTTTCCATCGATAGCGCCTATTAATAAGAGATACGAAAATTTTGTTGAACTTGTTTTAAAACCACATAACTTACCAACACTATGAGGAAAATCCTATTTTGTTTCGAATTCATTTGCAATTCTTAACCAGTTTTCCACTGTCGGTTTCCCAAATACTTTTGTATGCAAACATTCCCACAAAATCGAGCAAGTTTCTAATATTGCCACACGCCTAAGGGCCTAGGGCACAAAGGGGGTGCTGTGGGTGGGGGTGTAGCTAGATAGAGACGGTAAAAGACATGGCGACATGGACAAATGTTTATTTAGTCACTAGACTAACAGGGGAGAGAACATCGGAAACAAAGTGATAAGGTGAACGAGCAAATATATGAAATGAGAAAAGAATAAAGAGAGGTGGTTGCTTACTTGTACTTGTGGACGGGTGGCAGGTACGTCGCTTCCCCAACTAGCGACATGTCGAATCGGGCGGACTCTCGGACGGGCAGCGTGACGGGGTGCTGGAAGACTGATCCCCCGGTCGATCTGATCGATCCGTATAAATACGTGCGGGATGTTTATGAACGTGCTGTGTTACCTGTCCGAGAGTCACGTATTGCTCTTGTGTTTAAGTCACCTCCGTGCTGATTTAGCTTAGGCGATGAACTAGTTGCGCTAATTGGAGCCGAATCGCGACAATATGTTATGGCATGTCGATCTACCCACACGAAATTGGAAAGCAAGTGTTTGTAGACTTAATCCTGTCGCTAGAAATCTATAAATAATAAGTTATTCATTGAAACAATAACTATAAACCGTTATAGCACTTTCAACTTACCTTAAAGTGATACATAATCTCTGGTTAGGATGCATATATTCTCTGAGACGTGTTTTTTTAAGTCTTGGCCCCACAATTGACAATAACTGATCAAATTGGGCCAGAGTCAGTCTGGTAGGATGAAAAAAAAAACATTTCTGTATCAAATAGCTTCATTTCAGATAGCAAATTATGATAGTCGCCCTGACACTGTCTCTCCTGATAGATTGGTCTCAACCACCATCTAAAAATATTCATTTTAAAGCTATGGATTTGAAAGTTTTACCTTATTTTTTGAGTCTAGCTGGGTTGAGTTAGGTTTGGATTGTCATTTCGTAATAAGCACCCAAACAGCAAATACCTGCGCTAATTGCAAGGATTCCAAAAAGAGTTTCTTTGTCTCTTTCCATGTTGACAATTTTAAGTAAAACCAAAAGTGAGTTTCGGTGAAGTTCTCTCGATTACTGTTTGATCCAAGGCGCTGAAACGCATGAATTTTTCGTACTTACTTATTACAGCTTAGAAGTTCTTTGGCCGGTTAGCTCGAACGAATAATTGACTCAGGTGTGGTCGAAATAAAATATCAAAATCCAATTATAGCTGTTTAATTGAATAAGTCAAATAACCAAAACAAGAACTCAACAATGTCCAAATACATATTCCAAAAGTTCATGATGGAGTAATCTACATATATAACCAAAGTACTTAAATACTTAAGAGTTCGCAAAGTAATAGCAGAAACACATAATTACTAAAGTTTGTTTCTAATTGTTTGGGAAATAGATCGATTAAACGTTTCAACTTAAAGGCCTTTAAGGGGGGGAAATACCTGTCACTTCGCGCTAGTCACCACACAGGATTGGAAGCGGAGAGGTCCATGGAATCTCCACGTCACAGGAGAGCTCGGTGATCGTCGCCGGCTGGCGGAAGTCGTCCGGGTGAATCGAGGTGAATCGCCCCGTAAGTAGGCGCTCGTCGAGGCTGGCTGGACACGTTTGCTAACGCCGCACGTATGCACCTCACGATGCGAACGGCAACGTACTTCGCTGGCGATTTTTTGCAGTTATTCACTCCGAAAGACACTCGTAATCAACGCACTGATTAAGCACTGATTCTACTTTAACACATTACCCATTAAATTAGTAGGGTTCGTTAAGTAAAAGTTTGTCAACGAAACTACTTAATTGCTAATTTCGCTGACCAGACCATTACACCAACCAATTCTCTAAGACCAACCAAAATTTATACCAACATTAGCTAAACTCAAAATAGCACATCGGGGGAGGTGTTGCCTCCCCCGAGGCCCGAAGCCAAGTCCCTATCTTCTCTCGACCCTGTCGAACCTTCACTTTTCTCTGTCTGTCAAAATTGTTTCATAATTCTGTGCTGTATCTGGTACAATACTAAGGGTAATATCTCTGGGTGCAAGCTATCAAATTGAATTTGTTCATTGATCACTCCAAGTGATTCTACAACCGCACTTCCAAACCCTCGAAGTTCAGATCTAACAAGACTTACGTTAAAACCATCTATTAAAACAACTGAAGATATAATCTATATATATATAAATGGATTGCTGTTCGTTTGTCTAGCTTGAACTCGAGAACGGCTGGACGGATTTTGCTAATTTTGATCTTGAAATATTTGTGGAAGTTCAGGGAAGGTTTTTTGGTGAGAAACATAAATAATAAGTAAGGGAAATACTGAAAAAGGTACGATTTGTAATTTGACATTTATAATCAAACAAATGAAAGTATAGTGTCAGTTGGTTGCCAAATAAATAAATGTCAAGACGATTATTACAATCTATCACCAGTTTGTCAGTGCGCGAGAACTTTATTGATTTTAAAATGCCAAGGAAAAGATGGACTTAGGTCATCGAAGTCAATCAAATGTGCAACGAGACGAGCTCTCACGTCCAAATCGCACTGACGACTGACGACCGGTGAGAGACAGATAACATTCGTATTGGTATGACAGAATTACGTTCAACAGTAAATAATGGAATCGAACGAGTTCGGGCACATCTTACACAACAGCATTTAGATCGACAGGGCACCGAGTCTACAAAGTCTACACGACGCCAACACAAAAGCGGAAAGTCAAGAAACCAAGAAGAGTCCTGAGTAAGTCAAAGCAACTTCACCAGGACACCAAGTTTACAAATTCTACAAATTTGAAACGACGGACATATCCAGTCACTGCACCCGGAGGAAAAGCCGCCAGTGATTACAACTCCAAAACTTCAAGACCTTCGACACCAACACAACGGCGGGAAGTCAAGAAGACAAGCAAAGTCCTGAGTAACTCACAACCACCTTTTCCAGAGAATTAAGTTAAAAAATTCACAATTTCAACTACGACAAGATATAACAAGCAGATGAGTTGATTCAAGAACAAGAAAAAGTAGCCCAAGAAATCATATAACTACAAAATAATTGCAAGAAAAACGGAAGTGCAAGAAAAACCAAGGAATACATACAAAAAAGGATTGATCACCTAGAAGCACTATGGGGGAAAGCCCAAGAGAACAACGAGGCGTTCCATGAACTTGGGTTTGACGATCAGCACAATTATATAAGATCACACTATTTCAAAAGGATCGAGGAAAACTACAAGACAATTCGACTGTACCTGACGTTAAACGAATAAAACACCCAAGAAACAAGTCTATGAGGTACAAATACAAGACCCAAAATGTGCTATTTTCAATGTGGTGCGCTCCATTTATGCAAATCGCTTATGCATGTTGCACGCGGGCCAGCTTTGAGTTGAGTCCATGACCAGTCTGCCTTGGGCCTGGACGATTTCTTTGTAAACTTGTTCAATATCTATTTCTCATCTCTACACATAAACACCTTTCCCGCATTGGTGGATATTCCAGACAACGTGCCTCAGTGCCATTGTGGGGTTTGCGGGTTCCTCCAGTCTTACCATTCTCATATCATGTTCCATACTCTGATAGACGGATTGGGGCATCTCAGCGTGGCCGACTCATCGCGGCCACCTCATCGCGGCCGACTCATCACCAGCCATTTCATCGCCGGGACTACCCATCGGGGGTCATCCCATTGCCGTGACAATATCATAGCGACGTACTCAAGTTGTGGTTGTGTAGAAACTTGATAAAAACGCAAGTTACGTTAAACGCTGAACGGATATTTTATATAATATAACGAATACTAAACGCAGTACAATATTCATGTACAATATGAAACGGTCGTACATATCAGCCTAATCAAACATTAATCGATATTATGTACAGTTTAAGCAATCATTTCATAATTATGGGCTATTCCTCTTAGATTTTTAATTACATCTTGATTTTCGTAATTGCTTACAATATTAAAAATCCTTGTACCCGCTTCCGCTACATTTTTTTAAGTTAGTTGGAGGATTATGTCCTCTAACTAGTTGTTCATAATAGATATCTCTCCCATACTGAACACTTTTAGTACCATCTATAAAACTCCAAATCGTTGGATGAGTGGTAATTAACTCTTGCTGTAAACGGCGGTGCGATGCTTCAGCGTGATTGTTAGTTCTGTTTTCTTGACTTAACACTCTTTGGTACAAATTCCACGTATTGTGCAGAAAAAGTGGATTTCTTCATCCGTCAGCCCTTCCAACATATTTATCTGCAAACCAGACCAATATCGGGATCAGTTCTTCAGGTAATATATCTGATAACGGGATTAACGCATTTTCAATGTTATCTACGGGAACAAATGCCAGCGCCGTGATCGTCTTTGCCAGTAGGGCGAATTAAGTCCCAATTCAGAAAGATGTTTTTTCATATTATGGGTCAAGTGAAAAAGCAGCCACGTAATTGCACACCGGGAAAATTAACCTCCATGCTGTGAAATGCAGCACTTCCAAATCGCAGGAGATTGATTCCGGACGAATGGTTTTAAATTTTTAATCATTAATTTTTAATTCTGAACATTTCATCACAGGTCTCACGACGCTTATTTTGCCGTAAACACTAAAATAGAGGGTGTATTCCTTCTAATTGTTTGCACATGATGACGTTCACTTGTGAAAACAAAACTGGGGCTATTTTAAATCTACTATCAGCGTAAAATTCTGTGCAATTCTTCACAACCTTAAACAAAAAACTGTCGATTCTATGCGAGTGATTTGAAAATAGTCGAATCGAATGGTATCCGAAAAAAATTAATAAAACACATATGTAGAATATTATGAAGTTTATAAAATAGTTGGTTTGATATTCAAATTATAAACACCTCAAAATTTCGGTGCCAGCCAAATATCAAAATTCGAGCTGGTTCTGGGCCGTTGTCAGCTAACAAAAATTGTTCTTCATTACCAACTTGTACAAGTACAGGTACAATACAATTTAAAGCTGTCCGGGATTTCCAAAGTTTCAAAATTTGTAGGGTAAGCAGTAACGGATAAAATTTAGTTTTTCTTCTTCGCACTATTTTTTTTAAAGCGGGTATGGTTTGCAACTGTCCTTGAGTTGCCATGTCGGTACCCGCTACACATTCGTTTATTACTTGGGATGTGGGCACCAATGTTGTTGCGGCACGGTTTTTAATTGCTGTGACCACACGACTAGCTTCCGTTTTCACCGCATTTGAATCGTGAGCATAAATGTTTTGTTGTCTTGACAATAACGTTACCCACAGTACGTACACGCGCTTTGCATTGCGACAATCGTTCACAGCTCGTTTTTTTTTTTTTTTTTTTTTTTCGTTCCGTCAGCAGACTTTTTTTCAAACATGTATGCATACTCGTCAGTCAAAAATTTTCCGCGACCACGTTGAGATAAACTAACTCTCCATTTTTAAATACGACGAACACGCAACGAATCGAGTTTAAATGAAATGTAGATGACAAGATGAAACCCATTTATACCTACAGTAGGCATGGGCACTAGGAATTATATTCGAGCTCTATTGTTTCGTGACAGCCGATTATTCTTCATAAACAATCGTAAAAGCAAATTAAAAGTATTCATACATCCCACGAAAGTATTTCAACCCTCGACATGATAGAAGGCAAAAAGTGAGTAGAATAATAGGGCCGGTTCCACGTCAAACGAGCGCGCCTAACCTAACTTATGCCGCCATTTTAAGAATTTAAATTTCGCGCCACCACCGCGCCGATACCCTAAAGTCACTAGATATATAAAGTAGCGCAATTGGTAAGGACAATGTGTTAGACAGAGAAAACACTATTTGGAATCAAAATGGCGGAGTGACAGTTGTCAAACGCTTGCCAATTGCCATTTTAAGTTGTCACGGGTGGAAGTTCAAGTTCAATCGTAATAAATAAAACGTTGCCATTACAAGTTTTCGTTTTGATTTCTCCTACAAATTTTACAAACTACTCCACATACAGTCGAATGCAAAACATTTTGGTTGTTTGTCATGTCATGTCATGTCAAACATGTCATTTTTTCAAAGATATGCAACCGAATAGCACCATTTGTCCAACATTTGAATTTACCGCGTAATTTTGGAATCAAAATGGCGGCCAAATTGCGCTACTTTATATATCTAGTGACTTTACGATACCCTAAAGTCACTAAATGAGGAAAGTACCGCAATGGGCGGCCATATTGTGTCCGCGCCGCGCCGCGCGAAATTCAAAATAGAAAACAAAAATTTGCTCGTTTTAAAAGATCAGACAACAACTTGACATTTTTATTCCCAAAAAGTAAAAACGAAATTTCGCGAGAGAAAAATGTACATAAAAATTAATTTACACCTATATACAATAAAATAAACAAATATGACACACTATGACACATAACCCACAATCTACAAAACACAACAATAGGCATGGAACAGGCAGATTGTAGCTGTAATCCGACATATTGTGTCCGAAAATGTACTTCTCTCTCTAACACGTTGGGACATTGAATTGCGGTACTTTCCACATTTAGTGACTTTACGATACCCTGGCGATGCGCGCCCCCTCGCGCCGACCCCGTTACCTAGGGCTCTTCCCGCCCCCCAATTAGGGCTCAGGACGCTAAATTGATAGATTACCCCACCTTGATATGCAACCGGCAATAGCAGTAGCGGTAGCTAGGGTTCTTTCTCTCCGAGGATTGCTTTCACAGCGGTGTAATCCGACATCAAGGTGTCTATTCTCGAACCGTGTGATAGATCATTTCGTGAGAACTTTTGACACGATTTTCTCAAGTTTTAATTTGACTGTATTCTTGAAGGATGGGATAAATCACATCCTATAATTTTTGAGAGAACGGAGTTCCCTTATTAAACAGCAGTAGAACGTATAAGAAGTCAAAAGAAAGTAATATTTTGACGGGTGTCAACGGCATAGTTTTCAAGAAAAGTGGATTTGGCATATTTCAGTCCGTACAGAAAATGGATAAGTTATTCCTGTATGATCGAATCATTGCGGATGTACAAGCCGCGGAGGACCATAACAGAATTTTATATGAAAGAGGAAATCCTCTTGAGGGTTAGGCGAGGCCGAATTTAAACGGAAATTCGGGTAAAAACTAATTACTGTTAGTATTGTAAGGAAATGTATAGTGTATCTGAAATAAATGTTCCAGTAGCAAATATATATGACGAATGTTATTACACCTAATGCGTAATCTGCAAGCAGATTATCTCAAGAAACAGAAAAACCTCAATGCAAGCGTGTGTCGTTCCTAGTCGAATTAAGTCGTTGCTAGAGTAAACATAGGGTCATTTTCCGTCATATTCTTGCGAATAGAAACTTCGATTTAGATACGGGACGTACTCTATTGGTATTTTATTTTTAGTGATAAAGCAATACGTAGTTTTCACATTTTGTCTTAGACTAAGTAAAGCTGTAACGAGAGAAGCGACAGATATGTTAACCCCATTCATGAACCAGTCATCACGATATACCTCTTTGACTGTGGAGACAAAGGTAAATATTTTTAATGATACCTATATGTCCGAAAGGGTTACAATATTGTTAGTAGACATATTCATATAATAACAAATACATTAGACAATTATCTAGGTTTTGGTAGCTCTTAAGTTTTATGGATTTGGCAGTTACCAGGAAATCACTGGCTCAAATATTTATACTGGTGTGAGTCAACCTAGTGTAAGTAGAAGCATTAGGCAGGTAACTGCTGCTCTAAATGAGCCAGATATATTCCAACGATTCCTAAAATTTCCTCAAAATTATAATGAACTCCATGAAGCAAGAACACGGTAGGTACATGAATTTGTAGGGTATTATTTTGCCTAAATGTTGCCAACAAGGTTTACACTTTACTAGTCAGCATCAAAATATATTTATGTCATAGATTTTTCCAAAATCATAGATTTCCAGGAGCAATAGGCTGTATTGATTGTACCCATGTACCCATTGTACCACCACGAGGAGATCCAGATTATCCCGAACATATTTATGTTAGATACGTGCATCTTAGATCTGACAAGATCTATCGCCGCTTAGAGACCAGAAGTCAATTTGGCAACCTCGCCGAGGTAGGAACCCGCGGTCTTCTCTACGATAACGTAACCAACCACTTGAAAGGGTCGAGCAACGGAGGAGAAGAGGAGAAGAGTTTTGTCTTTAGACACGATACGTACTCTAATACAAAGCTCTGAATAAAATCCCCATAAAAAGTTATCACGCGCATTATTTACCACCTACCAATCATCTTTAAAATCGGAACCGACACCAAATTGCTAACATTTATATAAATAGAAAAAATTTCCACTCATTAAATGTTCAGTTGGTAATAGACGGAGAGCTGGCTACAGAGGGGAAGGGCTGACTCGGTGCAGTGGAAGTTTTATTAATTATAGGCTCGGTTGTTACGGCCTGAAGATAGGATGGAGATCAGATTGAAATCTGCCCGAAGTGTCATTGAAAGATGCAATGGCTTACTAAAAAATAGGTTTCGCTGCTTAAAAAAAGAAAGAATATTGCATTACCATCCTGTAGTGGCTTCAAAAATTGTAAATGCCTGCGCCGTTCTGCATAATATGTGGGTAGCCGATAACATCCAGATACCCGATATTGTTGACAATGAATTAATGGATGGATTAAATATAAATGACGAAATGTATAATGAGAATCATAATAATAATGACTTAGCTAGGGCGAGACAACTTAAACGCCATATAGCAGATGTACATTTTCAAAATTAATGTTCCTGTACATTTTGTTTTTTTAACATGATATTGATTTAGATGTGTATTGTGTTTCTTTCGCAATAGGACAAACAACAATTTTAAATAAGCATATATTTAATGGAAGACTATAACTATATAATTCATACAAACAAACAAAAAATTCTAAACGTTAATCACTAAGCCGTGTAACAGTAATAATAACCTTATTTGAGTTCTATTAAAATATAAACTATATCTAACAGCTTTTGTAAACAACAATAAAAGTAAGGGTAAATATATATCATATGGGTAAATAATTATTTAAATACAAATAATCAGTCAATTTTAAAGACACTAGTCTATTACACGCTTAAACTACTATTTGTATCAATTACTACTTTGAGAATTTCTTTTTGTGTTTCACTTTGCTCTTTTAAATTCTCTAATTTACTTTTATAATAGTCGGCCTTCATTTTCATAAAATTGGATTTTTCGTTGTAATACAATTGTTTAATTGTATTCTTCTGCTGGGCAATGCTGACTAAGGTATTGCTGACTTCAATAGACTTGTTCAATTTATTGCCTTTGGAGACCTTTCTTGTAAGTTTATGTTTTGACCTCAATACTGGTCGTGGATTTAATGTCATCCTGTGTCACAGTAGATGGTGTTGTTATAGTTTTCTCATTAAAAATCGTTGATGACGTCGTGGTGTTTTCCTTTCCCTTCAATGAAAAAGTAAAAAGTGTTATTAACGAAATATGTCAAATAAGTAACGAATATCTACCTCTTCAAAATCAAAAATTACAGCTGACTCTTGTACATCACTGTGCCCCTCAATCACTGTTGGACCTAATATTTCTAAAATTTGAAGGTCTTTATCGTTAAGGGCTTGACTGAAGGACCTCCACCTGTCCCTTGTGCATACTTTTTCATGCTGACATCTTTAGATTTAATGTTCTTTTTTAAATTTTGCCAAGTCTGAAACATTAATTATTTTAGTTACATTAATTTTCTAATTTTTTGAGGGAAGTATATCAAATGTTTACCTTTCGCCAATTGTGCCATTCCTTGCAGGCTCCTCCTGGCATTGAATTCAATTCAGCGGCAATTTGTTGCCATAATCTCCGTGCGTCTTTGAACGTAAAAGCCGGGAAAAATTTTCCAGTATGTAGGTGTTCATTTTGTTTCACAAATGCCACTAGTACATCTTTTTGGGCCCCATTCATCGGGGCCAAACACGTTTTGGCTTCTTGTTCGTTCATTGTTCTAGAAATACTAGCCGGCGACCAATTCTTCTCTAGATTATAATAACAAGAAACGTCAAATATGAAGCGTTGATAGTATACAAATTTAAACAAAAAATTAATACAAATACCAAAATTAGCTGTTTTGTGCACTTAAATACGTGTGGCAACGTGGCCTAACGAAGTATTAGGAGAACGTGTGTTCCCCGATTTCTAGAATACAGAATTTTGAACTCATGAGAAGAGCGTGGGAATATGAATGATCACATCCCATGGATGATTGTTTACATCGTTCAAGTTAGAGAATAGACCCCCAGGTGGAGAGGATTAGATTTAGTGTTTCACCAGGTCATTTCGGCGCGAACGGAATGCGGTGTGTTTCATACAGTGTGTGTCTTTTTGCATTTACAGGGTGACACACACATAAAATAAATGTATTAAACGGAATACTTTTTAGATATTTTGTAACGCGCTTAGTGCGGTTACTTGTGAGATTTGGCGCTGGGACGGAGTTCGGGAGTTCGGGAAACGGTTTTAAGAGTCGGTTTTACGGTTTTGCTCGGGCGCCAGATTTTTAAGGGTTTTCTCCCTCGGGAATGTGCCTGGGTAATTTTAGGAACTCAGGAGATTACCAGGGTTGTCTGTAGAAATGAAACACACGCTCAAAAATAGAAAATCCTAAAATTATTTTATCTCCAATTGACCGTGAAAATAATTCGTTCGACTAACACCTGCGAGGTCGTCGAACGGAGATCGGAGAAATATAAAAACTTATTTACAATTACTTATAAATCTCGGAAAGGAAACACAAATGCGAAAATATAAAAGTATCACAGTTCGAGAGAAATAAAATTTTATTCTAAATGAAATCGGAAAGATCGAAAACTATTTAAATAAGCGAAAATGCGGAAACTGAAAATTACAATACTTAAACATTGAAAATGAGAGAACGGAAAATTATCTTAACAATTTCACAATGAAAGAGAAATAGCTAAATACGGAGAAGATAAGAAAACGTGCAGAGTCTAATATTCAGTATAGTGCGGCTTTTAAATATCGAGAGAGCGAGAGAGTGAGAGAGAGACTACGGTAGACGGGAATTAACTTTTCCTCGACACAACGACGGAAAAATTAATTCTGGGCGGTTGGGAAAACGGACGTTTTCGCAGTCGCCGGTTTAACATGTAGTAAACGTTCACCCACAGATAGCTTATATCTAGCGGTCGGTACGCCCACAACGAAAAATCACAGATAACGTATAGTCTACTAGCTAGCGGTCGGGGACGCTTTCACAATAGACGAATAACTACGAATAGTTCAGGCGGCTTAAGACTATCGGCTGGGGACAATGCACAATTTACGTACACTCACAAATAACAAATAATTCGGCGGCTTATAACTAACGGCGGTGACGTTTACAATACACAGATAGACGGATCGGATCGACTTGCTATAAACAAGTCTTGGTTCTCGCCCTGGATTAACTCGGGCAGAGGACCATGGAGGGGGACAAGTGGCTCATATTCATTTAGTCCTGATATTGAAACTATGGTGGATTGAAAAGTGCCTTATCGGCCGCCATCTATTCGAGACAGGTTTGATTTCGCGCTCAATTGTATAGTGGGTGGTCTACTCTCAACTCTCTAAAAGTCGGCTTCGTTACAATTTCGTCTAATACAACTGTCGAAACTAGGAGTTTAAGCAAGGACCTTGAGATCCACAGCCTCCCTCTCTTCCAACTGTGCTATGTTTTCAGTGTACCCAGATATGTTATGATAGGTATATTTAAAAGAAAAACAATGTATTTTACAGACTCTTTAATTAATTGACAGTATCGTAACCGACAAATTCATGCCCATCACAAGTTGGGAGAGATTTATTTGACCATTCTTGCGGAATACCCAACAGTATAAGTATTTGTAAATAACATTTTTCACAGTTTACAATTTATTCAGTTTACAGTTCACAGTACAATTTTATTGTACCATGTCGCCTTTTAAATCTATCGCAACTGGTTCGTCGGACTCCATAATCTTCAGGTATTTCTAGGTTGTGGAAAAATGTAATAGGTACTTCGAGATCGTGAAGCATTTGAATAAAGCACTTAATGCAACCTGCTTGCTCACTAATAATTTTCACTCCCTCACCCAACTTCCTCAATGTTTCAACGAAGGATAATGGCATGTCAGTAGGGCTATCACCCAAACAATTAGAAAATTTATGTAGCGTCATTTCTTATGTGTTGTAATTCGTGTATGATGAAAGGTACTGAGAGGATGACGGCAATATACCAAACTAATCCACAACCTAATGAACTCGTGTAGTTATTGATTATGTTCTTATTGGGGGTGGTGGTGGTTATGGTAGAGGGATTTAAAACATTTTTCCACTCACTCTCACTAAGCGTACGATTTCCATAAACGATCCTAAACTTGTATTGTGTGGTGTTTTTAGGTAAATTTATTTTGAGAACAGGTAATTGAGAAATTACACATACTTTCATCTTCTTCCCAGCGTCAGGTCCACTCTCGTTATTTCGATCGAAACAAATAAATACATCACGCACGTTCGAAGGGCGATTAATATAAAATACTCCATTAACAAAAGCACTTAGTAAAACATAAGTCGATACTAACAACACCATGGTCGAAATGATACTAAATTCTGATTTTAAAATATGATCATTATTAATATTTAGATATTGAACTTATACAATATTTACACCAATACTTTATAAAATATACATTTTCTAGGCTACAATTCAAGTAATTATTTTCATGTAACATACAATGATAAGATTTAATCCTTTTTTCATTTCATTAAAATTTGGGGAATTCTCAGCATACGATACGTCGATAATTTGATGTCGTATTAACTTCTGTAACCACACCTTCTTCTGCGAACCTCTGACGAATACGGCGGTATTCAATGGCGCCCAAGTTCGGAGAAACGATGTGATTTCATCATATTCTAGGACGTTCTCCTGCTGCTGCTTGTCTATCCCTCTGATCCAATCGAGTCCATGTATATGTCGTTTTAACCATTCCACTTGGTTCCGGAAACTGAGGGTGTACACTTGTAATGGCGATGGTATTTTAATAAATTTATGAACCCATTCCTCTCTATCGACGTTTACTATGGCTATTTCTTTACACCAGAAACTACTGGGACCATACTGAAAACCTTGAATATCGATGACGATGGCAGTAGGAATCATTTTGAGGGTGTGTGAGAGACGAGGCGAGAACTGAAATTGAAACGGTGGTGTATAAATGATATCCAGTTATTCGTTTTTAGCTAGAGGGCACTGCAAAACTATTTGGTAGTATAATGGGGTGGTAGTGGCGTGTACTGTCCAAAATCAAATCATGTCTCCTCTAGTTATATTCTCACCGATGATTTTTTCCACATCTAAATCCATTTTGTCGTTAATATTAACATAAACTCCCTTTGGATAAACCTCAACGGATTCCACTTTGCCTTCGACTGGAGCGTTGTAAATCGTTTTTGTAATGTTTAATACGTACACCTACACGTTATTGTTAAAGGGAAAGAGTCTGATTACCATTTCCTTGTAGTCAGTAAGACTTTGCTGTGCTGTGAACAAATGTAAAAAGGGAAAAGGAGTTTTTGATTGGATGCGCTGACGATCTCATCATGATCAACAGGCGGACATTGATCTGTGGCTGAAGTATGCGGGATCAACATGTGTTTTCCAATTTTATCGAGAGACATCTTCGTTGTTGTTGTTACGAATGCTTACGTACGATTAAAATCTATCCATCGAGGTTAGCTTATGTTGTATACTTAACAGATTATTCTGACAATTTCACTAAGCGGTAGGTGTTCCATGATATATTCGTGAACTAGGATGCAGTATGCTCTGGTGTTGGCGGGGAAACCTGATCTAGCTTCTGATTACAATTTTACATCAACCGTCGAAGATTTAATGCTTTCGTCACGATTTGCACAATCCAGTACGAATATTGTGTACGTTTAAATTGGGTAAATGTTAATAAAGGCAGTTTTTGGTATTTAGGACTATTGTTAAATTTCGGATAAAGGTAAGCTACCGAATAATCATTTTTCTGGAAATGGAGATTAGGACGCTCGTATGGGTAATATTGTCCGTTTAGGAACACTATGATATTCGAGATATCACAATGATCTAAGCGGGTTACGTCTGCAGACTCCTTATCTTTTCTATTTGTCTGAAAGGCTACAAGCACATATCGTGGGCATTCCACCATAGTACTCGTTTTCACACTCCACATTTCTTTCGTCGAACTTGCATTGAGCGCAGGCAACTCATGTAGCTCCCATTTTCTATACGGGATGAGTATAGGAGCATCTTTACGAATAGATTGTGTTAGTTGGAGCAAAGACAAAAAAAAACCGTATTTGTCTTTGGTTGGAGTTTCAGTTCATCGTTGGGCGTCACATGCGGCACTTTTAATTCAATGCTGTCGATCTTAAGAGTGACTTGGGTAGTCGCATCTCCACCGCAACAATTATACAATTCTTATCGTTGCGAGCTCGTGTTAGGCGAATGTTTGGCCTGCCGCACATGGCCTTGTGGTAATCACTAAAAATACCGAACAGATGCCAGAGGAGAATTCTCAGATAAAATAGTCCATCGAATTGTAGGGGTGTATGTCGTAAGAACCATCCTCCCATAATTAGATGTTTAACGTTGTCATCGTTGTAACACAAATAGCCGTACTATTAGAGTCACCGTGGTTTAATACAGTGTGTCTCTACTAGGCGATCCGTAGCTAGCTACGGTCGTCGCACTGGCCTTATACACCGTGCGAGATCAACGTTCGGCGGCGGGATACGGATCCTTGCCAGGTCCGATCCGATCTTAGGACGGTCGAGGTATTGTTAATACGAAATTGTTCGACGTCGGAACTCGGAAATGTCTGTAGACAACTTACGTACCTGGCAGGGTGTTGTACCTGGTAGAGCATTTTCCACGCTGCGATCTATTGAGCTTAGCCCTTAGCTTGGGGATTCGCTAGATAGTGGGTAGGAACAGCGGAGATCTCGATAATCCATTCAGGCGCGTCACTAATTAGATGACGAGGCATTTGGCTATGAAAGGGCTTTATATTACGAATTTAGTAGTATTACATAATAAAGCGTTTCGGCTATTAAGTTAGTGGGGACGCCGTCTCCCTTACAGATAATTTACAAGATAATCCCTGGTTTCCAACATTGATAATTCGAAAATAGCACATACATAAAAATATAGACATAAAATGTTATAATCACATATCCAAATAACCAAAATGGAAACAATTCAAACCATAAAAACATACAACGAACTAAGGGTACATTCATGTATAAGACAGTTGCGCTGTGAGACAAAAATATAAAATATAAAAGTAAAAATATACTCATGGCACATAGATTTTTGAAAGCGTAGGGCATACCGCGATAAATGAAACAGACCGTGTCGGACAAGCATTTCGACACCGAGGATTGTTAAACAGGGTGTTTTGACAGGGATAAAAGAAAGGTAAAAAGTACAAATGATATCTGCACCACTAGGAAGTGCCACTATCCCGAGCACTTCATGAATGACGCACACTAGTGCGCGCACCACATACAAAACTTATCTGGGCGCCCACACTCTCGATGAGAAGGTCGAGTGGGCTCTCCAGCCCCCTTTCATTGTGTCGAGTATGAGGGTTTCCTTATCTCGTTAACTGGCGCCGAGTTTCAGGAAAATGGGGTCATTCCTTAGGCACCAGCCTCCCCGGGCTCCTATGAATACAGGGTGTATTGACACTTCTTTATCCAGGTACTTATTGATGACGGCTTCGATGAATTCGGGCCTACTGCACTTGGAGAGTTTCCGGTCAAACGACTGTCCCAATGTGTCTGTGCCTTCTCAATGAATACCAAGTTCTGTCACGATCAGTTTGTTATCTTTGGTAAGAATTGCGTTCGGCTTGAGGAGCTCGCCGCTGGACAGCCGGAGGTGCGGTTCTTTGACAGCTTCCCATACTTTGTCGCTAGCCAGTTTGCAGATGGACGACATGACCTTGTCGTGCCGGCGGATACGTTAAGAGTAGGTGACGTCACAACGCTGCAGGAAATGGCAGAGAGTCTCTGCGGTCACATCCAGCTCTGCAACGGGTGAAATTCGACCTATTGTGAACGCCACCCTGTGTTGGCAATAGATTAAAACGGAGTAGAACGGTCTTGATATAATCCTGCCCGTTCCAGAATGGCGGAGGATTATCAATCCACCTAGATGCGCCTTTTAGTTGCCCTACCTACCAAAGTCCGTTACCCGAGACTGAGTTTTCAGGTTTTTGGTGCCAGAATGCACCCAACTTCCGTGCATTATCTCCGGATTCCCTGATCCAAGTTCGCCATTTGTCGCAAAGACGGGAAGTGTGGTTGTCCTGGACCGTTGCTAAGATGGTTGGATCGGAGGACTTACGCAGATTGCTGTGCCTCGCAGGTAAAGTACCCGGAATACGATGAATAAAGGGCACGATGCCCAAGCCGCCACTCTTCGTGGCGGCAATAGTGCAGCGTTAGACTTTGGCAGGTGAAGGATTTTCTTAACCGATAAGCGGATGAGGCAGTCGAAGTTGCCCAATATCTTAAGGGATATATCAGGGCTCTGAAGCCCGTAGGTGTATTTAGGCAGCAGGCAGTACTTAAGTACTGCTAACTTTTGCCAAGGCTTTAGGAGCGCTTTTTCAATGCGTTGTAAATTTGCGGGGAAGTTTGCAAGAGAAGTTGTCTTGATTCCCGTAATGGAAAAGGAGAATCCGAGGTATTTGAATTGCTCGGTATCGTTGAGATTTCTTAGTGGGGTCGCTCCGATGAATACTTGCGAGCTTGAGATGTAGAGCTTCTTCTTCGAAGGTAGTAGGTTGATGATTAGGCTGCAGCTTTTGGAGGGGTTGATTGTCATCCCTCTTTTCTCGAGGAAATCCTGTGTGAGCCGCAGTAAGCGCTGGGCCTCTTCCCTGCCGCTGCCCAATAGAATGAGATTGTCAGCATAGGCAAGGGTGGCCATCGTCTCTCCGACAAGTGATAGACCGCCTCCTGAGTTATTTAGGGCGCACAGTAATTCGTCGATGACCATATTGAAGAGGTATGGGGATAGAGGGTCCCCTTGTTTAACTCCTCGACGCATTTGGAAGGCGGGAGTTTGTTGATTCCCTGTTTGTATGAACGTGGATGCCCCAAGGTAGCTGTTGGTCACTAGTCTAACGAATTTGGGATTCTACCCGGAACCTGCGCAGTGCCCTCAACAGACTGTGATGTGATACGGTGTCGAATTCTTTGCGTAGGTCCAAGGTGACAATCGCTTTTTCCCGATGTCTCTTAATGATGGTATGCAGACTGAGAGTGTTCGCCAATACCCCATCGAGATTTCTAAATCCGCGCCGAAACGAATGTAACGGGAGAGCTGCGAACCGTTTTGCCAAAATTTTGTTGAAGATACTGTAGCCAATATTCGAGATGGTCATGGTTCGCCACCCATTAACTTGAGATGTATCGGCTCCTGCCTTAGGGATGAGGACCGTCCTGTTCGCGTTCCATGCGCGAGGTATTTCCCCGGACAATAGAACTAAATTATAAAGGAGCGTAGTGAGAGAGGTTGGAATTCTCTTGAAGTAGTTAATAGACAGCCCATCAGGCCTCTTTGAGCTGGACTGCTTAGAAGAGACTATTTTAATGATTTCCTCTTCTCTAATGGGGGCGTATATTCTTGTTTCGTGTTCCTTGTAGTCGTAGATTGGGGAGCTGCCTTCACCGGAGGCACCTCCAAATATGTCTTCATACGCCCGAGTGACCTCTTCCACGGATGGGGTAGTAGTCACTGATGTCCCCAGGGTCCCGTCAGTGACGCAATTGGCCAGTCGGGAACGGTCGGTGGTCCACATTCGTTGGGCTCTCCGATACAAGTTAGTTCTCCGGCGTTTATTGTGGTGTGGCTTTTCCTTTCTTTGTGTTGGAAGCTTCTTAGGGGATTTGGCTTCAATGTGCCCCGTCATGGCATCGTGGAGAGCATCAACGGCCTCCTGTCCTCCCTTTTTCGATAATAGGAATTTATTAATAATTGCTGTATTCTCCCGGTCGATAGCTTCCTTTTCCTTCTGCCTACACTGTGGGACGGTTCATCATCTCCTTCTTTAAAATCTTCGTCACATTCTCCCATGATAGTTTATTCGTTGGCGACACCGGAGGCAGTAAGCGGGGATGCCGGCACATTCTCAAGGAATAACTCGTCATCCTGGTCTGTTTGCGTCGCAGCAGCGATGGGTATATTCTCATCGCCGGGGGAACCGGCTTCTTCTATCTCATATTTGATCCGTTCTCTGAGGTTCCTATATTCGTCGGAGCGCCTTCTGGACTTAATGGATTCAACGCTTCTTCCAGGGAAGAGTTCTGCCAGATGCTGGTTCGTGTAGCGTCCTTGGTATCGTAGCTCGGCGCAAATCATATCGAGCGTTTCCAGCTACGACCACGTGGTGTATCTCCGTGTATCGGATCTTTCCGATTCAGTGTTGTAGACGTCAGGGTTGGAGAGGCGTTTATGTTGTTGCACGCCTCGTAGGCCTGCGAATTGTCGCCCGCAAACATCGCATTGGCCATAATTATGAACTTCAATGGGCGGTCCGTGGCAGAAGTATTTAACGTGGAGTAGATTGGCCCTTGAGGTAAAAACTTTGCCGCATACACATTGGTGGTCTCGATTTGCGTTTCCAGCTTCATTAGAAGTGTTAGTGGAGTAATCAGTGTTGGAATCGATTGGATTTTGCAGGTATCGGGGCAGAGGAACCAGTCTCAGCCCTTTGGAGTAATTGGAATTGAAACGATACCACTATAACACTACCAAAATCCACTGATAGTAGGTGGCCGCGTTAACGGAGGTTGGTTGTGCAGTCAGCGGTCGGTTGAGGCCCAGTAGAATGGCTTTACGGGGCTCTAACGTCGGACGGTCAACTTAATTTTAAACAGTTTTTATGAAAAATTTCTTCAGTCCTTCGCGGGCGCGAGTAAGGCTGAAAACATAGTGGAGCGAAGAGCATAGCGGTGATAAGGAGCGGAGAGCAGCGCGAAGAAAGAGCGTAGCGGTAACAAAAGAGTTGAGGTCACATAGTAAAGCGGCGATCATAGAGAAAGAGTGTTAAAAATAGAGTTATTATTAAGAGAAAATTCTTCAAATTTGGTATCTGTTACAAAAAAGTAATAAAAAACCTATATCGTGTTGGGTACATGTAATAAAAAGAGGGAGACGAGAACCTGGTGAGTTTCGTCATTTGTACAAACCGCTACGAAAACATCCAGCAAAATTTTACTCATATTTCCGAATGAACATATCAACGTTTAACTATATTTTGGGACATACTGAACATAAATTAATGCAAAAGTGGGCAAACTTCAACCTGAATCCTATTGGCCCAACGGAAGTTTTGGTTGTTACTTTAAGGTAAGTAAAATATCTTTTTCTTTTCAATAATGCAATTTAATCGTAAAATAACTATACTTTCTTGATATACAAATAGAAATGAAAAATTCTCGCGCAAATGCTTTGGTTTTGAATCATTGTAAATTTAAATATTAGTTTCATCTGAAAAGTTACTGAAATAAGATACAACTGATGCAGCGTTAGAAAAATCTGGGGTCGCTGGTTGCAATTGCGTTAGGTGCTGTGAATCATGATGGTGGACCTGAAAGTGGGTTTCAGCATTCTCACGAGGATTGGTGCCTGCATACTAATTTAATTTAGAACCTCCATACACAAAGTCGTAAACTAGTTCTTGCATTTTCATTCTTAGTAACACTTTTCTTTGTGCTGGAAGAGTACTAATATGCGGTAACAAACTTTGAAAAAATCTTGTGTCCTCATCTGGGATCTTGTCATGATTTTCCAAATATTTTAATTTTACTCTTTCCATTTCAATCAAAGCCGACCCAACATCTACATCGTTTTGCCTTTTTCGCTTCCTTTGTTTGCTAGTAGTTGGTGTGAGAATATTTTGTTTATTTTGTTCTTCTTGACATGATTTGCCAACAGATGATATTTGGGTAGTTGGCATACGAGTATCATGGTTAGTGGGACCACTTGTTTCATTTCGTTGTTCTTCACCAGAATGATGACACGATGACATTTCCTCACTACTATCAACATCGATTAATACCTGAGACTGTGTAGCCGAACATTGAGAAGCATAATTTTTTCCATAATAGTTTTGTGGACTGCCAGGTAAATTTCCACTGCTTCTCCTAGGAGTGAACTGATCTTTTGTGAAATATAAACTCTCAAGATACTTCCAAGAAGATTTCCAGTTTGATTCACATTCCCCATCTCCGGAACGTTGAACTGGAAGAGAGAAGAGAGACCCAAATTTAACTCTAACGGAGAAGTTATTGTTGGTGGACTTGGCATTGTTATAGCCAATGTGGAATGTCAACTACTGGTACTTAATAACGAAATTGAAGTCAGCACTCAAACTGAAGATAATGAACATAGTGTTTGTTTGAATTGAATGGGTACAACTTGTATAAGCAAGCAAAATGTAATGTAATATTTAGCTATCATTATGTACGATATGCTAATTTTATACATTTTACGATTTACAGAATGAATCTGGTAGCGGAGACTGGTCTAAGTATACACAAGCTACTTTAAGAACTCCAAGAAGGGATGTCCTTCGAGATGTGTCAAAATGTACAGTAAATATAAATGAAAATGCACACGCAGAGCTCAATTTTAATGATACTAATGACACTTATGATTATGATGTGGTGGAAGTTCCACAACAGGTGTCCACACCAGAGAGCAATTTTCGTACAAAATTAATGCAACCTGAATCATCTGCTCCCAAGTGAAGCTCTCTATCCACGAGACAACACCACAAGTAGAAGGCGTCCTATGATTTTCGAAAATAAAAATAATGAAATTATTGATATGAAAATTGGCGTACTTTCTTCTGCTAATGAACATGCTAGTGAGCAAAATGATCTCATAGTACAAATATACAAAGAGAAATTGAAACAAGAAAACTTACAAACCAAAATTTTAGAAGAAAATCTGCGAATTTTAAATAAAAAAAAATTTGGGACATGGTGTGCAGTCTAAACATAATGAAGATTAAAGGTCTACAGAAGATGATCGCTAACATGATCGTCGAAACTTCTAAAGGATTTGTATGTAATATTTTATTTTTAAATATGTAATATAAATACTATATATAATACAAATTATATTTTGATTTTGAGGGAATGAGAGTACACATTCAAAGATCCCTTACAATTATGCTTATATTACAAGTAGATACCAGTATTCAATTAAGACCAATAACTGAGTTACATCCTTCCGTGTTGTTCCATTCTAACCAACCTAGAAAAAGCAAAATTATTATATTATGTTTCTTACAATATTTGTGATAGTAAACCTTGTGAAATAGGAGTTGCAATGTTTCGCCTTTCACGGTGATGTGGTAACTGTTTTCTGGGAGTTACTTGCTCTCCAGCAGCAACCACAGGATCTGCCATGTCTTCTTCGGTTAGAAGTACATCCCATGGAGCAGGCAGTTCTAGGTCAGGATCGTCTGGGGGCACATCTTCCCCGCGCTGTCTCAGGATATTTTGGAGTACAGCAGTAGCCACAATTATAGGAAAAATATTGTCTAAGTTAACCCTCATCCCTAGAACCAAGACTGGGAAACGCCTTGTCCAAATGCCAAACAAACGCTTTACAGGATTTCTTGTTCTGATTTGAGATTCGTTATATAATTGTTCGGCTTCACTTTCACAATGGTCAAATGGAGTCATGAGATGAGTTTTACATGCATAACCACTATCTCCTACGAGGATACCATTTCCATATCTTCTATCTTCAAAAAGTGCTTTACGATAGCAGCTATTGACAATGTGGGAGTCATGTGTACTGCCCGGCCATCTTGCTACAATATATTTGAATTCTATATTGGCATTACATATTGCTTGAACATTTAAAGATAAGTACCCTTTCCTGTTATGATTATTATGATTATGTTATGAATATTGATATGGGTATTGCGTAGTGAAGCTATAGCTGCACTAACTCTATGAATAATTCTATGAGCAGTAGATTTTCTGAACCCACCAGTCTGCAGATGTCAGCTGATGACAGCCACTAGCATAATAACGCAAAGTACACACCAATTAATTCACTGGAGAAATCGAGTTATTTCTGTAACAGAATTTGGAGAAAGAGAATTGTATCAAAACTTTATTTAAAAGTAAAGCAATAAATTTAAGGTCAATTACCGGCCATGCGGATATTCTAGACGTTCTTCTATAGAATCTAAAACCTGTAGGGCCACTTCTTTGGAAAATCTAAACCTTTTCTTCAGTCAACATTGTCGAAGCCCTCAAAATGATCTTCTCCCTCTCGAATCCACCGAGAGCGTCGTGCCGCAGACCGGAAAGGGACAACTCGCCGCGGCCAACTCGCCGCGGCCGACTAACCGCAGGGACAACTCGCCGCAGAGACATCTCGCCGCAGGGACAGCTCGCCGCAGACGAGTGTTCAATAACTATGTGGAGCGTATTTTAGATATTAAACTGCTCAATTTCCAAAGACTACTTATCCGGGACAATTTGTTTTTTTTACTATGGAATATACTCGTATGCCGTAGTTTTTAATGCGAAATATGCGAAAAAGATGGTGTCGTAATAAAAAAAAATAACGAACATACACACGATTCCAACGCTGCGAAAGTTGAAGCAGACCAGGTTACTAGAGATTAAGAGACGTGCCCAGGAAACAATTACCTCACAAGTGATCATTCACTATATCAATGGAATTACTGTAGCAGGACAAGGACAACTTCCAACACTTTCTTCCCTAAAAAAAGTAGTTAGAAGAAAAAGAAATGAGGTACTGTGCGTTCCAGAAAATCCAGGAACTTTAAATAATTTGGAGATTCCCGAAAACTACAAGATGCATCTGACAGCTTTGGACGATGAAGAGGATTTTCTGTTAGCAGATAGCGGCCCAGCAGAAGATAGGATTTTAATATTTGGAAGGTACAGAATTTTACAACGTATCAACGATTGTACTGCTCTTTATGTCGATGGCACATTTAAGACATCCCCTCAGCTCTTTAATCAGGTGTACGTGATTATAGTACCCACATGTGGAGGAGTTCACCCCATTGTTTATTGTTTACTCCCAAACAAAAATAGGTCATGACAAATTGTTTGGAATATTTAAGGACTTGATTCTAACTTTGCGGCCCAATAGAAGGATTGAATGAATTGTAGAGGATTATGAAAACATAAACATCCTGGAGTATCTTCGTGGTTTATTCCATAATTATAGCATGGATTAGGATTAGTATTAATATTGTATTTTTTTGGGTAATTGTCACTGACAACAAATATCACATATTTGTAATTTTTTTTTTTCGAATTTTTTGTAAAAAGAACGAATTTTAGGTTAAAACTTGAAACCTACCCTTTCTGATAAAAAATGTTTGTTTTACCTTCAACTTTTTCCGTCACTTTTTAAATTTCACGTTAAAATAACTTAGATTCAATAAAGAAATTAAAAAACTTTCCAATCAGCTGCTCTAACTTTAAATTCAAATTATGAGAAGTTTGTAAAAGGAGGCATACGAATATATTCCATAATAAAAAAAACATAAATTGTCCCGGATAAGTAGTCTTTGGAAATTGAGCAATTTAATATCTAAAATCCGCTCCACATAGTTATTGAACACTCGTCTGCGGCGAGCTGTCCCTGTGGCGAGATGTCCCTGCGGTGAGTTGTCCCTGCGGCTAGTCGGTCGCGGCGAGTTGGTCGCGGCGAGTTGTCCTAGACCGGCCACAGACTCATTTTCATCGTCACTACTATCACTTTGAAAAGCAATATCATAAATACGTAGAAAAGCACCCATTACTTCAAGAAGTTTTTAAAATTTACCATTGTATCTTCGAGATGAAGTAGTCCATGACTCTAAGATGGGGGAGCAAATCACATAAGTGAGTATCTCAAAGTCAACACTCCATCCCATTGAAACACTTGTCAATTGTCGATTTTTTATTATAAAAAGACATATTTCGGGTCCCTAAGACCCATCTTCAGTCTAACCCTGCCCAAAGAAAATACAATTAGTTGGTTGTCGAGACTTGAAAGGTAGTAGAGCTTACCCGTCGGTCAAGAACATAAAATAATTACACAAAGGACCGGACAGTTAAAATTGTATAAAAACCACACTCCTGCTGGGAGGGGTCGACGAGTACTAAGTTCGGTTACCATTGTATTTTGTACTGTTTACACACTTATTCGAGGTTATCTTTAACTCCACAAAAATCCCCAATTCAGACAAATCACGATTATTTGAGATAACTGAGTTTTACTGATTTTGTGAAACGGTTTAACACCATATTCGCGATTAAGATGGTCAGTTATCGTATAAAACTGATCTAACTGTTGGTGAAACTCGGCCTAAAGAGTCATAGTTACTCCCGGCGTTTACCCGCGCTTGCTCGAATTTCTTCACGTTGACATTCAGAGCACTGGGCAGAAATCACATTGCGTCATCACCCACAGGGGCTATCGCAATGTTTTGTTTTAATTAGACAGTCGGATTCCCCCGGTCCGTGTCAGTTCTGAGCTGATCGTCGAATGGCGGTCGAAGAGTACACCCGGACACCCCCCGGAGGGGGCGCACCCGGGACCTCGCAGCAAGACGGTTCCGCGGGTGACCAAGGCACGGGACCGGGGTGCGGACCGATGTTAAACCTTTATTAAGTACGAGTACAAGAAAGTTTCTCGATTTCTCCGATTCAACCCTTGAACATAGTGGCGGAAAAATATACAATACTAAACCAATCGAATATGTATATTGGAATGATGTCAATGAATTAGTCGATAGAATGAGATTACTGGTAGCATCGAAACAAGCTGGAAATACATCGCAAGACAACGAGATATCTTCAATTGTAGAAGAACTTCGCGAGTCCCGAGTTGCATATTAGAGGTTAGACAAATCTCAAGGTGCCTCAGTAGCAGCAGTCCAAAGAGAAAATACAGCTCGTCAATGAATTACACAAACCGATCACAAAACATTTCCCTCAACGACGTACCATCCTGAAAGGGATAGATGATTTATGGCAAGCCGATCTCGGTCAAATGGATATGTATGCGAGTCAAAACAAAAAGTTTAAATACATATTGGTTGTGATCGATTGTTTTTCCAAATTCGTATGGGCTCGAGCGTTGAAAACGAAATCTGGGCATAAAGTTAGCGGTGCTTTTGCTCTCATTCTCAGCGGCAGTGTTGGTAGACGCCAGAAACCTTCAAACGGATCTAGAAGAAGAATTTTTCAATTCACATTTTCGACAGTTAATGAAAAAGTACACCATTAATCACTATCACACGTATACCTATCTGAAAGCCGCCATTGCCGAACGAATGATTCGTACCCTACAACAGAAACTATACAAGTATTTAAGCCTAAACGGAACCTATAGATGGATAACATTTTACCTGATATCGTGAAAAATTACAGTGAACGACAACATCGTACTACTGGCATGAGACCCTGTGACGTAGGCGTAACCAAAGAAAAGAAATTGGTTAGTGGTGTATATAGTCATATTAAGAGCACGACTCCACGAAAATTTAATGTTGGCGATGTGTTTCGAATAAGTAAAGTAAAGCATGTGTTTGAAAAGGGTGACAAACCTAATTGGACCACGGAACATTTTAAAATTTCCAAAATCCGAATAACTAACCCAACCACATATCTCTTGGAAGATATGGACGGCCGATCAATAGAGGGGGGATTTTACGAGCAGGAACTGCAGAAAAAAAACAACCAGACGTTTATCTTGTCGAAAAATTTTACGAAAAAAGGGAAATAAAGGCTATGTGAAATGGCTCGGTTTCGACAACTCTTACAATAGTTGGATAGATGCGTCAAATCGATTATAACAACAAGCATAAATTTGATGACTCTGGGTGGGAGGTGCACACCCTTAAAAGAACTAGTAACCTGATTTTCATCTTCAGTTTTACCGCAGAAATGAAGCGTCACGTTTCCGATACCAATACCACTACTGATCGAGGTGTATTACGGGATGTGCTATAAATGAATCATGAAATTGTGTCACCGTCGTCAAACGTTAAAAAGAAGGGAAGGAGGAGGGCGACGATGACGAAAAAATCCAGACACCGCCTTACATGTTTGTGGTAAAAGATTTGGAAGGTATTAGATGTATGTAACATTGCAGTTGAAAGAAAATCGATGAAGGATGAAATCGAAACAGATTCCCCCACCACCGACACCTTACCGACAGTAAACAATGAATAAACTTCCTAAACGTAAACCGTACCCCGCATCGCTCAACCCCAAAAACAAGAAGAAGAAGAGAGAAGACCTACCGCCGCCGCCTCCTCCGCCGCCCCCGGCAGAATTCCAAATACCATCCATAGATGAGGAAGAATTGGAAATTTTTTTAATGGAAGCTGTTAATACATCGATCCAATCACCCATCACCATCCACTCGGGCTCACATGTCCCGAGGAAGAGTTTTGCTTGAATTCAACATTTTCTTGTGACAAGGGCGGATGGTCCTTGGAAGTGGGGCTGTTACCTTCGAGAAATTTCGATGTTCACATTAAAATGGGGATAAATGATACGACTTTCATGCTGTTCACCTGTGATGAGTGGGGGAAGTTCATAGACCATTTGTGTTGGTTGGCGAAATATTTCGAGTGTGAAATATCCGATTTGAGATTCGTCTGCGCGAACACTATCGTGATTTCTAATGTTACCAATACAGACTTCAAAATGATTTCCACAGTGAAAGATGCTGTAGAATTGTATTTAACTGTGAATAATGTAAGGAAAATTTGTCGAATGTACGAATCGTTTGTAGCAAAGAAAATCGAACATTTGAAAATGTTGGACTTTGTAAAATATTATAGAAATTTTTTAAATATTATATCGAAGCTCCTTACTACTAGTACTTATAATGTTGATGAGGTAATTTTTGCTTTTTGTGACATCTCCAATTCCTTAGAGAGTTACTGTATTAGAGAATGTATGTATTATGATAAACATATATTATTACCCGAGTTGAATGAGACTAATAAAGGATAAAGGGTTTGGAAAGAGTAAATAACGAAAATAGTTTATTTGAAAGCGTGTGTTTTTATTTAATTACAAGTAAGCCGGACACACACACACACACACTATCACAACGGGAGCAAGAAAATTTGATAGAAGAATTAGATTTAGACGCTTCGGACTCTGAAATAGAGTATGAAAATGTAAATGAATCGAATGAAGAGAATGAAGATGTAAAAGAAACTTTCGGATACAGAAGACAACCTAGAAGTAGAGAGCGAGGAAGATTCTGATCAAGAACCTGAGCCTCATTTTGATCAAGAACCTGAACCTCGAGCAGTTGCAGGTTTGAGAATACCAGTATACAGCGCAAAATCGGGTCTAGAGTGGAAAATTCGGCCATTCGTTAGAACCAAAAGGGGCCTTAGAAATATTGTAACTGCCTGTCCAGGTCTTATCAAATACAGTGAAAAGGCGAGTACACATCTGGAATTTTTTAACTTGTTTTTTTACCACTGAAATGAAAGACTTGATTTGTCGCTTTACTAACGAGGAAGCCGCTAGATATTATAATGAGTGGAATAAAGCACATCCAAACAAATCAAAGAAGTGGACTTTTCTTGAAGCCGATGAACTGGATTGTTTTATAGGCATCCTTCTCAAAGCTGGAGATCTAAGGTGCAGAAAGCAATCTACTTGAGAAATGTGGACCACTGGCACTTCAGTTCGTCGATCGTTTTTTACAGCTGCCATGTCCAGAAATAGGTTTGAGCTTTGAGCAAATATCTTGCTTTCTGCGTAGTGATGACAAGCCTACTCGAAAAGTTAGAAGAAAACTTGACAAAATGGCGGCCATTAGTGATGTTTGGAACATGTTTGTAGAAAATTGCAATAGGCTTTTAAACCCTATGAGAACATTACAGTTGACGAACAGTTAGTGTGTTTTAGGGGTAAGTGTCCCTTTACACAGTATTTAAATCAAAACCAGGTCGGTACGGTATAAAAATTTGGGCTGCTGCTGATGTAAAAACAACGTATCTGTGTAATCTACAAGTGTACACTGGAAAGCTTGCGACTGGAAAAGCTGAAAAGAATCAGGGGTATCGTGTAGTCTCGGATTTGACAGAACCATACCAAGGCAGCTGGCGCGGTATTACGACAGATAATTTTTTTACTAGCGTTCCACTTGCAAATAACTTGTTGACAAAAAAATGTACTCTTCTGGGAACATTTCGGAAGAACAAGCCAAACACACCTCCACAGCTTACTAAAACCTCTGAACCTGCAAACCAAAAGAGAGCTATTCTATTAGAATAACATCAAATCTGATAAAGAAGCTACTCACTAAGCCCGGCAAAGGGACATCAAACCAACAAGGTTACCACAGAGAGCGATATGCATTGGTTTCAACAGAATTGGTAACTTACATAGTAACAACTGGAAAAAATATTCCACTCTGTCATGAATATGTCTACAAACGAATAGATGAAACGTCGACAATTCATAAACACAACGTGTTTCATTTAATCCTGGGGAGGTTATCAGAAAAACCACCACAACATTCATCCTGGTCCCCGAGAACGAACACCACAACATGTTTTTCTACAAAATTACAACTACATATTTTAATGGATATTACGTATTATATAATACAAAAACGATTTACAACGCACCCAAGCCGGTTTATGTGTTCACACACATACGGTCTTTATACAACTCTAACAGTGTAGTAGACATTTTCTGCATGCGTGCGTGCGTGGGCGTGTTTCTAGGGGAGAGAAAGCCCACCGAAAATCAGAAAAATCACTTAGTAATTTGGTAATGGCTATAAGGCAATGTGTTATAGGTTTTCGGTATCAAATGCCGTTTATCGTCAAACGGGCTTAGCCCAATTTTCGTTTGTTCAACACTAAATACTTGGTGTGCAAAGGATCGGATAGTACACTCTTTAAATTAGCTCTTTTAAATTCTTTAAACAATTCTCAGAATCATTAAACGTCAGTTTATTTTTGACTACGTTATACTTCACACCTTTGGATTTTTTCGTAACCCGACTGCCCAAAAGCTTAAAAGTGTACATTTTCGACCGGAGACCAATAAAATGTGTAATGATTTTACCGTTCGTTTCATCTTTCATTAAACCTGAAACTTTTTTATTTACCAATAGCATACTGTATACGTTAACCTGTTCATAATAAGAAATATCGAATTTTGACAAGTCAGATTTAATGACTTCCTCGTACGCATCTTCGCACCATAACTCATAGATGAAGCTGTCGGTGTCTGTGTACAAAAGTTTACATTTGTCAGTTCTCCCACCCATTTTCGGTAACACGTATTGATATTGAAACTCATACATGTATACAATTTTTAAATATCCAAAATGGACATACCTATATACGAAGGTTTATTAAATACCAATTCTGCTTTTTTTAATTCGATAATCAACAGATTTTCATCCAAAATCAGTCTACTGTGAAATAGTGAGTATGCTATGAAATTTTTAGCTCCATACCGCCCTTCCCATGTTTTGGCAGTTTTCAAAATACGGTGTTTTCGTATATTTTCCATCGTTTTTCCGAATACGGCGTTATTAAAGAGTTTATAAAGATTTTTGATTATAGGTTTTATAAAGGGTTTCAACCAGGTGCTTTGTCGAAATTTTAAAACCTTATGTATTTTAGTTAGGACTGAACCGTTCGCTAGAGCCTGTTTTAAATTTCTATAATGTACAATATACTCTTTCTTATTGTACAAAATAGCCATTAATTTGGAGATTTTTGAGCTGGGGGGCAAGCGATGCTCGGCAGCGAAGGGGAAATCTTTATGTAGATTAGAAGCATTATAAGTGTCTATATAGGGTGGTGAAATTTTCGATGCTCACCATTGTTATCTAGAAAACGGTAAAAGATACAGGATGGTTTAAATTAGAGAAAAGTTGCCTTCTTTCATGCAGATTATAAATCTGAAAAGAAATCTCCGATATGTTGATTGGTTCTTGAATTATAACGGAAAAACTGGAAATTGCTTTTATCGAAAAATATTATTATCTCTTCAACCATTGACACTGTTGCAATAACACTTGGCAGTGTTATGTTTTTGATAACGCTGAGTCAAAAAACGTTAACGGAAATTTTCTAGATCGTGTGGATTTCAAGCTGCGATAGTCAACTTTTTTATTTCTTATCGGCGCCATATTGGATTTTAATGCCATTAGATAGACAAAAAAAATAGCTTTTTGGATCCCTAATTCGTTTGCACTAGCCATTTTTTTTTCTAATAATAAACCATTAGATTCAATAATTTCTGGAATAATTGAAATTCTAGCTATCGGGTAAATAGCGTAGACCGTGAAAAAACAATTGAATCTATAATAATGAAACCCACACATTTTTAGAGAATTTATTAAAAAAAAAATTCAATACTTAAAAAGGTGTAAATGCATTCAAAACATAGAACTTTTTTTGAAAACTAATTTATGCGTATTTACAGTATAACCAAATAAGCTTGTAGTCTGACCTTGACTTGCGCACGGGAAAAATGTAGTGGTCCACTATTGGTGGAAACAGTTAATTGTATCTCGAATGTGCTAGAGTGAGTGCATGAGTGTTTTCTAATACATTCTCTCTACCCACTCTGCACATCTCAGACGTCAGGCTTAATTTGGTTCTACGTTCTACTGTAATAATTCATAGGAATTGTTCAAAGTGTCCGCCATTATTTTCTATGCAAATATTAACCCTCAAATTCATTTCATCCACTGCTTTCCGAATAGTCTGCCTTGAAATGGACTGAATGGCATTTTGAATTTTGAAACGAAGGTGATCGATGTTTTCTGTTGCGGTTGCATACACATCGTCCTTTACTTTGCCTCACAGAAAGTAATCCATGGGACTTAGGCAAGGTGATCGTGGAGGCCAACGAACAGGTCCAAACGTGCCAAGCCATGAATTTGGAAATCATGCATGTAAATGATCTCTAACGATGCGAGAGTTGTGAGAACCAGCTCCGTCTTGTTGAATCCACTCAAGATTACGAAGTGTTATTCATGACAGTTCGTCTAACTTCGTCTAAATTAGTTTCTAGAAAATTTAAGCAGGTAGGCCCATCTAGATGTCCATTAATAAAAAATTGACCCAGAACAGTATCATCTAAAATGCCAGCCCATACGTTTAGAGAATATCGAATTTGAGGCCTTCTTTGTCTAATCAAACGTGGATTCTCTGTGGCATAATGATGGAAATTTTTTCTATTGAACATTCCCGAGTTTGTAAATAGAGATTCATCAGTCCATAGGATTTTTCTTGGGAAGTATGGATCCTGTTGCAGTTTGTCACAAAACCAATAACAAAAGTCCAATCTCCTGTTACCATCACCATGATGAAGAGTCTGTACACGAATGAATATGTAATCATGGAACTTCAGTTTTTTTATTATTTTCCTTACAGATGAATCAGCAATACCTCATTCTGCAGCAATTTTACGACTGGAATTCTCTGGGTCTATCGGTAATTGAGCCAAAACATTCACTTCGTTACCATTGACTTGTTTCCTATGTTTCCTATGTGTCCTTCTGACTCTTCCACAAAACACCAAATTTCTGGAAATTCTCGTGTAGATAGTTCGGTGGGGTTGCTCCCTATCTGGATACAAATTTAAATAAGTTTCAGCTGCCAATACAGAATTCCTGTTGCTGCGAATGTATATGTTGTACATATCTAGCTTTTTGTCATCACTGAACATGTTGGCAATTAAGAAACACTAGGCACTATACATCACTTGCATACAAACTGTCAGTTTTATTATTATAGATTCAATTGTTTTTTCACGGTCTACGCTGTTTACCCGATAGCTAGGATTTCAATTATTCGAGAAATTTTATATCTAATGGTTTATTATTAGAAAAAAAAAGGCTAATACAAACGAATTAGGGATCCAAAAAGCTAATTTTTTTGTCTATCTAATGGCACTAAAATCTAATATGGCGCCGATAAGAAATAAAAAAGTTGACTATCGCAGCTTGATATCCAGACGATCTAGAAAATTTCTGTTAACGTTTTTTGACTCAGCGTTATCAAAAACATAACATTGCCAAGTGTTATTGCAACAGTGTCAATGGTTGAAGAGATAATATTTTTCGATAAAAGCAATTTCCAGTTTTTCCGTTATAATTCAAGAACCAATCAACATATCGGAGATTTCTTTTCAGATTTATAATCTGCATGAAAGAAGGCAACTTTTCTCTAATTTAAACCATCCTGTATCCTGTATCCTGTATCTCCTGTATCTTTGTATCCTGTATCTTTTACCGTTTTCGAGATAACAATGGTGAGCATCGAAAATTTCACCACCCTGTATACTTATTGTTCGCTTCGGAAAAGCAATTGAAACATATGGAAATTCCACCGCGTAGGGCGCGCTCTATAAACATTATCTGATCGACATCACGTAAACTCTAATTTACATTGTGTGAATTTAAGCATACAATCCCACGTGTATACCGGCATCGTATAATACCATGCCGGATCTAATTTGTCGGTGGCAATACAATTTTTTCTCAATTTTCAAACACATCTGCCAAAAGCAAGACGTGAGTTTGAAATAGATGTCCGAATATTCCCCCAAATTTTGAATGTTAAACGCTCTCCAAACCTCTTGTGCGTGTGCATACTTCTCAGGACTAATGCTTTCATCCGTTAATCTGTTGTGAAAATGGTCAATGGATGGCAATTCAGTTTCGTTTAACTTATCCGGGTGGGAAATATAATCGTAACAAAAAACCACCTTTTATCGTTAGCAAATTAAATTTCTCATCTTCGACATACCCTAATTCACTTCTTACAATTACCAGACTATCTTTTTGCATGATGGAGACCAATTCATCTAAAGATGTGCCCAAAAATCGAATTGAATCTATAAAACGGAATTTTATTTTCATTTCCTCGTCATATTGTGTAAATAAATATACCGTTCCTTATTATTTGGTAGGATGCTTAATCTCCCCGATTTGGCCAAATCCTTATTTAGAAAATGTGATTCGTAACCCCACGGATTATGAAACACTATGGGGATGATAAAGAGCTTCTTAAATGAGAGGTTACATTGCGCATACGCGTACCCACGTGCATCCCCAGTAAAATGATTATGGTCTAAAACAACCTTATCCTTGGGTCCAAACGGTTTCTCGCAAATGTGGTAGATAGTTTTCCTTCATTGTATGCTAGGTTTGATATTTACAGGAATAATTTTCTTCATTTTTGACTCTGCCAATTTTGCCACCTTTTTGCAACAAAAGTGTCATCAAGCCCCTCCAAATTCCTTCAAAATGTGCTTAAGTTATGAAAGGTGCAGTTTGTTTCAAAATAAAATTTCTAAATTCGACATAGTCATATGGGAGAAACGATATTTTATATTCATTGGTAGTAGTACAAACTTTCACATGAGCATCAAACTTTTCTTGTTTCTGAAAGTAGTTCAAGCATCTCTCACAAATGAATTTCTTATGCTCGTTCTTATTTAGCTGTGCCGAAACTAATCTAGACAAGTGTTTAATATAGCAGTAATGGTATTTAATTTCTGCATCTTCTTCTTCATTATCAACTTCAACATCCCCCTCATTGAATTTTGGATAATATGTATTTTGAATTAACAACAAATTTACATGTCTCTCTACCTTATTCTTTGTTAATCTAACCGGAACTACAGAGTTTGTTTTTCTTTTGCAATTCTAAACCATAAACGTTAACAGATGTCATTAGCACTTTCAAACTTGGAAATTTAGTGTAGCGGCATCGGAGCCTCTAAATTTTCCGTAATTAACACTGATATATAATTCGGATATGAAGGTGTAAAATTTCTATGATTATTTGCAGGGAAGAGGGCACCAACAATAGACCAATAATAACGTGCGTTATCATTAATGTTGCGGATATTGATAACTGCTTTTTTGTTTTCAATTTCCACAGGTAGCTTAATGAAAGATTTGCCGTTACCTATTTCATATTTCTTAATATTAAATTCTATAAAAATTATACGTCTCAGGGCCCAGCCGGAGAGGCGTACTTAAAATTCAGACATTTTGTTGGAAATTTTATCCTGTATGTGAAGTAGAAACCAGCTGTGTACATTTGTTCCTCCATCAAGTATTTTGTTCCTGGTATAAAAATATTTATATTCCAAAATATCTCGACCATTAGATTGTTTTATGAATTCTCCAGAGAAGTTAGCATTCACTTTGACAACCTTGAATTTCCTTAAAACAGTTTTAATTTTTTTTTGAAACAATGTTTCAGCATCTGCCAAAAATTGGACTATACACTTATGAGTAAAATTAATAATGACACCCGTCCTAATTCTACACTTGAAACACGAAGTGACATCTTCACTTTTTACCCTATGCTCTAATTCATTAGAAATTCCCGCTCCATGAACTGTTCTCAAATAAGTTTTTTTTAAAATACTTTAAATTCTGCTCTATTATCGTTTGTATTTTACGAATTTTGTTAATAGATAAATTGTTCTCTCGCAGTACACGGTTACATAATATAATGTCTTTGAGTAGGTTTCACCCACACAATAAAATGGCTGTCCCTGTACTCTTTCAATTTCTGAATGAGTACGGCGCATTTCTTAATAACGGTGACTACGTTTATTTTGGTTTCTCTCTCTCTCTCTCCTTTTACACAAAATACACACACACTCCCCTTTATACTTTGGTAATTTCAAATTTTATTAATGTATTTCCGGAAGGAGTGCCATGAAGCCCCACAAGTGCCCCTCCGTTCGGTTTAACCTAATTAGGGGAAGGTCTTTTTCCTTCTGCACACATGAAGCCCCAAAAATGCCCCTCCGTTCGGTTTAACCTAATTAGATGAAGGACTTTTTCTTTTAGCACATATGAAGCCCCACATGTGCCCCTCCGTTCGGTGTACCTTAATTAGGTACAGGAATTTCGCGCAAACCTATCAAAATTTAGCGCGAACGACGTCAGTGTGGGGCCTTCGGGTGGAAAAGCCCTGTGGAGGCCTGGGGCCCAGATTATGGAGCGCTGATGTGGGCCTTAGGTGGGGTGGAGGGTAGTGGGAGGGGGAGGGGGATGAGGCGGGTGGTACGCGGACCTGGTAAGAAACTGTCTCCTGGAAAATCGAGCAAGTTTATGGTGTAAATAAAAAAATACAGTAAGTGTAAATGGCACCCACTGTTTCAGAGACTATATTTGAAAGTAAATGTACAGAAATTCTGAAAGAATAACTTAAACTTTGGTATGTTTCAACACTGGCTAAATATCGTAATGTGACCAACAACCTAAAATATGAATAGGATAAGTGGCTACTTTTACTATAATATGTTATTCCATTACCTTGTCCTCATTGATATGCACTCGCGTAAATGAGTGTCCTGCCGTTTTATGAAGGGCTCAACCATTTGCAACAAATGAGTGAAGGAATTATATGTCATGCGGCAAATTTTTTTTAAAACTGATTGGATCTTTATATTTCAATTCTCTGAATACAAGATTCGACATACCTCTACCATAGTCTCGCCGTTGAAGCCACTTTCGAGCCCAAAGCCTTTTCGTCCTACTTTTATTTACTTTATTACGAAGCATTTTGTTCCTCTGTTCCACTATAACTTTGAGACATAACACCATTCCGAGCAATAAAAAGTCCTCTGGAATCATTTTGTAATACACCGTTAAATCACCATCAATACGAATATTACGAAAGACAATATAACCTCAAACTCAAAATGTTCAATATTTTATTTGAAATCATATGAATACGTCACATAGTGTAAACGTAAACTTACCAAAATCACATATCATATTTCATACCAATTTCGTATGATAAAATCACATGACAAAATCATATGAAATATCACATAGTGTAAAGGTGTCTTTACCTTTTGTTCCAGGCAACAATTTTATCGTGTTCTGGGATCGGGTACGAACCTGGGTATTGGGTGAAGCTTTCTTCCATTTGAAAATCTTGTCTTTCCCAAAATAGTACTTTTCGGGGTCATCTTCTTCCGTTTCTTCTTCTGAATCTACTTCCGATATGTCTTGCTCTGACTCTGTATCATGTTGGTAGTTTTCCACGGCCACATTCACTTCTGCTTCACCCGATTCCTCCTCGTCCATTGGGCTTTCCTCCCAACTCGATATTTCGTTGAACCAATTGCGCCATACCTTAGGATCCCCGGAAATCTCTAGACGTCTTCTTTTTAATGCAGACATTTTAATTCATAGATTTTGCTATAATTGATTGAATTGCTGTATACATATTATTAAATGAAAGAGTAACACTTACCTGAATTCGTGAAAAAATAAAATTCATAATTCATAATAATAAATAATAAAATTCGTAATAAAATTCAAAAATCCTTCAATCAGAATAAATGTTACGCAATTGGGCGCGCGGGCGCGTAGGCCTGACCGAGGGTTAAATAGTTTTTTACTAATAATAAAAGGAATTAGGAGTGTCCCAAAACTCCGAACACCCTCAACGCTACCTGTATGACGACACGTAGGTGATGAAATTCTATTTACTTCCTTTTAAATGTAAAAAAATAAAAGGGGAATAATAGGCTAACTAAAGTGCAGTGAAGAAAGAATCACGAGCACTCCCGACTAGCTCATGTGGGAAATTATATAGCGCCACCAGAATTTTGTAGTTAAATCCTGGAAGCCTTTTTCGATATTGAGAAAACTTCACTGTAACCCAGATGTCCTATAGTGGGAGTAGACAAACGAGGTGATCTCAATAAAAACATATATTAACAAATATCCCAATAATGATCAGTAGCGTCACCAGGAATTTTTTCAGGGGGGGCACACATGCATTAAAGTCTTGGGATGACAGGTGTTAAAAATCAACGCCTATATTAATTTTCAAATCATATATTTTTGGTTTCAGCATAATTCTCATATATCAAACACACGTAGAATATACTTAAGCTAATATAATTCTTCTATTCTTATCGACACTTGCAAACCTGTCGACCACTAAATCCAAGTCTATGCTTTTTGCAATTTTTTTCTCTACGTACAAGATGGCAAGATCATGTAGCCAGTCATCACCCATAGAATTCCGCAAATAATTTTTGACTCTTCATAGAAGAGAAGATTCGCTCACACCTCACACACCCCGCACTCGAAACCGGTATCGTAATTGATATAATAGCGAGATTAAATGTCTCAATGAAAGCATTTTTGTAAACACTCAAAACGTCAATAACTTTCATAAAAGTGTCAATTTTTGTATTTTTTTTTACTTTCCCATATCTGACTGGTTTTCGGAAAAATTTTGAGCTCACTTTTCAATGATTCTATATCAATAGCATAGTGGATTGCCAAAGGTTAAAGTTTTTCATCACTCAAGAAATCAGGATTCTTCGGATCCAATCAACTTATTGAACTGATTATTTCATCATTAGCGCTAAATCTGGCCGTCAATTCGGTCGTTAATCTACCGAGAATCGGATAAAAAATACGAGTCCTTAAGCCTTCCTTGGAGAAAACTTCCTCGCTTTCAAGGTGAGATAAATGTTCAGAAATCACATATTTTTCAAATCTTTTCGAAACCTGACGAATCCTTTTTAAAGTTCTCGCCCCGCTCATAGATCGATCCTCGTCGTTAGATGTCGGTACCAGCGGTATATCTACTTCATTTTCGTTGCAAATATGCAGGGTTTCCCTCCACATGTTGTCCAGAGCTGAACTTTTGGAATTTGTTTCCTGGCTAATCGTAGATGTCAAAGAAGATTGATTTTGATTTAAATCTGCAATTAGTTTAACCCTCAGATCTGATAGTGTCCTGATCAAAGAAGTTACAAGTACACATCCTGATGCTATATTGGCATCAACTAATTGCAAGTAATCACTGGTCCCTTTAAAAAGTCCAAGCAAGTATGTGTACATACACAAACTGAAAACAAAGTTGAAATATATTTGCAAAAGTAAACCCTCTGCGGATCTTGCAGGTTTTTCCAAAATAACTTTGCGTAGTAGGACTAATATTACAGGGAATATTTCTTTTACGGCGATACAAGCATGCACTTGAGCAGACCACCTCGTCAAAACGATTCACTTAAGTTCAATGCGTTGCTTTGTCGGGCGCATTTGATCTTGTATTTCGACAAACATGGAGTGAATTGCTGACCCAGAAATGAAAACATACATCTCCAACAGACTAAAAAAAATCCATTCGCGGAAGGTACATTTTTCCATACTTCGACCAATACCTAATTAAGTCGATGGTTGTAACAATAGACATAAATTGCGTTTGGCACTTCGTTTCTAAAAAGTGTTTGTACACCACTAATTTCCCCATTCATGCACTGGATCCATCATAATTTTGAGCTACATTCGAGCTCTAACTGATCACACTCGTAGTTGAACAATAAATGGATCATCATTGGGGGTGGCCCCATGAGAACTGAGGGGGAGCAGGCCCACCCCGGCCCCCCCTTGGTGACGCCTCTAATAATGATTAACTAGTAATCGTTCGTACACACAATATGCCTGAAATGCTTAGGTAAAAAAATGGAAACGGGCTAGGCACAAGGATAATTTACAGCTATACTCGTCCTCAGTGAAACACGTGCGACAATACCCAGCACCAGAGTAATAATGAATAATGGCCGCACTTTTGTCCAGGCAAGAGATGTAAAGAAGCATATTTTTGAGAGTCGAGGGTAGGCTACCCACCATACCGTTCACCGCGAAACCAAACCTATCACAGATAGCTGGCGACCGATAAGGGAATGTTCAATCTACCATTGCTTAGTTATCCAAATGAATCTCGAGTAAGCAAATTTCCCCCATCAAGTTGTCAGATACCACAGTGAAATTTGTCGCTAGTTGAGGACCAGTAATTGTTATTTATAAGCCGTTACGTCTGTCTGTCTATTGTGAAACGTTACCGGCGTTTAGATATAAGCTGCCGATTTATTTGTTATTTGTTATTGTTCGTAAATTGTTTAATGTCCCCCGACCGATAATTTTTAAGCCGTCTGAGCTATTCGTTAAACTGTTAAACTATATGTTTAACCGTCAACTGTGAAAATGTCCGTTTTTCCAACCGCCCTGAATTAATTTTCCATCGTCGCATTGAGGAAAAATTAGTTCAACGCTACCTTACACCCTCTCTCTCTCTCCCTCGCTGCTCAAGAGACCGCCTTCTCCAACATTAGACAATCCTATATAATGTACTTTGAATTCCAGAGTGATGGTAGTGTTGATGGGTTTCTCGGATAATTAAATCAGTTACATGATGATAAGACGGTAGGAGGATTGGATATTTCTGATCAAATGGTATATCGGAATCTTTCAGTCGACCGCCAACACAAAGCAAGCCATGCTGATCTATAAATGGATCGAGTGAAGACAATTACAATCCTTTGAGTGGCTTGAAGTTTGATAAAGTTTCTATATCCACACTAAACTGCTGTCTTTGGATACTTCTCAGAATCCGATTCTCGGCCTCCAATTTTTCGGACACACTTATGGTTTTGGAGTTATATGGATTCGTGGGCAGCATGCGCAAGCAAAATGCAGTAGAATTGACCAAGGTCGAATAGGAGGAGAAACGATCGAAGATTTCACATTTTACATGTGTGGATATAAGACACGTTTTCTTTACACCAGGCAAATCTGCCGACGAAGACTGAATAGACACGGGCCACGAGGTTTCATTTTGACTTAGCCACGCGAATCCAGAAAACCACATTTGATTATTATAGAATTCGAAAGGGAAATTCCCCTATGACAAGGCGTCTGCCGGATTGTCTTGGGTCCTCACATGTCGCCATTCGATGTTACCTTCTTACGCTTGGATTTCTCGGACACGATTAGTTTCAGATACCTTCAGAATCAAAGGTGATTTTTGGAGCCATTGAAGGACAATCATTGAATCTGACCACAACGGGACACGGTCAATTGAAAAATGAAAGGCTGAACACACCGCCCTGTATAAACGAGCGAGTAAGGGAATCGCATAATTCCAATTGAGGGATACCTCTCTTCTTGAGTGGTGCGACTCGGGATTTAGAACAAGCAAGACGAACTGGTATATTTCCGCGATTATCAATCGAACGCACATACAAACAAGCGCCGTAACCGTTTTGACTGGCGTCACAAAATCAATGGATCTCGAGGTTCACAGGATTGCTAAGTATGATACGACGATAAACTGATACTGTCCCCATGTGGTTTAATTGATCTGTAAAGGCTATCCATTTTGAACTTAACTGCGGTGGGACCGAATCGTCCCAGCCAACCTTTAAACGCCAACAGTTTTGCATAACAATTTTTGCAGTTAAAATGATGGGTCCGAGTAACTAGAGGGGGTCAACAATCTTTGCCATCTCAGACTAAATATTTCGTTTTGTGAATTTAGTTGAATGTTCAATTAGTTTAGCAATGTACATTAATTTGTCCTGATCCGATTTCCAGACCACCCCGAGCGTTCTTGAAGTAGATCTTTCGCTGATTGCCATTTCGTAATTGAAGATTTTCTCATGAACGTTATCAAGGGCATGTTGATGATTCGAAGCCCACTGCCGTATATTAAAATGGCCACGTATTAATACTTCTATGATTTCATCTAGACTTTTTCGAATTTCCTCTAGAGTGTCAGCCCCAGTTTGTAAATCATCCATATACAAGTCACGCCTGAGAACTTCAATATCTGTCTATACATCTTCTCGATGTCCGCTGCAAGAACATATACATGAGTGAGAAATCTAAGTAAGTGTTCAAAAAGTTTACATTGGATTGTTGGACCAACCATGAAGACATCGTTTAACGAAAAAGCATTACTAGTTTTGGCGGACGTGTTAAAATCCACACGTAGTTTTGTAGTGAGGCTCGAAACTTTGACCACAGCGTGGTGTGGTATGTAATAACCTGGGGTAGCGTCTTCTGATATTAAAGTCATATGCCCTAATTCGATATACACTTGCATGACTCGATGATACTCAGCCTTTCGCTCTGGTTGGATATTTAATTTTCTTTGTAAAGAATGAAATCGACGAAGAGCCTGTGCTCAAGAGTCGCCAAACTCGATGTTATCATGCCGAAACGGAAGACGCACGATATATTGACCATTAGAATCACGCCTTGTGTGTTGTATATAATGTCTTTCACAAAACAATTCCTCAGCAGTTGTTTCGCAATCGAGGCCAACTTCCTCGATCATCCAGAATTTCTCCATTTGCTTATGTAACTCGGTCAGATGACAAGATATTGATTGGGATTGATTACGGGGAAGACTCCCAACGACCACCCAGTCAAGTCGCGTCCTTTGTAAAAGCAAATCAGAATCTTGACGAGTCAAATTGACATGACTCTGGAGGTACCAGATCAGCTATTTTTGGAATTATCAGACAAGTGAGGGATTTTTTGAAGTCATTGTTTGTTGATTGTATCTTAACGTCGACTCTTCCCTTGACTGAAGTCTTCAAGCCATTCACAGCACCAATGGACATATAACAAGTGTGAATAGGAAGCTTAAGTTTGTTTGCAAACTGGTTTGCAATAAGATGAGTAGTAGCGCAGGTATCGAGCAAGTCCCGTGCATTCACAAACTGATTGTCTCCTTTTCGAACCCAGACAACTGCGCTCATCATTAAAGAGAAATTTTACTTGCCCTCGATGACGTCTCGAAAGCGCTTTGAGATAGTCATTGTGAAGTTGCCTCAGTGGCTGATGCAGCATGAGTACGGAAAACCTTAGAATTCGGAGTAGTCTCCGCGCGGTCAATTTGCTGAATCGGATGAAGTAATGTGTGATGAAATCGCTTGCAATGTTTATAACGTGCTTGACTCTGGCAAGGCTGCTCATGCTTTCGCAAACAATTCCTGCACAACTCTGCCGACTTAACCGCGTTCCAGCGTTGCTTAACATCCATCTCTTCCAGCGTTTCGAATTTAAAAACAGGATGTTTTCCCGAACAATAATCGCACAGCCCGGGAGCAGAAATAACGAACGACCGTTCCCCCTTTCATTTTTCCTTGCCTTGAAGGCGTGTGACCTTTGGTTTGTAATATTACGTTTGCCGTCAACGAACCCCCTTGAAGACCGGGTCGCGCTTCTAAGAACTGCATGGGCAAAATGGTTTCCTTAATAAATTTGTAAAACTGATCTAGGGTCGGTATTGAATCCAAATCTAAAGTTTGCTCCCATTTTTCGCGAATTGTCGAAGGTAGAGCGCACTCAAGATGGCGAACTACGAACCTTGACTCGAGAGGGACGTCGAGAGACGCAAGTGCGCTCAGATTTTGCCAAACGTTGTCGGTGCCCCACGTAATTTAGCCTGCATGTAACTAATCCGGGAATTGTCTATAAGTCTTGAAGGGCAGTGGTTAGCTCTCCTAAAACTACACGTTTTTGCGCAATAAAGGCGAGTCTTTCCTTTCGTGCACTTTTCGTAGCCATGGTTTGTTAGGGAACGAATATTCACTTAACAAATAAACAATAAAGTCAAAGTAAGATTAAATTCACGGGAAATACAGTTACCTTGCGGTTTATAAACAAACAAACGGAGTCGCCGCTTTCGCCGCGCTCCCCTCGCCGTCTACTTGTGGTCGACCCGACGCGCGACGCCTACATCCGAGAGCTAAAGCGACGTTGTCGAGTGGCGTTATATAAACGATCGAAATCTGAAATCTTCAAAGTTTAACTTATTTCACTTGAAATTATCAATTTTGGGTGTTCATGATCTATGTCGATATGATGCAATCAGATGTAATGCGTTCAACCTCACAGGAGGCACCAAGTGTTTCGTCGAGAATAAAATCTTGTAGAAGGATTAAATACAACGCTCGGTCGGACTCAACAAGTTATATTTCTGTCCGATAAAAAAAAATAAACTAATGGCGGGAAAGGCCTCGGGGCATAAAAACCCTCAGACGAATGTGAATATTACCACCATAATAACAATTAACAAATTAAACAATGTTGAGCACACTTCTCATCACATCACAACATTCAAGGAATAATCTTATAAAGGGCTTACAATAACGATTCAAGGAATAATCATATAAAGGGCTTACAATAACGATTCAAGTAATAATCTTATAAAGGGCTTACAAGAGCAAAGGACACACTAATCGTTCATGGGTTTACAATAATAAAGGAATACAATCTTAAATTTAAGTATATTCTTGTATTGAGATCAATTAGGGCATAAAAGGGGGAAGGGTTGATATCTTCAAAGATGTAGATTCTCCAGATGTAGCAACACGGCACCTGGCCCAGATGGTATCAGGTATGCCAAATGGAAATCTGCTAGCCTACAGCGTAACCTAGATATTATAACGAAGGTCGCCAGCTGGGCAGGTCTCAGGTTCAACGCTAAGAAATGTGCCTACCTTAGGATCTGTGGTAGCCTTAAGAAGGCTATCCACACACCGTTTACAGTCCAGGGCGAGCCGCTCGTCACCATGGGCGAGACGAATGTATACCAACACCTCGAGACCCCGACGGGCTACTACACCGCCTCTATGGCTGAACATGTCATAGAGAAGATAGCCCAAGACCTGGAGGCTATCAATGCCTCCCTACTAGCCCTCTGGCAAAAGTGCAATGCTACCAACACCTTCATCCCGCCATGCATCGCATTTCACACGAGGGACGGGACAGCGTCGAAGGCGGTCCTGACGAGGTTCGACAAAAAACTAAAGGCCATCGCCAAGCGCTGCTTAAACCTGCCACAACGCGCAAGCGCCGAACCCCTATACCTCGGCTATCAGGTGGGTGGCATCAACCTGCTTCCACTTAGTGTCTTGGCCGACATAGAACAGCTCATCCATGGACTCCGGTTGCTCCACTCACAAGACTCGGCCCCCTCGCTCACGCCCTCCTTCGAGACACCACGGAGCGCCGGTTGAGACGAACAGTGCTCACGATGAGATGGCGGACTACCTCAACGGTAGCATGGAGGTGGCTGCGTACTGCCACCACGAGACTTAGGAACAGAATTAACATCAGCGTGAAGCACGCCGGGGAAGCGCTCACGTTCCAACTCAACAGGTTCCAAGTGAGCCCCAAACAAGTAGAATATTCGCTTCGTCAGACGGTGAGGGGCCTATACCGCGACAACTTGATGAATAAGAAAGACCAGGGAAAGGTATTTAGAGTAACATCCGCAGCCACCGCTCCCAACCACTTCTTGCGAACTGGGAGCTTCACTCGCTTTGTCGACTGGCGCTTCATCCACCGGGTCAGATTGGATTGCGTACCCCTTAATGGTAATAGGAGGTTTGGCCCGCCTGGGGATAAGCGGTGTCGAAGGCGTGGTCACGGCAGCGAGACGCTACCCCATGTTCTTAATCACTGCAAACCACATATGCAGGTCATCACCAGACGACACAACGCGATCGTGGATCGTCTGGTGAAGGCAATCGGACCTAGAGCGGACACCGAGATCCGACTCAACCAAACGGTGCCTGGATGTGGCGGCCAGTTTGTACCGGACATAGCAATCATCAATAACAACAGCAAGTCAGTCACCATTATCGACGTCGCAGTGGCTTTTGGAAACACCTTCACCTCATTTGAAACTCTCAGGAGGGATAAGGTGGAGAAGTACGGTGACATCGCCCGAGTATATACAGACAGAGCTTTCGATACTACGCTGAACACATTCGTTATGAGCTCCTTGGGGGTTGGGACCCGGCGAATGAGCGGGTGATCGCCCGCCTTAGACTAGGCAGAAACTATTGTAGCCTGATGCGCAGGCTAATGTGCTCGGACGTAATTCGTTGGAGCCGTGACACATACGTCAAACACATCAACGGCGTAAGACAGTGGAGCGATTGAGAAGTGATTGATGTGATGATGGATATCCTATCATTAACGAAAATTGTATACTGTGAATCCATTTACTAATTGACTGTGATAACTATCCTTTTTCTTGTATTTTATATTCGCGCCTTCGGGAACCACGGAGGATTCCGCCGAGGAATCTCGTCAGACTCCCCAAAGTGTGACCTGGTCAGGCGCGTATTTAAAGCAGTAATGTGGATTTATGATCGCGGTAATGGCAAGGAAGTTAAGAGAAACTTTAGAATTCGGGACCTTGTGATCACCTCTGGGACCGGACTGGCCGGTCGCGCCTTCGGGAACCACGGAGGGTTCCGCTGGGGAATCTCGTCAGACTCCCCAAAGTAAATAATTGTTTATAAGGAATATAGGAATACCTTTAAAGATATGGGTCCTCGGATGAGGCCAGATATCGTAGTCACGCCGGAACGGGTGGCTAACTGTAGACGCTTGACGGTCTGAAACACTGCGACACTGAGAGAGACACGCTGGTTCTAAGGTCGGAGCGAGAATGACAATTGACTCGAAGGAGAGAACGAGAGAACAGAGAACTACAACCGCAAGCAGAGAGGAACGACCCTCTTTTTTTCCCTCTTGTGTCGTCCTTATGCGCGGGTAATTGAAATTAAACACTTCCCTTCGATCGGCGCGAAACAGTTCTTAACAAATGGTATTTGACCGATTTTACTGTCACTTCCCAGATGTCGCCAAAGTGGGGAGCTCTAGGAAGAATAAATGACCAGGCTAAGTCTTCATTAGCTAACGAGTCCATTAAAGATGTGCTATTTTGGTTGATAATTTATTTCAATTCGTTATTGGCTCTTTTACAGGTAGTGCTGTTGTCTGAGAATATGTATGTGCATTTTGCTCGTCTAGACGTGAATCGACGCAAGGCTGCTAAAAGACACAAGTGAGTTCACTCACAACTTCTAAATGCAAGGCCTTAGTGGTCATGCATACAAATAGGCAGATATAGGCCTTGGTAGTTCTGAAACCATGCAGTTTACGGTCTTTAAGCAAAAACGGACCAGCGTAATTCACTCCGACGGAAGTGAAAGGTCGAGCTGGTGTAAGGCGCACTTTGGTAGGTTGCCCATTAAATACTATTCGGGTCTAGGTTTCGCTTTGAAGCATGTTACGAATTGCCTTATTAGAAAACTAGCTTTCTTTATTCGAGGTTCTTCGACTGCTAAAACACATGGGTGAATACGCAAAATTTCCGAACATGAGATGAGATGACATTAGATGAGATGAGATGAGATGATGCCGTGAGTGTCACGTGACGATGGCGTCACGGCTGCCGCTCCTAATATATTTTAAAATGGTGTTTTCGAGGTTCGAGGTTCATTTGAATTACACTAATATTTCTTTTGTGAAAATCGGATTTCGCGTACCAGGATAGCAGAAGGGCCAGGAGGTATGGAGGTGTATCGGTTCCTGTGTCTAATAATTGTTCTTAAATCGACGTTCAGTGTCATAAAACGGATGTGTCCCGTGAAATTAGCCCTGGCAAAAAAAAGCGAGGTTTAACCGTGGTTCGGAGCGCACGTTATCTTTAGGTCCCGTCCAGATTAGCATTGTAGCAAAACGGAGACCTTAACTACTCACAACAACAAAAGGGAGGTTAGCATAGTCATTCCCGGCCTGTCAAGTGTAGTGTGCAGGTCGAGAGTCACAAGCTCAAATTTTTTAGGTAATAAAATTTATTGGAGTAGGTGGGATTTCTTGGTGATTTCGAGTTAACGAATAACACTTATATTACTTATATAACACTTAACGAATATTGGTATGCAGCTATAATATTTGTTAAGTATATTTCTTTCTCTGAATGTTGTGAGTTCAAATGGAAATTTTCTCTGTTGTCTGTTTTAATGTTCGCTTTCTTATTACTATTTGCGCTCCTAATCTTTTCTCCTTTCTAATTAGTGTAATCGCTTAAAATCAAGCCCTTTTTAATTATATGCTCTGTAGCTTCGGAATCGGCTATGAATCTTTTATTACTCTTATTTTGATATGTTACTTTGGACTCACCTGCTTGCTTTGCCTGTGCGTTCCCCTTTTTATTTTACCTTCATAAGGGTGGAATCTCAGATTATTTTACCCTCTGTTCCCTCTGCGACCCCTGCCAGCCCTACCTCTGCCTCTACCTCTGTTATTACTATTATAATCATTGGAGTTACTGTATCTGTGAACTGTGTTGGGACACTCATTGCTTTTGTGGGTTTTGATATCATTACAGCCGAAACAGAACCATTTGTCCCTTCCATTCAGGTAGTAGTCCCTGGCCCAGTGGTCTTGCTTATTGCAACGGTTGCACTGGTTTTGCCTTCTCCTCTGAACGTCATCTCTGGAACTCTGGCTTTGATTTTGGCGCGATGCGTTTGCTTTGATCTCTGAATTTTGGTCTGCGCATTCGGCGTCGGCGTAAAATAAAATTTTTCATCTCCTCATAAGTCATGTCCGTGCCAGTCTGATTTCTCACCACGCGCTAGACACAAGCACTAGGCTAGTGTGCTGCACCGCATGATAAAAAATCGAGTTTAACTCGTCCTCTGAAATAGTCAGTCTGGGATTGCATGCGTCAAACTCTTTCAAGATCGCGTCAAATTTATCAATGAAATTTATTGCTTTCTGATTCTTACCTTTCTTAAGGTTATACAATTTTTGTCTAACTGTCGTTTTGGTCGTGTTGGATTCTATTTGTCTAGCTTGTCTAATTTTTTCTATCATCTGTTGTAGCTCTGTAACTCCTAGAATTTTTTGTGATAATAATCATCAATATGATTTATGATTATATCTTTTACTAACTGTTTTTGTCTCTTAGTGTTCTCTGAATTATCATTTTTGAATTTCTCATATTCTTTTATGACATTTTACAAATAATTTGTTGGTAATTCTGACTCTAATGAATCTAACCAAATGTATAAATTACTCTTATTTGTTAATTGGTAGTCTCTTTTAATTGAAATATTTCTATTGAATGTAGTTTCTAAAGTATTGTTTAATCTCGTTATTGTTTCATTTAAATTATCATATGTGGGATTCTCTGCTATGGTAGAGTATAGGCACAGTATTAGGATTATACAGTAGTGACACTCCCCGTCGGCCTTTTTCATCTCTTCAGGTATATTTCGGTGACCTTGAAGGGTGCACGATTACTCTTAACCTGGACCTGGGCCGGATTTCCCCAATGTGCGAAGTAACGCGTCAGGGCCGTATTTAATATTTTATAATCAGTTTGAAATTTCTTTCCAATAAAACTAGATAGTTGTTTTTCTGTACATAACATTTATTAGTGAAATAATTATGAAATCTTATTTATTTAAAAAAAACATTAATACATTGAACTAAAATAGAGTTACATTTATTAAAATCAAATATTTTACATTACAACACACTAAAGAAATTAAACTTTGGTTGTCGGTACTAATGTGATAGCAAGATAAAATATATAGATTAATCTTAAAGTTAATAATTTCTATAATTACATGTGTCTCCAAATTAATATTTTTTTGTATTTCACACGTTTAAAATTTCTGTTGATATTTTTAATGGAAAAATAAAACCTTACTCTAATATATAGCTTTAGTACATAATCGTAAGGAAAATTTTCGCAAGGATGTTTATATTTAATATCCTTACACAGTTCTATATAACTTTTTATTACATTTTTCTTAATTAATAAATGTTCAAAATGAAATTGAAATATAATTTCAATTAATGATATGTATGTTACAAAGTCCTCATGAGGCATATTTAAATTGCCAAATAGATTTTGATCAGAGCTTTCATAAGCTTTATGATAACAATATAAAGAGGAATCATCTAAAGTTTCGTAACATGTGGCATAATTAGTACAAGTGTCGCAACTATGTACATTTAAGGTTTTTTTCATTAAAAAACCACAAATATATCTTGTAAAGTTTTTTTCCAGCATATTTTCAGTACGGTAACCTGTATCAACAACAATTTTCGGGATGTCTTCAATCTGGCAAGGGTGATTCACAGAATTATTTGTATTCCCTATGTCAGAAAGCGCAAGTAAAATACTGTCAGTATCAACCTCACAATTCTCTGTTTCTACGTTCATTAATTTTATACATAGTAATTTTCTAAAAGAACGTAGACATTGTATTGCTGTTGGATTCGTACAATTCCCATTAACTTGCCCCACAGTCCCAAAAAAATTTTCCAAGCAATCTTGGTTGAAACGTCTCGTAAATATGTAATCAAAATTGATACTTTTCAATTCTTCCCAAATATGCAGCAAACCATTAATTGATACTTGAAAAGCTAGAAATACCTTGATTTGATTAGTTACATCTTGATTTTCTAAATTAAAGGCCTTGATGTTTTTAAAAAGTCCTAAATATTCGTTGAGAAATTCAGTTTGGAATTCTTCCCCCTTAAAAGCGGTTTTAAATTTTTTAGCACTAGTAGTACATGACGACTTTAATAGATCAAATAGTTTGTCCATTTTTTCAATAAAGTTCACTGTATTCATGGCATCGTTTGGAAGTGCCCCAAAAAAAACATGTAAACCCATACCAGTTGCTACAGTATTACTGAACACTTGTGAAGCTACTTTGACTTTCACTTTTTCAAAGTTGTTAGGAGAGATATGTGAATTGGTTAATTTTGGAGCAGCTCGCAAACCACGCGTTTTATCTTGTTCATAAAATAATTTTATGTATTTTCACTGAATTATATGTTCATTTACTACAAAATTATATTTGGTCAAATTATTTCTGACTGCTTTCAGTAGATGGGGAACATCAAACATAAACCCAACCTTTTGATTTTCTACATAAAAGAATGGTCTTTCCGGAGTAATTTTAAATAGTTTTGACATGCGCAAATTATTCACGCCCATATCGCAAATTACTGCTGTAACTTGAAATCCGATAGATTTAAGATTTGAAATTAAACTTGTAATACTAATTTGTAATATTTCTGCTGGGTATGTTAAATATGAAAAGAAATATCCAATTGGTTGCTTCCACTTATTCTTGAGACCTCTTAAGAAAAATGTTGTTACACTTGAAGCTGGTTTAAAAGTCCTATCATCATTACCATAATCTTCAAGTCCAATAACCAAATCTCTAGAAATGTCATAGAATAAATTATTTTTTATATGCATTTCATCGAAAGATAACACGCAGTACTTGTCCTTTTCCGATAAATGATATGCTTTAATATTTAAAGTTTTAAAAATGAAGTTGTTGGATATTCCCGGACATAATTTTACCCCTTCAATTAACTTATATAGACTTCTTGGTGAGGGGAGGCAAAACAATGTTGATAAAAATTGTTTATATAATTTGGGTCCAACAAAATACATTGCCAGGCAAGCAGTTTTAAATTCTTGGGAAAATCTTCTTCCTCGTGGGGATTGTTGAATTTCTGATAGTTGAATAACCATAAAATTCGCTAATGCCTCATGAGGACAAAATTTATGAATGAGTGTTGTACATTCTTCCAAAGTAATTTCTTCTTTTGCATTTTGAACTTTGAGTTGCAATTTTATATTTTCCTTCTCTAATCGTGCAATTTCGTTTCGTAATGTGCGGTTTACACTCCTCAACAGATTTTTTCTAGGGCTATGACAAGAAATTACTGAAGAAGTCTGAGTGGCACATGAGACATTGGAAGGTGTTGAAGTTGATACTACCGTTTCATTGGTGGAACTATTGAAATCTGTACAACTTTTCCCTGGTTGTATGATGACTTGTTGTAGGATATTAATTTTTTGTGTGCAAGACTGGTCTCCTTCACTCTGCTCTTTGGAAGAACTACCTACTGACAATGAATAATATTTCAATATCTTGTTTGAATTTGTCGTAAATAGTCGATTCTTACCTCCTGGCGAAGATTCGAGAAATGGGAATATAGTTGGAATTGCTTTCCCTGGAATTAATCTTTTTCGCGATGCATTATGAAACATCTTAGTCTCGAAATGTGCTCCACACAGTTTGTAGGATGACAGCTTTTCTAGTTTACTCAAGAGATCTTCTCTATGGCATTGCCGTAACCAAATTGTGGCCCTATGGAATTGAGAATTATCATTACAATGTTTATGCTATAATGTTATTGGTTAAGATTTAAAAATATATACCAACATTTTGAAGACGTCAGGAAAAAATTAGATAATGTTAGCTGCAGAGTCGTTTATGATATATTTTCCATATAGTATTCTATAGTCTTATTTAAGCACGTCTTTTGTATATTTTTGACTGAAATGTGCACTAAATTTGTACAAGTTATCTCGAAAAAGTTGTCCCTGAAGTAATACAAAAATATGTAACTAGTGTAAGAGATATTTTGAAAAAGGTGTAACACCTTTTTCAAAATATCTCTTACACTAGTTACATATACCTGTCCTATGATTTCATTTCGAGAACTTCCATCTATTAATACAAAACTAGTTTTTAAAAACTAAATTAACCCTACAGCGGGAGCGTGAGAGAATTGGGATTGGGAAGGCGCGTCCGTCTCATAGACCGATATCACAAAAGTTGGATTTCCTGTCATGTTCATGCGCTGGTTAGAAGAAGTTGAATAAATAATAGTGTTTATTGATACTCACTTTATTAATTGATGACAATAAAGACAGTTTAGAACACTACAAACACTATAAACTGAACTATAATAATAACCTACCCTATGTTTCATTATTATTATATTATATACTATTTATGTTCATAAAAACTGTCTACACAAGTGTATAAGATTTATATAAGGAAATTATAAACAGCATGTTTTTAAAACAGTCACTACAAGTAATTCCTACATGTTGTTATCATGAAAACTGGACTCATTTTTGCTCTAATATATAACATAAATACTGTATTAATAAATAAATAAATTTATATAAGCAAACTACAAACTACTAATTTTGAGAACATTCATTACAAGTATCTCCTATATGACACACTAGCAGTGACACAAAAGGCAGAGGAAAGCTATTCAGTTCTGAAATAATATTTTTTTTTCTTCACGCTTCATATGTAATTTATCTAACAAATTAAGAAACTGTCTTACCTAACCAAAAGAACATATAAACAACGTAGAAACACTGACTTTTTCCTTATTTACTATCAAAATTGCACTGGCAAAATGTGAACGCCAGTAGGCGCTTCCGTCTCTCAGACCGAATTTGGCTATAATTCGGAAACAATTGGTTTCTCAGACGGATGGATTGGCTGTGACAAGTAGTATGCCATTTCATGAAGGTACATGAGGGGCGGGGGCGCTGGATTTACGGGTGAAAATAAAATAGCGGTTTAATTTTTTTGTCGGTCTACGAGACATAACGCGCCCGCTGTAGGGTTAAATATACTATAACACTCAAATGAAACGTTGAAATAAAAAAGCGATATACAGAAAGTCCCATTACTTTGGACTAAAGTATTAGCCAAGGTAATATAGACAATGCATCAAAATTAATTATTTAAGATGTACCTCATACTTCAACTCAAAAATAAAACAAAATAATAATGACAAACAATAATTAGTCAAGTTATGTACTGTTTTCTGTGTAAGTATGTATACTTTTTATATACAACATAGATTTCATGTGATTTAAAAGAGGTTTTGAAAGAAAATATTTTATTTACTTAACTATCAGGATCTTTCGGAAACGAGAAAAAACCCTCATTTGTAGAATCTTGATCGCTGTTACAATTTGGCACTGCACAATATCTCATTATTCACAATAAAGAAGCACTTCACGAATTAAACCGAAACAGCTAGCAGCAAAATTCAAAGCCCATAAGACGTGATCTTATAAGTAGTATAAGTTTATTTATACCTACACGTGTCCTACCCATATAAGTGATTACTTGTATTGACCAACAGGATTGCTAGCTGCTACCTTCCTACTTTACCAAGGTTTTAACCAATAAACGTAATAGTCATTTGTATGCCGTTGCCTATTAGGTTTTCCCCAAAAATTAAGTATTCCCTGTATTAACCTTGTTAAACCCTTTTCCCTTACAGTACTTGCATCGATTATCGTTTTCAGTTATTCTAAATACAGCTTAATCGTTCCTGTTAAAGCTACCTGTTATCGGTCATTCCAACAGATAACAGGTAGCACGGAGAGGTAACGATAACAATCCCAACAGATTACCTAGAATTTTACCGATTAAAGAAGGTTCCGTACCCATTATGATAAAAAAAGTCAAGTGTATCTGCTCCCTGCACTTTCCTATAAATAAATATTAATAAATAAGCCCATATTTCGAAAATTACGAAGCCCTCCTGACTAAAGGACCGCCACTGTATTTTCAATCCTTAACGTACCCTTACGAACCTCCACTGTAGAGATATATGATGCGCGCCAGAAATTGCGCCTAGCAAATTTTTAATCCGAGCTTCCCTACTGTATATACTGTGGTATAGGTTAGGGGTGCAATGGGGTTTACCTCTCAATTTGTGGCTAGGGTCCTAACTTCAGCCAGCACTGTTAGGGTGGTGCCACCCATCCTCTGGATTTCTTCCAAAGCTGTACCGTTCTTGGTGGCCAGCGCTTTTTGTTTTCCTCTTAGAGATCAACCATATTTTGGTTCATCTTCTGGAATAACTCTGTCTGTTCTTTCATGGCCTTGAGCATTTTGTCGCCCAATGTCATTTCAGTGCCCTTTTCTGTGTTGTTGTTGCTCAGCTCCTCCTGATCTTGCTGATTGTCCTCTAAATTGTCATCCATATCTCTGTATATAAAAATTTTCTCTTAAACTCCTAATGTAAATCTAAATAACAATTGTTACTTTCAATTGTTTGGTCAGAAAAAAGTCAACAGAAAGAAAATTATTCTGATGAATTTTCTAATAACTTATTTATTTAAATAAAATTATTGATTTATATACGCTCGGGAATTTATAGTTCAAGATGAGCGAAAAAAAAACTCGCATAGCTCTTATTTATAATAATAACAAATCGTTCTCTTTTTTCCCTCTTTAACCAAGTACGACTTTATAAATCTCGGAATTAAAAAGTTATAAAAATTTTCCGACTTGCAACAACACTTTTTCGTCGCGTGCTCCCTCCAAATCCGACGAGCTGCACGGCAATTTTGTCGTTACTATATGAAAAAGATTGGCCACACGTAACGAGAATGCCGCTACTAATCGTGAAATAATTCCTTCCTCTCGTAACTCTAAAAAATTTAAGTAGATAAGAAATAAGAAAGCTGTGCAGATCAAGATCCAGTTTATTGACCCCAGCCACGCCCACTTCCAGTTTATTGACCCCAGCCACGCCCACTTCCAGTTTATTGACCCCAGCCACGCCCACTTCCAGTTTATTGACCCCAGCCACGCCCACTTCCGGTTTATTGACCCAAGCCACGCCCACTTCCGGTTTATTGACCCTGGCCACGCCCACTTTCGGTTTATCGACCCTAGTCACACCCACTTCCGGTTTATCGACCCCAGCCACGCCCACTTACGGTTTATTGACCCCAGCCACGCCCACTTCCGGTACCCCAACCACTTCCGATACCCCCTCCCTTCTATCCTTACTTCTTTTACCCACCTTTCTACCCCCACCTTTCCATCCCCACTCCGCCCCCCCCCACACTAACCTTTAACCTTTAACTTCTAACCATTTTTACCCCCACCCTTCCTTTGCCCCCTAACCACTAACTCTTTCAAAACATAAACCACTAATCACATCCATATTGAGCAGTTATTAATAAGATGTTGGTGAACGATATTGTAGTGCTACATGCTGTTTGGCAGAATGTGTTATACGGAGGTTTTCTATCGAAACGCATGGTGAGAATCCAACAAGAGCAAACGAGAAACTTATAGTAGTTCGTTAGTGAGACAGAGAACGATGTTTTGCAACGTTGCCGGCCGCAGTCCAAGTCCAAGCATCTAACGCGTATCGCTTTACGCTTTTCGGTCTCGGGTCGTCTCCTGCGAGGCGGATGACTGAGATATTTCGTGAGCTAGCAACTTCGCAAAAGTTGTTTCTCTGTTCAGCCAACGAGAAATGTATGGCCTTTCTCTCGCTCTCACGTTTATTCCATCCTGCGACTCTGTAGAATCGGTCTGTATATTTATGCTAATGATTCTAAAGAAATTTATGTACGCTTCGATAGTGATGAAACGAGCGGTAACTGGCCTTCGAGGTGGATCCCAATGCAGGATATGAAACCACTTTTTCACACATCAATCCCTAATAATAGCACTATCTATAAATTACGGATCAGAAGTACTAATTCCACGGAGTACACTAAATGGCGAACACTTCACCCCACCACCCTCAATCATACAAAAGACGAGTCGCCTGGAGACCAAAGCGTAGTTACTTCACTTCTCATCTACGTAGCGGTGTGTTCATCATTGTTACTACTTGACTGTCTCGAAAAATTATATATTGTTAACGAGTTTTTCGTGTCGTGTCCATAATGGATCTTCAAGAGTTTTTTAAACTATATGGTCACATGGTGTTGGAAGAACATAAGGCAAGACTCCATGCTTTACAACAACAACTGCAGTATATATATATATATATAATATAATATATATAATATAATATATAATATATAATATATATTATATATATTATATATGCTTATAATATATTATATATATACTCAGCACTTATTTTATAACATTTTTGATGAGTTATTTTATACTGTTTGATTTTTTCATAAATAAGCCTTGTTTGGTTAACTTTAAAAGTCTTCTTTAACTTTATGGTTTGATCATTATTAAAAATAAATCTTTGTAAATATAATCCCTTTATTTAAATGTTAATCATGGAATAATGTACAGAGGTATACAATTATATAAAACATAATATAATATATACATAAAAAATTTTATTTAAAATTAAGTACTCATTCATACAATAATAACAAATTTATAAATTATAATATATATACAAAAAACTATATTTAAATTTCTGCATTGATTCAATCAATAATAATATCATTCATACGACCACCTTTTTCTAACATATTATCCAATTCATTCACACCTTTCTCTAAATGTTTAATTTTCCTTTTATACTTTTTAATTTTTTTAATCAGTTTATCACGTTTCAATCTTTTTTCATTCATTACACTTTCATTATATTTTAAAAAATCTTTCACTCTGTTCACATATTCTACATCCTTTCGCCTCTCATCCCTTATTTCTACCACCGTCACGTCCAAATCATTATCACCTCCAACACTCGCATCACCCTCGTCCTCTGTCACATTTTCGTATATTGGGTTTGGGATGTGGCTGTAGGGTGTCGACATATCCACAGGTTTCCAGTGGGATGGAGGCGTTAATTTGACATCCTCGTGGATGATGACTGCTGGCTGTGTTGATGTCGATGGTTGGCTCACGTGGTATGTCGGTACTACCTTCGGGGTGATGACGTACTGCATACCACTGACTCCTGGAAGTTGCAGGATACTCGGGGCTGCTGTTGGTGGTGTTCGGTTTGCCCCAGGTTGTGTTGGCGGGACACTCAGGGCTGCTGGTGGTGGTCCTCGGTTTGCTCCAGGTTGTCTCGTTTTGGTGTGACGACCTCTTTTGAGTTGTTTAGAAGGCTCTAGAGTTTGACTCTTCTTCTTCTCACCAATAGGTGATAGATGAGAAAGAGCCTTCCAACACCTCAAAAGAGGAATCAGGAGCCTCCTGTTGAAGCTGCTTCAACAGGGCTAGATTTTTACCCGAAAACTCACGTTTGCACACTACTGTCTTCATTTAGTTATGTTTGTTTTGTTTTGCGATGTTTATACAGCAATACCATTAAGAATGAATGAAGTGTAAAAGGAGATCCTCGTATATAAGTACAGTATCCCCCCACCCCAAACTACCAATATTCTGATTTACAATTTTCAACCTTAAGGGTAAGATATATTACGAACCTATTTCTACCTATGTATATATTTTTAACAATGCACCTTCTATAATAATAACTTTTGATAAATTATGTTTAAATAAAGCGATGTACTTTATAAGCAAATTTTTTATTTTTGTAGATCAGAAAACCATATACTAAATAAATTTTATATGGAGACATTGATTATTCTCAAACATATTATCTATTATGCAGATTATTTCATGCAAAATAAACACCTTCTGAAGTAGGTAAAAAATATTACACACAACTACATCATAATTGTTTCTTTACATCTTATTTACCAAGACCAGAATTTTTGACATTATACCCGTGGGGTAGGTCTGCTTCGGTAGAATTTAAATGTGGTTGTACATAATTAATACAATGTGTTTCAAAATGATTACCATCTAGTTGGTGTTGGAATTTCTGTGCATCTAATTTTTAATGTTGCGCTCTATTGATTTATACCTATCTAATTCTGACAACAAGTGACACTTCGAACATTTATTGTGAAACTGGTGATCAGTACTGTTGGTAATTAACAGCCCTTTTCAGGGTCAAAACAAATACTACAAATAGACAAATACTCAGAATTCGTTTTCTTTTGACAGAGAAAAACCAGAAGTCAAAACAGATTAAGTAGGTTATTTTGAGGTTATGTATAGCTAGTAGAAACTCCTATTTTCGCAAGGCGGGTTTTTTTATTTTACATGGGAGTTCCACAACCGACTAGATCACAATCATTTTGAAGCACGTTGTATTTTTGTTTAAAACAATTCATGTTAGCAACATGTAGGTAACTTGATAAAGAATGGTTTATTCAAATCACCAATCAATAAATAAACCAATTTTTAAAACAATTACACGACTTTGATAAAAAAATGGATAATATGTATTCGTTATATATATGTTATAACTAAAATTACGTTTATTACATAACCTATTATTAAAATTACATTTTGCATTATATGTGTCTTGAGTAGGAGATAATTAAACCCTTAACCCAAGTTCAATGTCCTCCTTCTTCAGACATTGAACTTCGGTTGCAATTTTCTGCATTATAATTGAAACTGTATTATTATATTTTTGCATTTTGAAATAACCACATGAAGAAAAATGTACTACCATTATAATTATATACCTCTTCATACAAACGTCAGAGAAGTAATTACACCAATTTTTATAACGTCCCAACACAATTACTCAAAGTTGAGATTGCATAAAATTACAATTTTTTTATTAACTCACCTGTTATACTCGCTTTAACCCAACGCAATTACTCGACTCGGCTGAAAATGTGAGTGCATTATAAGCGAAATTGCCTCATTATATTATGCATTTTTTGATTTGCAAAATTTTTTTAAGTGCCGCTGGATGAAAGAGAATTTACTACCATTATAATTATATACCTCTTCATGTAAACGTAATTACACAAATTTCACCCCAACACAATTACTCAAAGTTGAGATTGCATGAAATTATAATTTTTTACGAGTAAGATTTAAGATTACATTTTGCATTTTCGATGTATAAAAATTATTTGAGACAGTACCAACAGATGAAAAGTAATTTGTTACCGGTATAATTATATACCGTTACAGGTAAACGCCGGAGATGCCTCCGCTTGAAACATATAATTAGGTGGTTATGAAGTGGACCTCGGTAACATATAATTATCCTTCTACGTGGTTGCTGCATAAATAATTCATATTCTTACATTGTAACAGATAGATATAATATCGCCTTTCTTTAGTACTTTGTATTACACACAGTACCTATTTAAAAAATCTGATATTCTTCGTAAGAATAATTGTAATAATAATCGTAAAAATAATGAGTGAATTGATTACTAGCCAGTAAGGGATTAATGGTGAAAAGGGGTCTTAAGTTAAAGGTTAAAGGTTGTTGTAATGGTCAGGAGTCATCAGTTAAAGATTGGTGGTTAGGGGTGGGAGGGGGTGCCGGAAGTGGGTGGGGTACCGGAAGTGGGCGTGGCTGGGGTCAATAAACCGGAAGTGGGCGTGGCTGGGGTCGATAAACCGGAAGTGGGTGTGGCTGGGGTGGATAAACCGGAAGTGGGCGTGGCTGGGTCAATAAACCGGAAGTGGGCGTGGCTGGGGTCAATAAACCGGAAGTAAGCGTGGCTGGGGTCAATAAACCGGAGTGGGCGTGGCTGGGGTCAATGAAGTGGGCGTGGCTGGGGTCAATAAACTGGATCTTGATCTGCACAGCTTTCTTATTTCTTATCTACTAATTTACTCTTCATTTTCTCGGAATTATAACTGGTAAATAAAAAAATGTCTCTTATTATTTGTAATTCTGTTTTCTCTTAAAATGCGCCGCTCACTTTATGTACGTACAAATACTCTTTTTGCGCCTCTAATTTACTTGTGCGAGAAATAATTTGAAATGACAAAAAAATTAATCTCATAAAATTCGAGTGTCGGATGGCTGATGTACGCGTCATACACCGCTTTGCGCACAACGCTTGGCGGCTCTCCGATTTACGGCGTTCTGCTCCCCGAAGAGAGACTTGCACAAGCCGCGACTCTGCTTCATGGCATGCGTCCGTCTCTCTCAAAACTCGCCCGCTCTCTTTTTATCTCTCTTTAAAACGCTGATGCTAAGCGGAAGGCCTGGGCCCCTATGTTTGAGTTTGCGCGATAAATTTCGAATGTGATATTTGTATCACGAAAAATTCGCATGCGATATCCTTTTTGTTCGATTCGCTATTCTCGAACTGAATGCGATAAAGGGTTGGTCGATTTCGAGTGGTGTGAGGGAAGTCTTAGGTTGGATCAAAAATTCAACCAATACCTGAAAGAATATTCAATCACATGACTTGACTCGTCACTTCTACTGTTCTGCGTTCTGCTATACTTCGTGTTGTGTTTTGTGATTCGTTGTATTTGTTGGTTATTTAACGTGTAATCCGTTTATTTATTAGTTATCTATGATGAACGATACGTGGGAGAAACGTGCCGGTTATGTTTTCGCAGAGCAAAAGAACAAACTTTTTACTTTTATGCAAGACTGACCGGCGTTATGTATTGGTCGGTTCTCTACAAATCTTAACAAAAAAGTTGGTCAAAATAATGGTTGAATATTGCAACCACATTGAGAGGAATTCCTGGTGGAAATAAAAGTTGGAAGCAATGGAGAAAAGTGAGTAATTAATTACCTATGAAATATGAGTGCTTATGAAATGTAGAAACAGGTGTAATGCGAAACATTCATGTGATTATACAAAAGGGTTAATAACCACTATGATGGTAGACTTGGCAAGATATGAGAAGTAAAGTGAAAACTAAGCAAGCCTCTATCAAAAGACGTGCTTATGGCACAGGCGGAGGACCTCCTTTATCTACACAATTAAACCAGAACGAGGAGGACATACTAAGTCTGATAAGTAATGTGGCCGTGAATGGACACTCTTCACTTCAAGAATCCCTTGCACACTTTGTACACTGAAAAAAAATGATGTTGTAATACTAACCTCACCATGAAGTTGACGAATTTATAGTTGAAACAAACAAATTTCAATTCCAGAAACTAAAAGATTTTCAAAACTACTACATGCGTTTTTTGAGTCAGTATCCCCACGACGTTACATTTATATCGTTAGGATTTGATGCAACCTATGGCGGGGTTGAGTAAACTTCATAAGTAATGCCGGTCAAAAAAAATATCTAAATTAAATCAATGTGGCCATTATTGTTGGGAAAAGGTGATATCCGGCTAAAGGAACAGCCCTATTCTTTTGTTTCAAATAATCTAAAACAGTTGAAATAAGTTAATGACTGTTGGTTCAAAATACGTAATACTGGTGTTACTATATACCACGCTATTGCATTTGAGTGTTATGCAGTTCTCTCAACCTCATAGAAATTTTGTGACCAATACGGATGTGCCGGTAAAAGATTATAGCCCAGACGACTGATTGGGATTAGGTCTATATTTCTTTATAGTACCGAGTACACCTGAGTAATGGGATTTCCCAGCGTTAAAGACAACTGTTGTAAAATTTGTTAAACATAATAAACATCAGATGTTTGTGCCCTTTATGAAATAATTTGAAACTTTTCATTGTTATTCTGGGTTTGTGCATTGCGACAAACAGTGAATTCTGTGCAGTGGACTAGCCACTAGCGACTAAAGTTTTTTGTCTTGATTTTAAAGCTTTTTGAAATTTTCATTCGTCAACTGGTTTAGTAGGTCAGTAGAAACATACTTAATATAATACCGAATTACATTTATCAAAGCGTATTTTGAAACTAGCCTCAATTATTGCTAATAAATTTAATAGACCTTTACGATACCGAGACTTATCGTGAAGGCCTACTAATAATGTATATAATATGTGTATATATATATAGTATATATGTTACATTATACTTATGCACCTTTTTTGCGGAAAGGATCGAAATCAAATTGGAAACGAGAGTTGAAGTCATTCTTAATAACCGCTAGTCAATATTGGTTTTTCTGTGTCCTTATTGTGATTATAATGTTAAAGATTTAACCATTTTTTTTCCGCACACAAAATTAATATATAATTTTATGTTTTGCAGAACAACTCCGTGCAAACAGCCTAAATGCTTTCGAGTATTTACAGACTTTTACAGTTATAAAAAACAATTACTTTCAAAACACAAGCCAAGTATAACTACAAATTGTAAAAATTATAATTCGGCTGATGATAGTACTGAAAATTCAAAGAATCGACCAAAAAATGATTTTTCGGAATCCACGCAGGATACAGCCAACGATACAACGAATTTTGAAAATAATTATACACCAATTGCTCAAAGCTTATTTAGCATCGATGAGTTAAAAAACGTTGTTGATATTGCAGTATTTTCATTTTTAGGTCGGTTATATTCTGATTCAAAAATTTCAAGAGGAATGATACAAGAAATAGTTGAAATAGTTTCAGAATTTTTTGATAGTAACTTTAGTTTCTAAGTCTGTTGTTGGTGATAAGGCAATAAGTAATTCAGAAGTGGTCAAAGAAATTTTAGAGGTCATTAAAAATCCGTTTCACAAACTGAACACTGAATTTTTGCGACAAAACAATTTTGAAAAACAAAATTTGTTAATAAAACCAGTGAGTTACATAATTACGCCAACTGAAGTTCGCAAAACGGTTAATGGCCACGAAATACTTAATTTGCAAAACACAAGTAGTCAATTTAACCCGATGAGGGATGTTTTAAAAAAAATTCTGGAGCTTCCAAAAGTATATTCTTCTATAATAAATCATATCACACTAATAAAACAATCCGACGAAATTGATAGCGTTTTAAAAGGAACCCTTTGGAAAGAAATTGAATCCCATTCTAAAAAAATGATTTTACCGTTAACAATATATTTTGATGATCTAGAAGTCAACAATCCTTTAGGCTCTCATTCGTTGATCAATAAAATTGGGGTTGTTTACTACAAAATTTCTTGTTCGCCTCCCGAACAAGCCTCAAAATTAGAGAATATATTTTTAGGCCTTGTTCACAAAATTATAGACAGAAAAGTTGACACAAATAATATGATTGACAATACTCGAAATTATATTTAAACCTTTAATAAATGAATTATTATATCTACAATGTAACGGTATTTCCATAAATTTAAATGGATCCAAAAATATTTATAAAATTTTGTAAGTATATTTTGCACCTGTTATATTCTCCGGTGACAATTTAGGCATACATTTGTTATACGGTTTAAATGAGAGTTTCAGTTCAAATTATTATTGTAGGTTTTGCCGAGAGCACAAAGATATAATGGGTATTCAACTAAAAGAAAATGAAAATGCACTTCGAACATTTCATAACTACGAATATGATCTATTTCATATTTCATCGTATTTCATTATTAATGAGTAATGCATTACTTACTCGTGCAGCTTAACTGTCCGTGCACTTCTTGTGGCCTCAACTTCATTGATATTGTAATCAAATATATGTTGGGGCTTTATCTCATCTCACAACTTTGCAACAGCAACTTCAGACTCGTTTTTGTCCAACATATAGAAACGCGTCTGGAGTTGTCGTTGCAAAGTTGTGAGGTGAGATGAAGCCCCAAATATTCATTTTCTTAACGATTGGCACTACCTCAAGTAATTATCGACAATTTCTATGTAATACTATAATCAACATTCAAATTTGTATGTGTGATAAAAGATATTTACTCTCAGAGATGTATGTTGAGGGCAATTATAAGGAAATACTTCAATGCTAACTACATAAAGTTGTTTTTAGGATTTCAAAAATGCTGATAAAGCAAGGACAGTAACTGCGTTACCCATCACGGTTGATACACCTCAGCTGGTAAATAATATTGTAATTATAACAATTATTATTGTAAAAGTGATGTTGAAAATGACGGTTGTGTCGAAAAATAGGTATCACCTCTTAAATATAAATTTGAAGTATTCGAAGGAAAATCTAATTTTGTGCTTATAGTATTGAAAGTGCTGCCAGCACCTGATATTATAAATATACAGGAAACAGGTACTATTACACCCAACGAAACAATAGTGGCACATGGATCTTTACCTACAACACTTCAGGTACGTTTGCAGTGAAAATTAACTTTAAATTTATAAAAGTATATGCTACCTATTTATTGCTATTGTACATATTTTGTTGGGATTTTTAGAAATGAATGATTAAAAAAATTATGATTACCTCATGACTAAGAAAATTGCTTATTGGTTAGTTGTACTCATTTCAGGTAAGCACACTGTTTCGTCTGCAAAAAAGGTACACGTAGCTCCTTCTGCAGCAGAACTGCTCAGTAAAACTACACAAGAAAAATTTAAAAAAATGAAATGGGAGTATTATAAAAGAAAATTAGAAATCATGGGAGACGCGGAAGATAGAAAAAGAGGCTACCATGACAGGATGCTTGAAATCAAGAAGAACAAAATATTAATAGAAGAAAGAAAGGCTCATGCCCTTGAAAAATTATGTGAAAATCTGATAATTAGGTAAAGTACTATTTCGTCTTAGAGTCGTTTTACCCGATGCCAAATAGAAATAATGCATAGTGTCATACAAAAATTTTGGATACTTAATGTATTGCATTATTACCCACTAGTATTTTTGAGAAACTAACAATTACTAGTTTTCCATGCGCCCAATACCTGTGCTCAGGGGTGTATTGGGGCCGGAACGCACCGGTACGCCGTTCCGGGACTTTTTTGAGTATCCGGAGCTATTTCTCTACTCGATTCTGTAAAATTATTTTCTGTATTTTATTTGTTACTTGTAACCTTTTCTTTTTTTTTAGAGAAAGTAAGCGGGGAATTTGCGTACATACCTATACTTGAAAAATGGCAAGTGATGTAAATATAAAATTGATGAAGACTAGCCGTTTAAAATTTGTGCATATGTATTGTTTCAATTTTGTCACATCAAATGCAATATAATGCATATTAGTAAATAAAAAGTAATTTCGTTTCAGTAGCACTTTTAATACAATCAAGTCAATGCAATTTGATTTACAATTCAATACAATAGCTATTCAATACAATTTCAATGCAGTTACAACCAAGTCAACACAATTTTATTTACAAATCAATACAATGACAATTCAATACAATTTCAATGCAAGTACAATCAGGTCAATACAATTTTATCAATACAATTCAGTACAATTTTAATGCAATTTTAATCAAATCAATTCAATTCAAAAGGATTTTATTGCAATTTTTGTACATTTGCTAATGTACACAAGCAAGATTTCAGATCACCGGTTAATTCAAAATCATTTAAAGTTTTATCAATTTGTTCATCTGATTTAATATAGTTTTTTCTTCTCTTCTCTTTATTTAACTTTAGTACAATTTTGTCATACGTGAAATCAACATATTCTGATTCTCGCTTAAGGGCTGTAATTAAAGTTTTTGCACTAGGGTTCGGCTTATTTAATTGTCGGTTTAGGCGAGAATTCCATGCTTCGACTACGTTATTTGTTCTGTGGCGATGTCTGTGACAGTTGCACATTTATTTAGTGATAGTATCGTTCTCAGGCCACTGCCTAACAAAATAGTCATTAAATTCTGTTATTTTGTGATGTTCAGCTGGACAATTTTCCATTATTTCAAGCCATCCATCATCAATTTGATGTAATGGTAAGAAAGCGAGGGCAGAACAAATTATAATGTGTAACTTTACATGTTCATCTTGCATATAGTCAGGTACAAGGCCTAGCGATTGAACGTTCCTCCATAAACTTTGCGAAAAGTGGAAATGACATCCCGATATTCGAACTGTCGGAAACAACTGTTGTAATGATGAAATTACGGCTTCCTCAAAATCGATTTTAATATATTCCGGTTTCCAGGATGGACTAGATACTTTAATACTAGAAAAAAATCTAAAATAAGTGGATTTCTTTTTGTTTGGCAGTAGTCCATAAATCTCAGGGATAATCTTGGTCTCGTCCTGTGTGCTTCAAACATCTACAATGATTGTATATACTTGCCGGAACTGTTTGCTAGAGCTCTTAAATGTACCATCCATAAAGAAAATTTTACTATTCCTTAAACATTCCTTTCCTTTACTACTGGCAAACACTAAGAGCCGTTCTTCTATATTATTATCTATTAATAAAAAGTTTGTACCGTTCTTCATTATCAGGACGTCTTCTGGTAGTTCTATGTCGTCTGCATTATCTGGATCTCTTGTGTCTCCTAAAGTTCGTCTTCGAATTTTATTAAGGCCGGATTTGACTTGTGAAAATAATGGAATTTCCGTCATTAAATCAAGTCCTCGATTAAATAGATCGCTCATTTCTTGTCGGTAAATTGTCCCACTTGGAAGAAAATCCTCTCGCATCCGTTTTTTTCTATTGCCTTATTAAAATCCAATCCTTATTTCACTAAACTATAGCCAAAGTAAAGTTTACCATACAACATGTATGCAAATTCCCCGCTTCGTTTCTATACCTGCTGAGATTACCTCTTAGCAGGTAGTCGTGTACGCAAAATCCTCATTTTGGGTTTTGTACGCTTATTCCCCGTACGCTTTTTCGCCTGCGCCTATGTCGCCCGTTTATTCGTTTAAAAGTGATTAAGGGTATCCGGCGGTTAGCTTAACTTCCCCAGGTGACAGGTAGTAATCAGGGCCCATGGTAATCCTATAATTTGGCAAATTGTAACAACAAAATCTTGTTTAGAATTTATCTACCTGAAAGTGTTAAAACTAAAAAACAATCAGTCTAAACTCAGGTCCCGACCGAATACTGGTCAATCAAAAACTAGAACAAATAATAAGTGACAGGTTGTGTAGAAAAAACTAAGAAGTAAGTACAATCAAATTTTGCTGAAAATTAATCGTTTTAAATTATTGTTTTAAAGAATTTTTATTGTTTATTATGTAAAGCTACTTGATTAATATCGAATGTTTTATCAATTGTAATTGCAATCCAATATTTATTTTTGCATTTGGTAATACATACAATTTTTTTGTTAATAGATTGAAAATGAATCAAAAACAAAAGCAGACATCGACAAATTCGTTTTTTGGTAAAACACGGAAAACTGCGGAAGAAGATGAGCAAGTCGTATATTTAAAAGAAAATGAAAATGATTCTGAAATATTTAATTTTCTATCAAATACTGAAGAGGTGTTGTCTTATTTCAGGACCTCTCACTTGAGGACCTATACGAAATTAACCTGTTTCTGTCTCATTTGCGGACCTAGCCTACAGGTACAAGTTTGAACCGAATCACTTGCTGACCTTTAAAAGATCAATTACCTGAGGTAAACAATTACCCTTCAATAATACGACGGTTGCAGTTTTGAAGGGTTGCAATTTCCACTTCAATCAAAGCGTTTGGCGAAAAGTTCAGGATTTGGGACTGGTTCACAAATATTAGTCAGTGCCTTCACAGAAGATGTTAAACATAACACATTTTTACTAAGCAGGCTAGACATCAACATGACACCGAACAAGCGAAGAAAAGTCTACTCCGATCTGGATTCAGCGATTGAAAAAACTATTACCGACTTGGAACAAAACACAGTTTCACTGGGTCGAACTATGACAATTTTACAACGTGTGGTTCAATTTGTTTCATTTTATTACACATCTACACCAAATTATTTAAAGGCAGTTTAGTAATATTGAAAATATAAGTCGGTCGATTTTTTTGGTTGCATTTTTTTCTAACTTTATTGGTTATTAGAATATGAATTACCTATGTAAAGAAAACATCGTAACAATGGAATAAGCATTAAGTCAATTCCACACAGGATGGGGTGAATGGCTTCGAAGATTAGATTCATCGTCACTTCCTACGTCGTGTGGGAGAGAGACTTGCCGAATTTTAATTATCGTACAAAAAAAGTTGCAGGTGTATTATTAGAGTCTAGGCCTATAGGTCCTGAAATGATACTTTATGTTATTGAAAATTTTACGGCTTTTGACGAAGGTCCTCAAATGATACAAATTTGACCGAGGTCCTCAAGTGAGAGGTCCTGAAAGGTCCTACTGAAGATCAAACAAACCCTGAAGTTCAAAAACCTGAAACAAGTTGGCCTAACACTTGGACTGCTGATATGTGGATAAAGAAGAAAAAAAACATATTCTTGGCTCACATGTGATCTCGGAAAATTGGGGTGTTTGATTTGTGCTAATATAAAAAACTTAGGGCCGTCTAAAACACAGGGCGTCAGTATCTCTAAGGAATGGTGTTCGACAGCGGTTTCTTTTTATGGTAAAGACAGAAGTGCGCAATTGACATCTTTGCGGAAAAAAATTAATGAGCATTTGAAAAGTACAGCGCATATACAAGCTGAAAACATTTTAAAATCTGCTAATGAGCAACAGTTGGAAACCTCAATTGACGACATGAAGAGCTCTGAACTGTGTAGTACCTCCAAAGTATTTCGAACTGCATATTACATTGCGAAAAATGACCGACCATATTCTGATCACTTCAATCTACTGCAACTGAAACAACTGAACGGCGCGCGGCGCTAATATTGCCCATGCTTTGCGCTCAAGAGTTAGTGCTACTAATATAATAGAACATGTTGCAAAAGAGATGAGGCTAAAGCTGTGTCAAAAAATTCTAGCTGCAGAAGGTAAAATATCAATTATTATTGATGAATCCACCACTCTCAGCAAAAAATCGTCGTTGATTATTTACATAAAATGTGAAATGAGCAAAACAGAAGATCCACAGTACTTATTACTAGATTTAGTAGAATTATCCGATCAGACGGCTGCGATAATAACAAAGCATCTATTAGAATGTCTCAAGAAATATGGATTTGACGATAAATATTTAAAACAACATCTAATTTCTTTTACAAGTGATGGAGCAAGCGTTATGTTGGGCAAAAAATCCGGCGTGGGAAAACAGTTGTTAGAAAAATATCCAAATTTAATAATATGCCATTGTTTAAATCATCGGTTGGAATTATCGATTAACGACGCGATTGAAGAAGTTCAAGGAATTAACCATTTTACATTTTTTATGGGCAAACTGTTTTCTTTATATAGCCAGTCTCCCAAAAATCAGCCAGAAATAGAAACTTATGCTACAAGTATCGGCGAAGAAATTAGGAAAATTGGCCGTATATTTAATGTGCGATGGGTAGCCGGTTCTTTTAGAACTGTTTCGGCAGTATGGCACAATTTTTCAGCCTTATCTCGTCATTTTGAAACTGCCAGCAATGATCCAAGAAGAACTAAGGCTGAACAATCTATGTTCGTTGGAATGTATAAACGACTTACATCAAAACAGTTCATTATAAATTTGGCACACTGAAAAAAGTGTGTTGTAACACGAATGGAGTTGCGGTTGTCTCAACCCCGCCGCATAGTTAAATATGGCGAATCTCACCGGGAGGGTACCTGAATAACAGGGCGAGGTTGTACTGGTGTTGTTGGCTCAACTACACAGAATGATTCGAACAAGTGAGGGTATTTTTCAAGGAATATTAAATGGTATTAAACTGACTTATTATTTGGGTTCTGTGAGTGGAATATGAAATTCACTTTATTTCACCATAGTTGATTTGACTGTTATAGTATATTGATATAAAAATTTAGTGGGTTTCATCTGAAGAACTATACAATTACCGCAATAACAGAATACTTTATTTTAAACAAAACATGATTTAAAGTAATGTAAAATGTACTTGTGTTATCAAGATATTAGCTTCTGTGAAATGCGACATTATTTTAGGATAATTTACCAGAAATGTTAAGTGAAACAATTCCAGATTAGTTTAAATTTTAATAAAACCGGATGAAATAAAAATGTAATACTATCAACATATATGAGATTCTTTTAAATGCGGCATTATTTCAAGTTAATTTACTACGAATTTTAAAGAAAACACATTCAGAATTAGTTTAAAATTTTAATAAAATTGTACTAAACAAAAATAACTGTATCTGCACTCAATAATTGTTTTAGTTAAATTCCTTAAAATTATCAAGGAACCTTATGACCATAAGGAACCAATTATTTGTATTATTACATACAATACATGCTACACTAAACTATTTGTCTTAATTATACAATGGTAATTATAATCCCATACTCTGCAACAGTTTACTAACATAGGGTTTTTTATATAATTTTTTGTTTGAACTCTATATAACGCATGTTGAATGAAAATCCAAACTTGTTTACACTCCGGTGGAAATTTTGAATTCCATACGAAAAAAACATCAAGTGCCTTTAACGGCGAATCAAAACGATATCTAACCTTATCTACAATTACGTAGATATTTTATACATTCATAAACGTGTCGAAGGTTCCACCTCTTCATAAAATCTATTTTTTGTAGATGGTTGTCGTCAATTTCAGCTGCGCTCTAAACAATAAAAGAAAAATTGTATGAAAATTATGTTTGAAATAAAAGTATAAAATTTACCTTTAAAAAACTGCAAGACCATTCTCACTTCTGTCGGCTTCCAAGAACCAGGTGTTTTACCTCAATGAAGGACGTGGTGTTATCAAAAAAGGTAATAATGGAAGTTTAATAAACTCCTAAACATCTAAAAAAGAAGAAAATTGAAAGATTAAAAAGAACAGCGGTCATATAATTAAATTTTATATCTGTTCAATTCATTTGAATTAGATGAAAAACTCTTTGACAAAATCGCAGTGGATTTAGACAATTTCTTATTGCCTGCAATTTGCCACAACTTCTGTAAAATTATAAAGATTATGGTCTGAAAATACTGCACATGTTTGATAGAACTCTGCAAAATCTATATCTATTAATTAAAAAATTGATAACAAAAAGTTAAATCACTCACCATTGAAGTCACGATAAAGACATAAACTTATTATTGTCGAGTTAATAAGAATAACTTCAAGTTTCGCAACCAAGTTGTTTTCTATCCTTTGAGTCCCACAACCTGAAGAAAAAAGGAAAAATAAGTCAAAATAACATTTGTCATATGTCAATATGTACATAATAATATACATACGGTATTAGTAGGAATTGGCATTAATTAAATGGAATAATTGTAAATATCTCTAATGATAACAGTAAATGAAGCTTGTTTTACAATAAGCAGCAATAAAATTATGAAATCTAAATATGTATTTGGATATAATATTATTTATGTATCTACTTACCTAGTAAACCTGTCTATAATAAAAATCTTTTTGAAAAGCCCCAAATTCAGCACGGAAAGTTGTAGCCGCGAGTTCACCGATTCACAAAACCAGAGTAAAAACGAAAAACTCAAATCATTTCCTGAATGCCACAAAGCATCTGTTTTACTACTTCTACTGCAGTTCTGTTATGAAAGTATCCAAAGGAATAGGTGTTCTTCTTGTCTTTAACGCTGGGAAATCCCGATTGTCAGGTATATTCCATACTATAAAGAAATATAGACCTAAATCGCAATGCCTCGTCTGGTTATAATTGTTTGCCGGTACATTGGTTTTGGTCACCAAACTTCTATGAGGTTGAGGGAACCTCACAGCACTCAAATGTAATAGCATGCTAACATTGCAACACCAATCCTAGGTATTTTGAATTAACTGTCATGAATTTATTGCGACTGGTGGAAACGTACTTGAAATAAAAGATTGCTGCTATTATTTTAACTGGATATGACCTTTTCGCAATAACTTCTGTGATATTAACTCAAATGTACATTTTTCTTACCGAAACATTTGTAAAGTTTATCCAACCTGGTGTATGTTGATTCGAATGCTTTAAGATGTAGATGTCATCTCGAAATGATATCTATTCAAAAAAATGCAAGTAATTGGTTTGAAAATTTTGCTGTTGGTGGAACTGACATTGGCTTGATTGAATTCCAAATTTCTCAACTTCATGGTGAGGTTACTATTACAACATCATTTTTATCAGTGCACTTATGTACGACGTTCTTTCCGAATTGTCCCTTCTTTCCGAGACGTTACAAAAAAGAGATACTACAATAGTATACGCGGATAAAATGATTCGTCGAACAATTTTATATTTGGAATCTTTGAAGGATCCTGCAAAGGGGAAGAAGTTGTTGGAAGCAACAGAAGCAATTAGGAATAAGAAATTGTGTTCGATAAATTTAACGGAAAATAAAAAATCACTGTAATCCATAGAAATCAATTTCTCACTAGTTTGATAAATAACATGAAACATAGGTTAAACACTGATTCTACGAAGATTACTGAAGCGGCTCCTACTGAAGTGTTTCCACTATCAAATTGCAATATTATTAAACAATTACAAATTCTTGAACCAAGTGAATGGCCAGTTACAACAAATCTACAATTCGGAGAAAAGGAGCCTGAGTGTCTACGTAAACGGTTCAATATATCGTTTAGAACATGTTTAACGGTCTTCAAAGATTATTTTTACTAACTCCCGCCAGATCCTTGACCTTTTTGTGTAAATTAAAGTTGTCATATTTGTTTTGTAACTCTTCTATCTCTTTACATCTATCAGAAAAATACGTTCCTTTTGCTTCTCTTATTTTCCTTCTTATTTCGATTTGTAGCTGTTTGTATTGAGTATTGTTATTTGACTTGCATTTTCTTCTTTTATCCATTAACTCTAAGATTTCGTCTGTCATCCAATTTTCCTTCTTAGATTTGTCCGATGTAAGTTCTCTTTTACTTGGTTCTATAATTGCTGTTTTAAGAAACTGCCACTGTTGTTCTGAGCTTTCCTTATTTTGCTGGTGAGGAGAACTGGTGGTGTTTTTTTCTAAGTTTGCGTTGATGTGTTGTTCAAGTTTCTGTCTGATTTCCTCCGATTTAAGTTTCTCTGTGTTTAGTTTCAAATTTTTGTGGCTGGTTTGCATCTTTTTTAGTTGCAGTTGAAACCTAGCAATAAGAGGATTATGATCAGAAGACACGTCCGCACCTGGGTAAGCTTTGACTGTTTTCATTGCATTTCGATATCTGTGATTTATTAAGATGTAATCGATCTGGTTTCTAACAATGTTATTATGTTTGTCAGCTGGTGACTTCCATGTATACAGGCGTCTTCTGGGCAGTTTGAAATAAGTGTTTGTTACCACAAGGTTATTCTCTTGACAGAATTCAACAAGACGATCGCCCCTATCATTGCGTACACCAAGTCCGTATGGTCCTACAATGGACTGACACCTTCCTTCACCGATTTTAGCATTGAAATCACCCATAACTACAGTTATATCTCTAGATGCAGTTAGTTGCAGTGCCTTTTGAAGATCATTATAAAAGTTTTCTAACTCTTCTTCATTTTTGTCAGCAGTAGGTGCATAAGTTTGTATTAAATTTAGTTTGCCGTGGGTTGTCATTAGTTGTATCAACATAACTCTTTCGGACAATGGTATGAAGCCTGTCACTGATCTTACCACGTTTCTGTTGAGTATTATAGCCACTCCATATCGGTGTTGGGTGTCATTGCTGCCAGAGTAGTAAACTTGTCCATTTTCTGTACTAAGTTCACCCGAGCCACTCCATCTTGTGTCACTTACTCCAACAATATCAATCTTTAGTCGCATCATCTCCTGTTCGATGTTTCTTAATTTTCCAGGCTCGTACATACTTCTTACATTCCATGTCGCGATCTTAAATGTTGATTTGTATATTTTCAATGAACAGGGATTTCGCTGGCTGACGACCTGGGAAGCCCTGTTATTTTTGTCATCTCTTCCCCTGCCGAATCTTGGCATCCGAGAACCATGATTAGTAAAATGATTTCTGTCAGTTCCTTGAGCCATGACAATTTCTAGGGAGTCTTTATGAGGTAGTTTCCCCTTGCTTTCCTCATCGCTGTGTAAGCGCCGCTACAGTTGTTTCAACCACGCCGCTTAGTGTCTGATTCTCAACCAATAATAATCAACTGTAGATCCTGTGCTTGAGGTCAGTACTGAACAACCAGCTGCCGTTGTTCAGTGCTAGTTTTGGTCCGCCCCGGGTATTTCATTTCCCCGGTACCACCCATATCTGGGAGGCGTTCCCCTATCCGCCACCTGGGGAGGCGCCCGATGGAGGACTAGCAACCCCGCACGGGTTTTATATTTACTAATATTTACACTAATATTTACATTATTGTAATATTTTACATTATTATTAACACTTTTTTTTTAATAAATTTTTGACAATTCCACTTGTCCTGTTTTTTTTTTGAACTGATAAAATGGCAAGAGTTCCGGCAGTATATTTTTTAGCAATACACCCCAGCCTGTGCTGTATATTCAGATATTCATATAGATATGAAATGGCTCAAAAACTGCTGCACTAGTAGTTAAGAACATTAACTAATATTTTTGTTTTCATTTTCATGTTTTAGCATGGTGTAAAACGAATCATAGGCAATCAAACTTAAGTTTAAATATGTAATATACTTAAGTACATTGACTCAAAAAAGCGAAATTAGGAAATTTATTATTCGTTGTAAGTGAAAATTATAACTAAATTTGCAATTGTGTAAAATTGTTATGAAATCATAATTAATGATGTGTCCCCGATGTGAAAAAAAAAAAATATTTTTCAAATATCTGTATTGTAAAAATGTAGTTAAAAAACATTAGTTATTTTTAACTGTAGTTAATTTTTCCTTCTTTATAACATGAAAACTTATCGTTTGAGATTAAATGTGAAATTTAGTTTGTAAATTTTCAGTAACTTTAAGGTAATTGGGCGAATTACACAAATAAACTATACTTACACATTATTCTTTATTTATTATAAAAACCCCATGGAAAGGTAGATTTATGGGTAGGATATATAGTAATATAACAGACACCAATTGCCAAAAAAATGCAAACGAGCTGCTAAAAAGAAATAAACAAAATTTTTAAATTTTATTTTTATTTTTCTGTACAATTCTCAAAAATATGTTGTACACACAAGTTGTTGGCCTTTATAAGAGGAACAAAGAAACCTTGATAACATTGTTCTATAAGACGCGAAATAAGTTTTGGATTTTTTTAAAGAGAGCAAGCAGTAATTTTAAAACTGCCTAATCAATTCGGTCCGTGAACGGTAAAGAAATGTTCTAAAAGTCCGACATCGTGATCGATTGCAATGCTAAATATCAATCTACCAAAAACAATCAGTGGGTGAAATAATTTTGGATCAGTCGTCTCTGCAATCTTCGACCTTCATGCAGTTGAGGATTAACCCTTGCACCGATAGCTTCTCCCTGTCTTCTTCATCATATATCATACCTAAATCAAGATGTTCATCGCCATCTTCTGGTTCAGGCGCAGGCATATTATATTCTATACAAAGATTGTGCAGAACTACGCAAGCATTAATTATACGAGCAGCTTTCTCCGGATGATAGTGAAGTACTCTATGTTTCAAAAGGCATCGGAATCTCGTTTTAAAATCATTGCCCCTCTCAATAATACATCTTGCATGTTTATGACAACGGTCATATTCTGCTTCTGGAGACCCTGGCAAAGGCTCATTTTCCAAGGGTGTCAACAGCGACGGCCTTAATGGATATCCAGAGTCTCCTAAAATATGTTACATACATTATACACAACAATATATTTCAGCGTAGCATTGCGAACTTATTTGAATTCCTTACCCAGTAAGTAAAACTGATTCGGATTGTTGCGATGTATGTTTTGCATAACCTCATGCACTTTGGAGTTATTCCATATAAAAGCGTCGTTTGTACTGCCGGGATACAGAGCATTTACATTTATAATTTTCATCCCGGAATCGCATGTCTAAGTAAAATAAGACAATATCATGCCGTTATTTCTAAGAATAATCAAATACAGAATACACACCAACTGCACATTTATAGAATGATAGTTCCTTTTATTCACATACACATATTCATTGTATATGCTATAATTTTTAGGCGGCGCACTGATCAAAACATGGGTGCAGTCGATACACCCCACTACACCAGGAAGATTAAACACTCGATAAAACCTAATAACAAGAAATGTTATAAAATAATTTTAAGGAAATGTTGCAGAAATGTTATAAAAGAAATAAAAATATTTACTCACCCTTCGCGGCTTCTCTCAAGCTCGTGCATGTTTCTTGGAAATATAATCAATTGATTACAAATATCTGGCTGATTTAAAGCATTAATTACTTTGTCAAGGCACCTTGAAACAGATGACTGACATAATGCTACAGGTATGTTGGACGCTGTGTCTAGTTGGTAGGTACCACTTGTGAGGAATCGAAGATTTACGAAAACCTTCATATGCATGTTTTATTACAAATCATATACTTACTTATTTAGAATTTAGAATAAAGGTAAGTAGTATAACTACAGTGCTTCTGGGACACTTCGATGGCCTCTCGACGGTGGTAAGGGGGTCCCGTGCGATGACCTTGCTGAAGCCATCCGAAGAAGTGATCGCCAATACCAGAGGCTGTTGAAGTTTTGGCGAAGGAGCGCCGAAGAAGTGATGCTACAAGAAGTGATCGGCAATACCAGAGGCTGTCGCGTGTACAAGAAGTGATTACCGAAGAAGTGGAGGCTTATCGATACCTGCAGATCCGAAGAAGTGGTCGACAATACCAGAGGCTGTTGAAATTTTGGTGAAGGCGCCGAAGTGTCGCAGAAGTACAAGAAGTGATTACCTGCCGAAGAAGTCGCTCGATCGCCGATACCTGCTGATCATCTCCAAGAAGTCGGCAATACCAGAGGCTCTTACGAAGAAGAAGTCTCCGGAGGCTGGTGTGACGTAATCGGCACAAGAAGTCGTCAGTAGTACCACTAGTGTGCATCTGTGACACTTCGATGGCACCCAAACGGTGGTAAGGGGGTCTTGAGCGATGACGTCGCCGAAGAGTGCCCCAAGGTCGTCCAAGAAGTGGTCGACAATACCAGAGGGTGTAAGAAGTGCCTAGATGCACACTAGTGGTAGGTACAAGAAGTGTTGGTCAATACCAGTGGGTGTACAAGAAGTCGTCGGCAATACCAGAGGCTGTTGAAATTTTGGCGGAAGGGCGCTTATACCCGCGATGGTCAATACCGGTGGGTCTACAAGAAGTGATCGGTCTACGGGGCGCTTATACCCAGTAAGTGCACACAGATGTGTGTATAAGAAGTGTTGGTCAATACCGTCTAAATTTTGGTGGATGCTCTCAGGTGATTAGCAGCGGAGGTGTGGTCATCTCCGTCGAGGTTTGTTCTAATAAGAACAAGAAGAAGAATCGATACCTGGTGATCATCATCGTCGAGGCTGGTGGCTATCGAGGTTAGACTTTGCTCTCTCTCTTTCTTAATAATAACAACAAGAACAGTAAGTTCCCGGCAAGGCTAGGCGAGTCTAGACTTGTCACGACTTGTGGAATTTCGCTCTTAATAAAAACACGATTCAAAATTATTATTTTATTTTACATTCAATAGGTACACATACACATATGGTAAAGATAACATATTTACAACTCGACATATGAATATTTTTGAGAATTATAATCATCAGCATCAAAATCGTATTGAGTTACTATTTTTGCCAGCGGTGATGTAGATGGTGATAGTGGTGTAGATGGTGTAATCATCCTCTTCTCAAGACTTTTGTGTTGATCAGGTCTTTTCCTCTTCAGCTCATTCAGTTGACTTTGCTGCCGCTGCTGTAGCTGCTCACCATATTGTGGTTCAATTGGTTTTAAATCGAATTTGAATTTTCCGATATAGGTCTTGAGGATTTCCAATTCTTCTTCAGTTTCCACATTTAATTTTATGTATTCAACTGGTAGATTCCCCATTTTCGCGACTAGGGTCTCTGCTTTCGGCATGTAACTTAGCTTTATGATGATTTGATTACCCTTTCTTTCACACGCTTTCACACCATATCTAAGTAATAGAAGATTATTAAAAAAAGTTATTAAAAAAGTTTTTAAACTCTTACCTGAATATTTGTTTTTGCGATTACATGAAGGGCATCTGTAGGCAATGCTGTGAAATCGGTAGATTGTATTAAAATTACACTTGGAGTGGTTGCCATTTTCTCTTAATCAACAATAACACTTTGTGATTGAATGAAATGAGTGAGACTTTCGGCGTATTTATACCGAGTTCATGTTACCCCACCTTCCTTTTTCTTAGTAATGCATTTTCTATAATTATTCATACACTTCCTCTCGAATATATTTTTAACCCAATTAAAATTTATGTTGGTGCCCAAGCGTTTCCTTTGTGGTAATTCCCCAACACATCTGCTCAATTAGTAGAATATTCATTATTTACTTATTTCCTTTTAAATATTTTTACAATTATGCTGGCGCCCACACATGTTTCCTTTGTGGTAATTTCCCCCGCACATCCGCTCAGTTAGTAGAATATTCATTTCCTTTTAAATATTTTTACAAACTATTTTAAAATTGTGTAGTGGAAAGGCGCCAATTCCAATTATAAATAGCTGATCCTCGAGTACGTTTTTTTATTATATCTATGTACGCTGTTAACTAATCATCATGAGTGCTGATAACGTTGCAAAGTTGTCTACTGATATGGTCACACGAATGCGGAGTATTGGTGAGTTAATGAAAAAGGAAAAAGATTTTTTAAAGTGGATTACTTTTACGAAGAAACAGATTAATTTATTGCGTAAATACTTGAGGGTTAAAAAAACCGATAAAAGATCTTTATCGACTATTGAAAGTTGTTTAGCAACTTACAAATATTATTTGCGAAAATTTCAAAATTTGTATAGAATTAATATTAAAAATTGTGTGAAATCTCAAAAGAGTGAATTAGTTTGGCAAAATTTAGAATCATGTTTTAAAAATCGAATACGAACAGGACTCATTATCAACTATGGTGGTATAAAGGATCCTGCGATTTTTTTTGATAAAGCTTATAGAAGTTTTGTAAAGCAAATTAGGAATGCTTTAAAGATGTCGATGATAAAAGTAAACGTTAATTTCTATGGAAATTTCGTAAAACCATCGAGTGGCGAAGTAGACTTGAAACATTTTGTGACTAATAATCAACCAATCGATCTAAACACCGATATTAAACATTGGTATGCTGAGAATGTGAAACATAAAATTTTAACGAGGCTTGAGGACTTTCAAGAGCGTGATTCTGGCTGGGCACTCTATGAAATATTACACCTAAAAAATAAATATCAATCGTTATACACCGATGACAGTTGGGCAATCTACCTTTGTTAACATCCCGAAATTTATTCAAGTTAAAAAAGCCGTTTTGAATATTAAGAATAATGATCAGCATTGTTTTTTATGGTCGTGTGTTGCAGCTTTACACCCAGCTTCCGGAGATAAAAATCCCCAAAGAACTAGCTCGTATCCACATTATAGTCAGGTATTCAAATTTAACGGTATAAAATTTCCCATGGTGTTAGATGATATCCCAAAATTTGAAAAATTAAATAAGTTATCCATAAACATATATATGTGTGATGAAAAGAAACGTCAAATTTCACCCTTAATTCCTAGTAAACAAAATTACCTAACAAAAATTAATTTACTCGTTTTGGGCGAAGCCTCGATTTATGAAAGTAATTCAAAACCACGTTTACATTTTACTTTGATAAAGGATTTATCACGATTAATTGGAAAGCAAGTAGGCAGTAAGACACGTAGAAAGAAATGGTTTTGTGAGAGGTGTTTCAATCATTTCTATTCAAACGAAAAATTAGTACGACACCTATATAATTGTAAGTTAATGAATAAAACTAGAATCATTACACCAGATGAGAATACAAAAATGTTATGCTTCAAAAAATTTAAAAACAAGGAAAAAGTCCCCTTTGCAATTTATGCTGATATAGAAAGTATTTTGGAACCTTACTCAGATAAACAACCAACGGACCGAACAATAAAGACACATAAACACGTTGCGTTTAGTATTGCGTATTATCTAAAATGTTCTTATGATGACTCACAATCAAAATTTAAAAGTTATACAGGGGAAAATCCGTGTGAGTGGTTCATGAAAGAACTTGAACTCATAGCTCGCCAGGTTAACGATATTCTCAGAAACCCCGTTAAAATGATACATTTAACGGTACAACAACAGGCTGACTTTAATTCGGCTACTCATTGTCACATCTGTTCAAAACCATTTCTCCATACTGATGAAAAACATCGTGACCATTCACACCTGGATGGACACTACAGAGGTGCAGCCCATAGGGCTTGTAATGTCCTGTACCAGGATTCACACTACATTCCAGTCATTTTCCACAATTTATCAGGATACGATAGTCATTTCATTATCAAAGCTGCAAGTACGGCAATCGAGGGTAAAATAATTCTACTCCCTCTGAATAAAGAAAGATACATATCGTTTACTAAATATATTCCCGGTACGAAAATTAATTTTCGTTTCTTGGACTCGTTCAGATTTATGGCTAGCAGTTTAGATAAATTATCTTCCTATTTGGAAAGTTCTCAAAAATACATTACCAGATCACTCTGTAATAGTGAATTGGAGTTTCAATTATTGCAGAAAAAAAGGTGTTTTTCCGTATGAATTTCTCGATAGCTGGAGCAAATTGGGTACGACTGAACTGCCACCGATCGATGCATTTTTTAGCACTCTTTCGAATGAATCCATCACCCCCCAACAATACGAACACGCACAAAATATTTGGATGACGTTCAAAATTCAGAATTTGCAACAATATGCAGAGTTATATTTGAAAACGGATGTGACACTATTGGCTGATATCTTTGAGAATTTTCGTGAAGTCTGTTTGAAAACGTATGAACTCGATCCCCTACATTACTTTACGGCTCCAGGATTAGCCTTTGATGCTATGTTAAAAATCACAGGGGTTAATCTCGAATTATTGACTGACGTTGATATGTTAATGTTTATTGAGAGGGGTCTTCGTGGTGGTATATCACAATGTTCGAACCGGTACGGGAAAGCCAACAATAAGTATATGGGTGAACGATATAACCCCAATGCACCAACATCATACTTAATGTATTACGATATAAATAATTTATATGGAACGGCCATGTCGTGCCCTCTTCCATATGGTGGTTTTGAATGGATTGAAGATCCGTATTCAGTCAACATCTTGGAAACTCCTGATGATGCTGAATACGGTTATATATTGGAAGTCGATCTCGTTTACCCGAGAAATTTACATGAATCTCACAAGGATCTACCCCTATGCCCTGAACATATGATACCACCAGGGTCTACTTGTAAAAAATTACTAACGACGCTTATGGATAAAACAAATTATGTTATTCATTATAAAAATTTAAAGCAGGCTGTAAAATTAGGTTTAAAAATTGGTAAAATTCATAGAGTTTTAAAATTTGCACAAAGTGCATTTATGAAACCTTATATTGATCGCAACACACACATGCGACAATTAAGCAGGAACGATTTTGAAAAAAATTTTTTCAAATTAATGAATAATTCTGTTTTCGGAAAAACCATGGAGAACGTAAGAAAATATCGTGATGTAAAATTAGTAGCCCGTTGGAATGGTAGATATGGGGCGAATTATTACATCTCACAGCCAAATTTTAAGTCTAACAATTTTTGATGCTGAAAATGATCTGGTATTAATCGAGATGAGCCGTGTGGAAATATATTTTAATAAACCCATCTATATAGGCTTTGTCATTTTGGATATTTCTAAAACGTACCTTTATGATTTTCATTATAATTATATTAAAAAAAAGTATCACAACTCCCTCTCTAAATTATTATATACAGACACAGATTCATTAATATACCAATTTAATATTGATGATATTTATGAGGATATCAAGAGAGACATCGTTAGATTTGATACATCTGATTATTCACCTGATAATCCTTTCGGAATACCATTGGTAAATAAAAAAGTTCTAGGCTTGATGAAGGATGAGAACAACGGTGAGATTATGATTGAATTCATCGGACTTCGATCAAAAATGTACACTTTTAAAACCATTAACAGTGATAATAATGATCAAGTTCAAAAAAAGGTTAAAGGTATAACGAGGGCCACTCTTCGAACCATAGGGTTTAATGATTATTTTCAATGTCTGTTTGAAAAGTCAATCATCGAGCGAGATCAATACCAGATCGCATCAGAAAAGCATACCGTTTATACTAAGCGTTTAAGAAAAATCGCACTTTCACCACACGATGATAAACGGGTTATCAATTACGTTTACACCGATACCAAACCTTGGGGTTTCAATCCGCTTTAAGAAATCATATTTTCATTAACTCTAGTAATCATTTTTTTATGAAAAGGTATATTTTTACCTGTTTATTTTTTAAGTAAATGTTTAGATTTTTTTATTTTAGAAATTACTTCATCACCACCTCCGTTACCAGAGCGTGAAAGTTACACTCTAGACGATGGTACTAAAGAAGTAGTTTTCAATTACACAATGGACGCAATTTCAATGTGTGATAAAGATGAGCAGGATGCTATAATACAATTTTCACCACGTACTTTCAAGATCTTCCTCGATTTCTATAAGGATACCATGATGAAGACCTTAGAGGATCTTGATTGTGATATGAAAATGATTTGTGGGCCAAATATATTGTTTGAATACTGGTGCGGTGATAATGGCCAGTCTTATTTTAACATAGGACAAAAATTCTGTAGGCATGTGATTCTTTTTGGAGTGGTCCTGACTGATGGTGATATAGACAGCTTAGAAGACCTCCTATCAAACGTGGTTATTTATGGAAAAGAAATTCAGGTGACACTCACATGCTGTGTAACATCTATTTAAATTAAGTGCTTGTTTTTTTCTTTGTTGCAGATTCCACATGTTTGAGGATGAAAAAATAATTAAATTATTTTTTGTCAATGTATGTATGTTATAATAAATATATCACAAATATAGTTGGTTGCTTTATTGAAAAAGGGGGATGAAAAAAAAAAAAAAAAAAAAAGAAACCTAGTTAAAAATAATATATTAATAAAATATAAAAAGAGTATAATTCATTCAACATCAGTAAAATCCATACCTTTTTTACAATACTTGTACCAATAGTATAATAAATATACATTTTCCAAGGAACAATCCAAATTATTTAAATAATGCTCTCCGCAGTGATGTGACTTAAAAACCTTCTTGAGCGTTGCTAAGGGTGGACAATTTAGGGCATCCTCCATCTCCAAAATTCCCTCGATGTTGATTAATCTCGTTAACCAGGTCTTCAATAATGGTCCTTTAACCATAACGGTCGCATCGTTCGGGATAGATTGCTTAAGGAAGGCACCCAATTCTTCATAGCGAAGAAAGTACTCGCTGTTCCACGTCTGGCCGCCCCATTCTAGTCCGTGTATGTTTCGTGTTAACCAATCGACTTGTCTTTGGAACGACTTGTTGAGGCATGATGCACGTTCAAACGGTAGAGTTATGATTTTATGATGACATTCACCACTATCGACGTTAATTAGTGATATTTCTTTACACAAGAATTCAGATGACCCGAATTGAAAACCATGTACTGTCAAAATGAACGTTGACATTCTTGATGTTGTTGTTGTTGTTGCTGCTGCTGTTGTAGGATCGTTGTTTAAAACTGAATTAGAGAATTATAGAACGCTGCTTTTATGTATCCAACTGTTGTGCTTATCATCAAAACCGAGCCATTTGACGAATACTTTTGCCCCACTTCTCTTGATGACCTTATCAACCAGATAAACATGTGGATATTTCACTTTTTGTAATTGTTCGTTGTAAAAAGAACCGGATATATTCTGATTTTGATAATCTTTTAATAAATATGTAATTGGGTTGCTTAATTGCACTTTTCTTACTGTGAAAATTTCTGTTGACCAATTAGGCTGATACTTTTTGTCAAACACCCCGCGAATTTTTGAAATTCTCACGTGATCACCAACGTTGAATTTTTTTTGTTTTAAGTTTATGGATTTTATGCGGTTGTAAACAGTTTGCAATAATTTTTTCTCATTTCTCTCACTAACATCAATAGGCTTCATTCGTATCGTACGGTGGGTGGTGTTGTTATATTTTTTAACGATTTTCGGTAATAACTCTAACCACCTGTAACTTCCTTGCATACTGAATTCTTTCCACATTAAACTTTTTAATGTTCGGTTTACTCGTTCGACTATTGAAGCTTTCTTTTCACTAAAGGTGTTATAGTGGTTGATTTTATATTTTCTCATTAGTTTCTTGAAATCTGAGTTGAAGAATTCCTTACCAGCATCAGTCTGTAAATTTATCGGTGAACTTTCTTTGAGAATTTTTTCTGTTGCATTCACAACTTCAGCACTGGACTTATTTCTAAGGGGTAATGCCCACACATACTTCGAGAAACAATTAATCGCTACCAATATGTATTTATATCCATTATTTTCACCAGCATACTTTATCATATCAACAAGATCCATTTGAAATAGGTCCCTTAAAGATTTAATAATTACACGACGTCTCCTGAAATTTATCCTAGCAGGTTTATGAATTTCTTCAACGACTTGTCTTTTCTCAACACTCATTTTTCTAGGTGATTATACGTGCCTCTTTTAACTCTTCTACAATAGAATTTATTTCATTTGTATGACCAGTATGGCCAGCAGCTTGTGATGCAATAAGCAAACGTAGCCGATCTACAAGTTCATTCGGATCATCCCAGTGCACATAGTCAATTGTTGTATCCCACGGTAGGACCTTGTTCATCATTCCCTTACCTGACACGATTGGTGCTATCACATTTTTATATTTTTCTAATTTACTGCCATCTATCTGTTGATTAGATTTATAATAACGTCGTGCAGCATTAGTTTTTACAACAATTTGTTGATAATTTTTCACATCGTTTTGAGTAACATGTTGAGGTTTTTTTTTAAATAATAGCTCATATAAGCCCTGTGTACCTTTATATCGTTTATTTTGAACTATAATATCTGAATCGACTATGGTTAATATGGAGTCACCAATTTTTAAAGTTTCAGTTTTTTCATCAAGTCTAACTCCATATTTTTGATCGTATTCTTTAATATTCTCATAAATACCTTTAATATATTTTTTAGGTAAGGGTGCATATTGATCTAAATAATCAGTGAAAGATTCATCAGATAGGTTTTTGAAACGTGTGTGTTCATCATCATCAGTTTGAATATTATCTAAAATAGAAAGTTTAATTGCACTAGGTTCCTCTTCTTCTTCATCTAAAAATTGTTGATGAATTTTTGGTAACTCATTTTCATAAGTTTCTTCATGTTGTTGTTGGAAAATTTTCTTTTCGTTTTTAACAATGATTGAAGGATCACTTTTTGTCGGTGTTGTTGATTCATCAGCATCAGATTTCTTGAAAATATTTTCAATATTTTTTAAATGTTTTGTGATTGGGTTAAACATAGTCTCCTGCACGTATTCGCCATGTATAAGTTGATCTAATTTCCTTTTTATATGTTTACGTTTTATTATCAACCTTTTTTTTAAATCTTTTTCACTCAACCCCATTGTGATGAAAATTTTGTTCGAACAGCGATTGAACAGCTTTTGATCAGCTTTTGATCAGGTTTTGAACAGGTATAGCAGATGAGCTGTTTAAAAATGACTATTAAATGAATATTCAAACCTTTTTATACACCTCCACGATCGGTTGAAAAATTAATAAAATTATCAAAACCTTTTCTATATCGCCCCGCTTTAAGATTCTCATCTTTGAAAATCGCCATGAATCCGTATGGTTCTCGCCAACATAAAGAGCACATATTTTTAAATTCTTCAAAATTCATATCCGTACCCACATGATCGTTATAAATGTGTTTTAAGTTTATATCATCCTGTTTGAAGAGAATGATAGCGTTCGCGTTATCTCTTATTAGATGCTTAGGTATTTTTGCATACGTTTGACAGAGATAGAAACTATCTATATTGTTATGTCGGCCCATGCAGAAGTATTCTCTAATCACCTGTTGATTAGCACATGATACATCATCAAAAACAAAAATCGAGTTCGGTCTCGCTTCCGATGGTTGCATGATATCCTCACCGGCGCGGAAAGGAAAATAACTCACACCTTTAATCGGTTTTAATAATTTCTCCAAATAAACATATTTAGGTTGAAATAAAGATTTAGAGTAAACATAAATGTTCTCAAATTTTAAACCATGTTCGTGCTCGATGAGATTGATCATTATGTTAGTTTTCCCACAATTCGATGGTCCAACTATTAAACAACGTATTGTGCTTGGAAATAATATACCATGCTTTCTTGACCGCGCCTCTTCCTCCTCATCACAACCGAAAACGTTATATTCAATCGGAAATGTTGTTTTCTGTTTTACTATTTTCATGTTGTTGTTGTTGTTGTTGTTGTTCACACGCATTTCAATAACATACAAAATGTAATAAAAAGCTTGTACAACTATATATACCCATTATTATAAGTTATGATCTTCAGGTGTAAACATATCTATGAAGTATTATAGTGGTGATGGTCTTCTTAACAGCCTAATTAATAAATTACCGTTTGAATTACATCTGCCTAAATATAATTACTGCGGGCCTGGTACCCGATTAGAGAAGAGATTAAATAGGGGTGACCGTGGTATTAACGGTTTAGACGAGGCTTGTCGTGAACACGATATAAGTTACTCGAAGGAAAAAGATTTAGAGAAACGCCACGAGGCAGATAGGGTTTTATCGCAACGAGCTATGGCTAGATTTCGTTCCAAGGATGCTTCTGTAGGAGAGAAGATTGCAGCTTTAGGTGTCGCGGGGGCTATGAAGGCCAAAGTTAAACTCGGAATGGGTCTTGGTGAACGTAAACGACTTGCTAATGTTGTAAAATTATTACAAAAAGTTAATACTCAAATAGACAATTCTATAAAGATGCTTCAGGGAGGTGAAGTTGTTGTTGCGAGATCGCAGCGAAGACCTAAAAAAATGAATAAGAATATGAGAGAAGATATTGAACGGAAATTAAAAAATCACGAACGAGCTAGAACAAGGAAACTTAAATTGGATGATTATATGGATGAATCACCATCATCATCATCATCATCATTAGGAAGAGGAAATAAAAGGGGGATTGATAATGATGGTGATGGCGATTTTCCACTCACTATTCCAACAAAAAGAAAGAAAATGGATAATGAAAGTCCTAAAATAAATTTAGATGAACCTATAACAGTACCAATCAAATCGAATAAACGAAAATTAGATGATGATGATGATGATGATGATGATGATGATGATGTGAACTTCAAAAAAATAAAATCATAAATAGGTAAATAACTTTTATTTCCTATTTAGTATTAAACTTCAGTTCGATCAGTGAAGATGGTGTCTAAAAGCCGAGGGCGACAGCGTCCGCGAAGGAAAACTAGAAGTAAAAAGAAAAAAAATATTAAAAAATCGTTATGTTTTGCAAATGCGATCAAACAGATAAAAAGCGTAATTTCAAAGAAACAACCGAAAACCTTTGGCGATGCTGTTAAGGTTGCTTTCCAAAAAGCTAAAATTCTCAAGAAACGAATGAAACCTACAAAAAATCGCGTAATAAAAATACCAAAAATTGGTGGTATTTTACCCCTAATCCCAATTTTTAGCGCTTTGGGAGCCCTCGGAGCCCTATCGGGAGGTGCTGCAGGTATTGCAAAGAGCGTGAATGATGCTCGAGCGGCTCAACGTGAATTAGAGGAGAAGAAACGGCATAATCAAAAAATGGAGGCTATCGCCATGGGTAAAGGAATGTATTTGAAACCGTATAAAACCGGGTTAGGTCTTTTTTTACATCCATATCGTCGAACATGAGTCGTGAAGCGATGTTAAGGACATTACTGAGACACACTGACACTCCTCTGACGAACATAGATATCCAAAATTTCGGGCGAGTATTGAAAATACCATATTTCAGAGGTGTATTTATGCGAAATGCTCTACCTGGAAAAATTCGTAAGAATGAGTGTGGTGTAATCAATTTGGATGATAGGGATGGACCTGGAACACACTGGACTGCTTACAAGAAAACTGGCAAGACGATAATCTACTTCGATAGTTATGGGAATTTACGACCTCCGTTGGAATTATTAACTTATTTCGATTCAAACGGCTCGAGCAACATTTATTACAACCGTGATATTTATCAACATTTTAATAGTGTTAATTGCGGTCATTAGTGTTTATTATTTTTATGTCAACAAAAAAATTTTTAATATTGGGTGTGACATCAGTGTTCAAATAAATCCATGTTGAAACGTGAGCTGCATATTAGTATCGAATATGGCTTTGTTGGCATCACACCTCCTAATTTTAGTCGCAGTCACGAATAACACGTTTTTCGTGTCACATCCTTTGGGTGTGCACACTAAAGCATACGTGTGTTTCACTCCGGAAAATGATGACTGGCCAAAAGCATGGCGTGAAATGGTAACCACCCAGCCCACCAACATCACCCACCCACGCTTGGATTCCATTTTAAGTGTGAATTTAACGATTGAAGAAACACGCTCACATTCTTACAAATTACGGTTTATTTTTGAAAATCGTTCGTATGGCGACACCGTTTGGAAGTATCTCCCCACAGTTGCGACATCAGTCATAGCACCCCCTACCACCACCACCAACACCGCAGGAAAAGCTGGTACCATGGATGTGATTATTTTGATTTATTATATCGCTCTAGCGGTATCGGCATTGCTCGCTAAACTCGCTGCGAAACTTATCGGACTCTACCTACAACGTTAATCAGGATGGGGAATTGTGTATCAAGAAACGTCTCACCCATCATCACGCACTCGATTTCTAAGGAACACCTAAATGAATTACGTCGATACCTGCTCGATTTACGAAGCGTTGAGAATTTTGATCGATGCTTTGTAAGCATGGTAAACGGACGATCAACACCTGTTGATGATGCCTGGTTACTGGAACATTTGAAGCCCTGTTGGGGTCACCACACTACCATTCTCGGTGATGATGACATCGATGGCCCTTATTTATCACATAAATTGGATTGTGATGAGTGCATGAAACCATTCCTTAATGCTCGTTAACATATATAATGTATTGTAAAAAGAAGTTTTTGTATGTATTTTATATTGTTATATTTTTTATGTAAATATATTGTAAAAAAATACCACGGTCGTTTCAAATACTTGATAACACTCAACCTGTAAAGATGTGTTCTGCCATATTTACATTTTCTGAAAGAGATTCGATTTTACAGCTAAAAGTATGTCCACCACTCATTTTAGACGAAAATAAAAATTATGTAATAGGATTGATTGATTTAATAACATACAATACGATAACTAATGTCGATAAAGATAATAATTTATTTAAAATCGGTGAATATGAAATTGTAATACCGGAAGGAGCTTATGAAATTAGTGATATTGAGGAATACATATGGACAAAATTAAACAGTAGAGCCCAGAATGGCGAGGATGATCAGGAAGAGGGTGAGGGGCAGGAGGAGGAGGAGGAGAATGTGGAAGTGGAACCTATAGAAATCCCTCAAAATGAAAATGCAATCAACAAAAAGAAAAGTCAATACACCACCTATTACTATCGCCAAAAATGAAATTGGGGTTCGTAGAAGGAATAGAAGAGAAGCTGTGAATCCAATTAAAAAAAGAAAAGGAATGGAAAATAGGATATTTCTAAACATGAAAGCTAACCGCAATACGTTAAAATATGAACTGAAATGTAATAAAACCATTCACTTCGATTTACCAAATTCTATTGCACCATTATTAGGTTTTGAAAGAAAAAAATTAGCACCAAATGTCCGACATTACTCAGACCACCCGATCAATATCTCTAAAGTGAATGCTGTCTGTGTAAACTGCAATTTAGTCACGAATTCTTATCATAACAATAGTCAGGTTCATCTTTTGCACATGTTTTATCCTGAGGCCGAGAGAGGATACAGAATCATTGAAAAAGCATGGAATGTTATTTATTTACCCATTAATACTCGATACATCGACGAAATTGTTCTTAAAATAGTCGATGAAGAGGGTAGATTGATTAATTTCAATAAAGAGGTCATAACGATAAGACTTCATTTGAAAGAATTATAAAAGGAAATGGTTTTTCGTTATAATATCACCGATAATTATCAATCTCCCGGAGAAGTTATAAAAGAGAAGATTCCTGAAAATCAACGTTACAGTACCAACAGGAAGCTCGTAGGGTTAACATCTGCGAATAAGTCCTTTCTTACATCAATAGGATTTAAAGTGGTAAAATAAATCAACCTAAAAGAGGAAGAAAAAAAAATGAGTTTCAACATTCTGAACGTCGGTGGGCGTGTTCACAGTGATGATTCCATAATCAGTTATGAATATCACACACATACCCCGTACGCTAATGCGACCTTAAATAATTCTGATGAGATTCGTTTACCAATTCAAACTGAAAACCTTTACACCTTACCACACCAAAGCTTCTTGTACATCGAGGGAAAATTGACCGATACTGTGAATAAAAAAAACAGCAACATTAAATTTCACCAATAACGGGCTCCCTTTCCTCTTTGATGAGATACGTTATGAACTTGGCGGTGTAGTAATAGATCGAGTGAGAAATCCTGGAATAACATCCACAATGAAAGCTTACGTATCATTTTCACCAAATGATTTCCTCCGTTATCAGACTGCAGGCTGGGGTAGTGCAATCGAAAAACAGTACAATATCATAGATAACGATGGTGACTTTAACGTTTGCATCCCGTTAAATATATTAATGGGATTTTTCGAAGATTTTCAAAAAATTATTGTCAACGTTCGTCAGGAGTTGGTTCTAATTCGAAGTTCTGGTGACATAAATGCTGTCTATTCATCGAAAGAGGATGAGAAACCCAAGGTCGAGATTCGGAAAATCCATTGGAAAGTGCCCCACATTAAAGTATCCGATGAGGAAAAATTAATAATGTATAAATTCGTGGAAGACGGGAAGGACTTACCAGTGATGTTTCGCAGTTGGGAATTACATGAATACCCTGTACTACAGCAAACGACGCGACATACGTGGCATGTGAAGACGTCGAATCAAATGGAAAAACCACGTATTGCTATCGTAGCTTTTCAATCGGGTAGAAAAAATGTTGTGACAAAGAGTATGAGCCAATTCGATCATTGTAATCTATCAAATATTAAACTCTTTCTAAATTCGGAAGTTTATCCCTATGATAATTTAAATTTAGATATTGGTAAATCTCAATATGCCTTGTTATACGAGATGTTTGCTAAATTTCAAGAATCCTACTATTATAAGAATCGTGGTGAGCCCTGTCTCGATCCTAAAAGTTTCATCGATAGAGCACCACTAATCGTTATCGATTGCAGTCGACAAGATGAGTCTTTGAAATCGGGTAGTGTTGATATAAGACTCGAGTTTGAAACATTAAAAAATGTACCTGCAAATACCACCGCATATTGTTTAATCTTACATGATCGCTTGGTGAAATACAACCCTCAAACGACAATAGTCAAAATGTTTTGAAATGGCATTCATGAAATATTTAATTTGTTACAATAATTTTAGGATATATATCTGTTGTATTAATAATATTCATATGTCGATTTATAATTAAAAATAAATTGCTTTAAATCTTTTTTGAGTTTTTTTTTCCACCTGAAGTTTATAAGTGTGATGGTGGGGGTGGGTAATAATTAGAGCTGTATATTTACCAAGGATATATAAAAAAAGGGGGATCCAATGCAATTATGTTAGTAACGATTAATCGTTCCCCGGTGAAAAAATGGACCGTCAAATCCTCGCCCTGCTTTTACTTTCCGCATTCGTTAATGTTAAATCATTAAATTGGGTTTTCATTAATAATAAGTGGGTGTCAATTGAAGAGGGTAAATTTATGCTATTAGAAAGACATAAAAATGATGTTATCATTAACGAATACCCAGCTTTTTTCTCAAACCAAACAATTGCTAATTGTAAGTATTAGCACTAAAAACTTTTTTTCCCTTAAATAGAAAATTTTCGTTTTTAGATACTGAAGTTATTTGCCCCACTGCTAGCATGACAACATATGTATGTGGATACATCATCGGATCTCACAAAAACTACTATCCCATTGTTCCTTTTAATAAGCTCATGATGTGTGGTTATCACAATTTGGAACAATTTTTAAATGTTAATCAAACTTTAATTTATAAAGACCATTATTGGAATAATATTGATGAATTTAATAGTGATACTAAAAAGCCTATAAAAATACAACAATATGCAAGGTTTGATGAAATATGCTATATTAATTTAGAATAATTATAAATAAAGAAATTATATCTTTTACTCACAGTTTTATTTTTCCTATACAAACATACCTATATAATAGTCCTCCCGAAGGATCAGCGTCATCTGGTAGCCTACTCCAGCCTCCTCTGGTCCTGAACCCCCTCGATACGTCTCGAGTGCCATTGTTCAGCGGCACTACACATTCGCCTCCAGAGGATTTCGGCCTCCAGACTCCATACTCCAGTGTAGGTTATGTCGATTGAATCATCACCAAACAGTCGCCGAAGCTTTGCTTTTAAGTTTTCTTCAGGCGTCGGGATCGATTTGTAGTCGGGTTTGCTGATGCAGCTCTCGTCAATCTCGATCAATTGCCACTTCATTTTAACAACAATAAAAGTGAACTGTCGGTTAAACACTGCGCTCCCGGCCTTTTTGTTATTTAATCGCGCTCTACATGTGTAGGATACAGATAACAAAATATCTAAAAAGCAAAAATAATTATTAATACTTGCCAAATGATTAACAGAATGCATGTGATAAGAATTAGTAACAGGAAGTGCATGTGGGTACATGCAATTATCTAAAGGAAATACAAATGTGTGCCGTTACGATAATGACTAACTGAACTGATGTGATAAGAAAACCGCAAAAAATGAATATGTGGGTAATAACAGGAAATGTATGGGTGTATGTGATTATTCAGGGAAATGTGAATCTGCTGCAAATTAAAAATAACAATTTTTCACTTGGCGCAATGTGTATATATAAAGAGATGTCTAAATAGGAGAACATTCACACTTCGCGATGAACAACTACAAATTAGATTTACTCCGGTCAATTATTAAAACTTGCGCGCTCTGTTATAACGAGCATGATATCGGGAATATTTTTATTGCAATATTCAGATTAGAAACCTCGTTGAAACAAAAACTTGCTCGATTGGACGTAATCAATAAATACACCGGAGAAGTTTCATACGTGAAGAGGGCCGCATATTTACATCGGATCACAGTACATTGCGAAACCATCTATCGACTGTGTCGTTTTACACTAGATGTGCGAGACGTATGGGAGGACATTTTCGTGCTGGAGTTCGTGTTAGTTCAAGAGTTGTGCGATTTCGATGTCCGAAAAAAACCAAACAACACTTCTGCAGCGCAGAGAGGCCAGGAACTTGGAGAGGTACGGCTTTGTCATACACCTTCCACAGCTTAATCTCGCCGAGGTGCGGAGGATGACCGAAATGGAGAATGCTCAGGACCAGGTAGACTGGGATGGAATACTAAACCAAATATTAAAGTGTGATGAGATAATGCCGGATACAGTTTTATTTGGTGATTCAGACACACTAGGTATTTTCTTTTCATAATTTTTTAAATAATTAATTATAGTTTCTTTATGCTTCTATGTACTTTTTTATAAACGTATTCAAATTTTTTTAAATGATTAATAGTTTCTTTATGCTTCTATGTACTTTTTTTATAAACGTATTCATTATTAGGTGATTCTGGCCATATAACTTTTTTATGCTTTTTATATAACAAGACACATTTAATTGGGGTTTTTTTTTCCATAATTTTTATACTTTTTTATTTTGTACTTTCTTCTCATAATTTTTGTGTAAAAGCAAAATGTAACGGCTATATTTTTTATTTTGTACTTTCTTCTCATAATTTTTGTGTAAAAGCAAAATGTAACGGCTCCACCCGGGATTCAACCGGGACCTCCCCAGTCTTACTGAGGCATCCTCCTCTTAGACCATAGAGCCGTTACACTGTAATCTATTGTTAGTACATATTTGTACCCATGAATGTGAAATAAAATAATAATTTTGAATCGTGTTTTTATTAAGAGCGAAATTCCACAAGTCGTGACAAGTCTAGACTCGCCTAGCCTTGCCGGGAACTTACTGTTCTTGTTGTTATTATTAAGAAAGAGAGAGAGCAAAGTCTAACCTCGATAGCCACCAGCCTCGACGATGATGATCACCAGGTATCGATTCTTCTTCTTGTTCTTATTAGAACAAACCTCGACGGAGATGACCACACCTCCGCTGCTAATCACCTGAGAGCATCCACCAAAATTTAGACGGTATTGACCAACACTTCTTATACACACATCTGTGTGCACTTACTGGGTATAAGCGCCCCGTAGACCGATCACTTCTTGTAGACCCACCGGTATTGACCATCGCGGGTATAAGCGCCCTTCCGCCAAAATTTCAACAGCCTCTGGTATTGCCGACGACTTCTTGTACACCCACTGGTATTGACCAACACTTCTTGTACCTACCACTAGTGTGCATCTAGGCACTTCTTACACCCTCTGGTATTGTCGACCACTTCTTGGACGACCTTGGGGCACTCTTCGGCGACGTCATCGCTCAAGACCCCCTTACCACCGTTTGGGTGCCATCGAAGTGTCACAGATGCACACTAGTGGTACTACTGTCGTCGACAATACCAGAGGCTGTTGAATCGACCGGAAGTGATTTCCAACGAGCCTCGTCGAGACTTGTATCAAGAAGTCGTCTGCTGTGACGTAATCGGTACAAGAAGTCGTCGTCGACAATACCAGAGGCTGTTGAATTGACCGGAAGTGATTTCCAGCGCGCTTTACCTGCTTGGCGAGACTTGTAAGAAGTCGTCGACAATACCAGAGGCTTGTGTGTGACGTAATCGGCCGGAAGTGATCGCCCGACGAGCCTAGACTTGTCGAGACTTATATAAATTTGAAATTTAACAAAGTGATCATTTCTCCCAACACAAGCAAACGAGATGGGGTGTTAGGTATTAAAAGATATTGTAAAAATAATTTTTGACAAAGATGAGGGAACGATTAAGATGTATTATGATGATGATACCTGGGTCGATAACATAGAGTTTTCACCTGAGGGATTTAAAGATTTTCTCGATTTCTGTACTGAAGTCATCGAGCGAAACGAGGGTTGTTCCAGACTCTGCTACGAGGATAGAATATGGTTGGAATATCAGAGTGATGAGGAATAGCTCATTATAGGACTTTATGTCGTCTCGATATGGTTACTCTGTATAAGATGTTATCAAATTTTTAGGGAATAAAACCATTAAACATTTGTGGCGTTTTATTTACAAACTGAGAATACAAAACAAAAAATCAGTGTAATTTGAGGAAAAAATAATATTCGGATTATTACATATGAGAAAAACAATTGGATTGTAACATTACATAAAAATAATATTCAGATGATTACATACTGAGAAAAAAAATATAAAATACTTTTCAATATAAATTCAAAAGCAAAAATAATAGTTGGATTATCACATACTTAGAGAACACATTAAAAAATGTATAAAAAAATTATGAAAATAAAATACCTTCCAATAATGTATCTGTATCGGGCATTCGCTCATTACACATTATTATTTGACGCAGTATCTCGTTTCGGTCGGCCAGGTTCTGTGTACTTTCGAGCGCCATCAGTTTCTTCACCTCAGTAAGATCCAGAGGAGGAAGATGCTTCACATACCCGTACCTCAGGAAGTTCCGGTACTCTCTGCGCTGTAGTAGTGTCGGCTGGTTTTCTGCTGACGACATCGAACTCGCCCAATTTTTCAATTAACGTGAATTATAACACAAAAATTGTTTCCCACACATCACGCAGATCTCTGGAATCACGGCACACGCGGTAGACACATTCGCAAATGGATGTTATTAGTCTCAAATACGCCAACTTTCTCTCAGGTGATACTTCACAGGTAGATTTCTCGATAACATTCAACACAAGTTTTTCTTTTAAATTTGCTTCTAATTTGAAAATTGTTGTAAAAATATCTGCAATTGAATATTGGCTGTAACACAGCGTGCAAGATTTTATAATCAATGTAAATAACTCCAACTTGTAGTTATTCATTGTGTGAAATGCGATTGTCGCCACTAATGTTCCTATATATACATTATACCAACTAAAAAATAAAATGGGATTTTTAACCGCACATCCTGTTACTAAACATTCATTATTATTTTTACATTTCCACTCATTAGTATATACACGTATTTTCCCAGTATTTCTACATTCCGATAAATTTTGTTATCAGTGAATCACGTTTGGTTAGAGGTGATAAACAGGAAACGCGCACATCCGTTTTCGCATTCCTTTCTATAAATATTTTTACATTTCCTGTTATGCACATAAAATTGGAATCGGTAGTTAAATAAAACTATGTGAAAGATATAAAATATTTTATTTAATCGATAAATGAATATTATTTATACAGCAGATATATTGTAATATGATTATACAATAAATTTTATAAGTAACATTTCAAAACATTTTGACTATCGTAGTTTGCGGGTTGTATTTCACCAAGCGATCATGTAAGATTAAACAGTATGCTGTGGTATTTGCAGGTACATTTTTTAATGTTTTAAACTCGAGTCTTATGTCAACACTACCCGATTTCAAAGACTCATCTTGTCGACTGCAATCGATGACGATTAGTGGTGCTCTATCGATGAAAGTTTTAGGATCGAGACAGGGCTCACCGCGATTCTTATAATAGTAGGATTCTTGAAATTTAGCAAACATCTCGTATAACAAGGCATATTGAGATTTACCAATATCCAAATTTAAATTATCATAGGGATAAACTTCGGAATTTAGAAAGAGTTTAATATTTGATATGTTACAATGATCGAATTGGCTCATACTCTTTGACACAACATTTTTTCTACCCGATTGAAAAGCTATGATAGCAATACGTGGTTTTTCCATTTGATTCGTCGTTTTCACATGCCATGTATGTCGTGTCGTTTGCTGTAGTACGGGGTATTCATGTAATTCCCAACTGCGAAACATCACCGGCAAGTCCTCACCGTCCTCCACGAATTTATACATTATTAATTTTTCCTCATCGGATACTTTAACGTGAGGCACTTTCCAATGGATTTTCCGAAGCTCGACCTTAGGTTTCTCGTCTTCTTTCGATGAATAGATGGCATTTATGTCGCCAGAACTTCGAATTAGAACCAGCTCCTGACGAACGTTGACAATAATTTTTTGAAAATCTTCGAAAAATCCCATTAATATATTTAATGGGATGCAAACGTTAAAGTCACCATCGTTATCTATGATATTGTACTGTTTCTCAACTGCGCTACCCCAGCCTGCAGTCTGATAACGGAGGAAATCATTTGACGAAAATGATGCGTAAGCTTTCATTGTGGATGTTATTCCTGGATTTCTCACTAGATCTATTACTACACCGCCAAGTTCATAACGTATCTCATCAAAGAGGAAAGGGAGTCCGTTATTGGTGAAATTTAATGTTGCTTTATTGGCAGTATCGGTCAATTTTCCCTCGATATACAAGAAGCTTTGGTGTGGTAAGGTGTAAATGTTTTCGGTTTGAATGGGCAAACGGATCTCATCGGAATTGTTCAAGGTTGCATTAGCGTATGGAGTATGTGTGTGATATTCATAGCTGATTATGAAATCATCGCCGTGAACGCGCCCACCGACGTTCAGGATGTTGAAACTCATTTTTGGAGGTGGAATTATTTTAACACTTTAAGTCCTATAGATGCTAGAAAGGACTTATTCGCCGATGTTAACCCCACTAGCTTTCTATTGAAACTGTTGAGTTGATTTTCATGGATCTTCTCTTTTATAATTTTACGTGAAGCTTGACGATCATTGATGATATTATAACGAAAAACCATTTTCTTTCTATAATTCTTTTAAATGAAGTCTTATCGTTATGACCTCTTTATTGAAATTAATCAATTTACCGTCTTGATCGACTATTTTAAGGACAATTTCATCAATGTATCGAGTATTGATGGGTAGATAAATAACATTCCATACTTTTTCAATGATTCTGTATCCACTCGGGGCAGCGGGGTAAAACATGTGTAACAGATGAACTTGGCTATCGTTATGATAAGAATTCGTAACTAAATTACAGTTTACACAGATCGAATTCATGTTCGAGATATTGATGGGGTAGTCCGAGTAATGTCGAACATTTGCCGATAGCTTTTTTCTTTCGAAACCTAATAATGGTGCGATAGAATTTGGCGCATCAAAGTGAATGATCCTATTACATTTCAGTTCATATTTTAATGTATTGCGGTTAGATTTCATGTCTAGATATATCTGTTTAGTTGGATTCCCCACTTTTCTCTTTTTTATTCTATCGACCGCATTATCATTTGGGGTCACAGTAATAGGTTCTTCACCCAAATTCTCTACTTTTCTTCTTTTTATTTTATGGAGCTCATTATCATTGGGACTCACAGTAATAGATTCCCTATAATCCTCCTCCCCCTCCTCCTCCTCCGCCTCCTCCTCCAAACCACTCGCTGTATTGATTTTTAATGCTTTTAATTCCCCCCATATGTATTTCTCGATATCACTAACTTCATAAGATCTTTCCGGTATTATAATTTCGTGTTCGTCAATTTTAAATAAATTATTATCTTTATCGACATTAGGTATTGAATTGAATGTTATAAAATCAACCAATCCTATAACATAAGTTTTATTATCATTTAAAACGAGTGGTGGGCTTATGTTTAGCGATAAAATTGAATCTCGGCTAGAAAATGTAAATATGGCTGAACACATCTCCACAGGATGAATGTTATCATGTGAATAAAACGATCGAGGTATTTTCATAATATATATATTTACATCACAATATATGCGCATCACAATATATAAAAAAATAAAACAGTTGAATTTAAACATTCAAAATTTCGAATTAAGGAATGGTTTCATGCACTCATCGCAATCTAATTTATATGAAAAATAGGGGCCATCGATGGCATCATCACCAAGAACGGTTGCGTGATGGCCCCAACAAGGCTGCAAATGTTCCAGTAACCAGGTATCATCAGGTGCTAATCCCCGTCCATGTAACATGCTTATAAAGCATTGATTAAAATTCTCGAAGCTTCTTAAATCGGCCAAGTATCGACGTAGTTCGTTTAGGTGTTGCTGTGAAATCGACGTGGGTGGCGGTGAGACGTTTCTCGATATGCGGCAGCAGTTTCCTATCTCAGTTAAATTTGTAGATAGGAATTTGTCTGATAAGTTTCAAAGTGAGTTTAGCGAGTAGCGCAGACACCATTAAAGCGATATAATAAATCGTGATGGTCATATCCATGGTGCCGGTCATGGTATGTTGGGTGGGGGGTTCTATGACCTTGGGGAGATACTTCCAAACGGTGTCTCCGTACGAATGATTCTCGAAAATAAAGGCGTAATTTGTAGGAATGTGAACGCATTTCCTCAATCGTTAAATTCAAACTTAAAACGGAATCGTGTGTGAGCGTCATTTCACGCCATGCTTTAGGCCAGTCATCATTTACAGGAGTGAAACACGCGTATACTTTAGTGCTCACACCCAAAGGATGTGACACGAAAAACGTATTATTCGTGATTGCGACTAAAATTAGGACGTGTGACGCTAACAGGGCCATATTCGATACTAATATTTAGCTCATGTTTCAGCTTATTTTGACACTTATGCCACACCCTCTTGTCGACATAGAAATAGTAAAGATAAATGGCCACAATTAACACTATTAAAATTCTGATAAATATCACGATTGTAATAAATGTTATTTGAGCCGCTTGATTTGAAATAGATTAGTAATTCCAATGGAGGTCGCAAATTTCCATAACTATCAAAGTAGATAATCGATGAAACAGTTTTCTTATATGCAGTCCAGTGTGTTCCAGCCCCATCCTTATCATCTAAATTGATCACACCGCACTCATTCTTTCGAATCTTTCTAGGCAGTGCATTTCGCATAAATACACCACGGAAATATGGTATTTTCAATGCTCGTCCAAATTTTTGGATATCGATATTCGTCAGAGGACTGTTGATGTGCATCAGTAATGTTCTTAGTATTGCTTCACGCCTCATGTTGTTCGGTGATATGGATGTAAAAAAAGACCTAGCCCAGTTTTATACGGTTTCAGATACATTCCTTTACCCATAGCGATAGCTTCCATTTTTTGATTATGACGTTTCTTCTCTTCCAATTCACGTTGGGCCGCCTTCGCATCATTCACACTCTTTGCAATACCCGCAGCTCCTCCAGAAAGGGCGCCTAATGCCCCCAAAGCACTAAATATTGGTATAAGTGGTAAAATACCACCAATTTTTGGTATTTTGATTACGCGATTTTTTGTGGGTTTCATGCGACCCTTGAGAGTTTTAGCCTTTTGGAAAGCAACCTTAACCGCATCGCCAAAGGTTTTCGGTTGTTTCCTTGAAATTACGCTTCTTATCTGTTTGATCGCATTCGCAAAACATAGAGACTTTTTAACAGTTTTTCTTTTAATTTGCCCTCGCTGTTTTTTAGAAACCATCTTTACTACTCTAACTTCAGTTTAATACTAAATCGGAAATAAAAGTTGTTTACATATTTATGATTTTATTAATCTCCCAAGCTCACATCATCATCATCTAGTTTTCGTTTATTTGATTTAGATGTTATGGTTATAGGCTCATCTAAATTTATTGTTGTGGTGTCGTTCTCGGGGACCAGGATGAATTTATCTTAGAACTTTTTAAGGATGGCAAGTCATTATCCATTTTCTTTCTTTTTGCCGGAATAGTGAATGAAAAATCATCATCTTCATCTGTCCTCCTTTTAACACTTCCCGATGATGACTCATCTATAATATCATTCAATTTAACTTTCATTGCTCTAACTCGCTCATGATTTTTTAATTTCCTTCCTATGTCTTCTCTCATATTCTTTTTAGACTTTCTTCGCGAACTACTAACAACTTCACTCCCCTGAAGCATTTTTATAGAATTGTCTATTTGAACATTAACTTTCTGTAATAATTTCACAACGCTAGAGAGTCGTTTACGTTCACCGAGACCCATTCCGAGTTTAACTTTGGCCTTCATAGCCCCCGCAACACCTAAAGCTGCAATCTTCTCTCCAACGGAAGCATCCTTGGAACGAAATCTGGTCATAGCTCGTTGTGATAAAACCCTATCTGCCTCGTGGCGTTTCTCTAAATCTTTTTCCTTCGAGTAACTTATATCGTGTTCACAACAAGCCTCGTCTAAACCGTTAATACCACGGTCACCACTATTTAACCTCTTCTCTAGCCGGGTGCCCGGCCCACAGTAGTTATAGTTCGGGAGATGTAATTCAAACGGTAATTTATTAATTAGGCTGTTAAGAAGACCATCACCCGTATAATACTTCTTGGGTATGTTTACACGTCAAGATCTCATAACTTAAAATAATGAATATATATATATATATATATATATATATGTAATTGGACGTTTAGGCACCATATTCGCATATAAAGTGACCAAGTGGCACCTATATTTACGTTGTGGCACCATTTGCTGGTGCCAGAACGTTTTGAGCTATATTTGAGCGTTCTAACACCATAGCATCCTCCCCACCAAATTTCGTAGTGGAGCCACAACCACCATATATATATAAAATCGCGGTTTTAGTTGAAGCGCGGCGTTCCAGAGGGAGCTCCTGCGCTCTGTTTATATATAATAAACAGGACCATGTGGCACCATATTTTTCTTAGGTTAACATTACTTTCTGGCATCATTCGCATTTGGAGCACGAGCTCAGTGATTCTTATCTCTTTGCTAAGTGAATATATTCTATTAAAATGTGCGAAAATTTAAGTTTGGCTGGTAAGTGGGGTTTATTATTGAATATAATGTTAAATTTATAGTACATGTATTTATGGCGTTTAGTCACTGACTTCTTTCAATAACCTTTGATTTCAAAGTGTTATGTAAATCGTTATTTCAGCAAAGAGACATAAAAACCGTTTAATTAACTTTCTGTTACTTTCGTAAAAAATACTTTTTCACAATAAACTTAGTACAAGTTACAACAAATGTTTGGTACAACAAAATTTCATAACCCATATGTTCATCTTGGCAACGTGCGCTACAGATTTTTCCCGGTAAAGTATAGTAAAAATTTCATTGCTCATTTCTAGTTATTAAAGTTACTTTTTGCCTCGCTTAGATGTTACGCGCCGTTTTGTAGCGTATTCAGTGCGGAAAAGATATTATATTTACCATTGTTACTGACTCATTCAAGTTAAAAATTAAATCCAACTTGTGGTAAATACACTTCACCCTCATTCGAAGTTCCGCCAGTGCGCGATCGTCGAGTAGAAATCACGTCCACACTTTTCATAATTTTAAATGCCAATAATTAATTTCCCCTTGTTTATAGATATTCCAAGGCGCATCTGTCTAAAATTTGCTTTTGAAGGATGTAAGAGGTAACCGCAATGTTTTTCCATGAATAGCTCGGGAATAATGCCTAGAATAAGGATTGACTTATCTTCCACAGCGCAGAGGTCGGGAACATTGTTTAAATTGCAACAATTTAAAAAAAAAATGGAAAAATCGCGTGTTTTTCCGACTTGATTTGCTTATAACTTTTTAAGTGTTGAATTTAGAAGAAAGTCGATGTGAGAAAAAGGTTGCAAAATAGGATTTTACATAATATGGCATAGGTAAGAAATTCAAAAAATTTTTAGAGGCTTTGCAAAATAACAGTAATCAAACAAAATCGACCCAAAAAAGTGTTTTTTTTTATGTTATTTTAGGCACTTTAAAATGTAGGTAGGACTTCCATATCACAGGTAGAAAATCTTAAAGTTGCAATAAAAGAATTCTATAAATTTCGTTTCGATTTTGCACAATAATTTTGCAATCTAGAAAAATCTAAATTTTTTGAAAATTTTCAAAGTTGTATAAAAATTGTTCCCACGATTCGATTTTAACAAAACTGGCTGAGCATATACAGGGTAGTCCACTAAGCGCGTGGTGCTCTTTAACCCGTTTACCTTTGCTAATGGAAGAAAATATTTAGAATAAAAAATGTTTCTGGTCAAGTGTTCTATCTGTAAAAAATAATTTCCAAGATGGCGGACTTCCGGATGTACCGGAAGTAGACATCAACTATGATATTTTAAATGGAACACCCTGTATATTGCGTTTTTGAATGCAGCATTCATTTTAAAGTACATTTGTCATTTAGAGTTTTTGCCTACGCGGCATCGTTTCGGAATTATTTAATAATATTTAGAATTTTTGACTTCCCTGGTACTATACAAAAAATTTAATATCTCTGAAACTAAACTCGGTAGGGGGATGCGGTTTTTGCTGATGAATAGAGCAAGAAACGTACTTGGTTTTTCATAAAGAAGTGGGTCCAAAGCGCATCAAATCATTCCACCAGCGATGGTCAATTTTTTAATGTTTTGAGCGTGAATAACGTTTTTTTTTCAAATGGGACGCTATATTAATCTACACCTCATTGCCGATAACTTACGAATTTGCAAATTTAACCTCACAAAGAACTCGGAAGAACAAATACAATGGTAAAAATAAACACGATATTGTTTAAACATTTGCCGGAAACACTAGTCAACTTTGACGAATTATATCTCAGAAGATAATGAACAAAATAGCAACTTATTATATATGAAAAGAAGCGTCTTTCCGAGTATTTTCCGGCTGTGTTCAGAATTTCTTTTAACAAAAAATTCGCCGAGATAATCTGATTGTTTATAAGCAAAAAAAAAAAAACGACACCAACTTTGAACAATTGTGACCGTTCTGATAAATATTTTTTAATTCTGAAAAAAGCACATGAAAGTTTGTTCCTTCTTATATATGCTCAGCCAGTTTTGTTAAAATCGAATCGTGGGAACAGTTTTTATACAACTTTGAAAATTTTCAAAAATTTTCGATTTTTCTAGATTGCAAAATTATTGTGCAAAATCGAAACGAAAATTATAGAATTCTTTTATTGCAACTTTAAGATTTTCTACCTGTGATATGGAAGTGCTTCCTACATTTTAAAGTGCCTAAAATAATAAATCAAAAAAACCACTTTTTTGGGTCCATTTTGTGTATTTACTGTTATTTTGCAAAGCCTCTAAAATTTTTTTGAATTTCTAACCTATGCCATATTATGTAAAATCCTATTCTGCAACTTTTTTCTCACATCGACATTCTTCTAAATTCAACACTTAAAAAGTTATAAGCAAAATAAGTCGGAAAAACACGCGATTTTTCCATTTTTTTTGTAATTGTTGCAATTTAAACAATGTTCCCGACCTCTGTGCTTTGGAGGATAAGTCAATCCTTATTCTAGGCATTATTCCCGAGGTATTCATGAAAAAACATTGCGGTTACCCCTTACATCCCCGTGAAAACAGATGCGGCCTGGACTAAGATCAGAACCATTTTTTTTTTACATTACACCTTGTTACTTGCTTTTCCTTTTATAATTTAAATATTGCTCTTGTTTAGCTAATGCTTGATGTTTTTTAATATTTCATATAATCATAACATTTTCAAATATCCGATTTAAAGAAGAAAAACAAAATCAATTATTTGTAGAGGATAAAGACAATTCTTCGTCGGAGCCGTACACCAGTCGGGCTAGCAAACTAGTGCGAGCTGCTTTACAATCTTTTAGTAAGTATGTTTGGTTTAAGGGCCATATCACTAACTTCTTTTTTGTGGTACTGTGCAATTTCGTTAAATGAAAGTGGCTGTATTTAAAAAAATTGGAATAAATTTTAAAAATGTGAGACAAAATGGGGCGTAATATATTTTGACTCATATTTTTTTCCCTACGATTAGAAGATGACTGCAGAGCCGATTTTAATTCGTCTTCCGATTCAGAAATGACACTAGACTTGGTGAACTCTGTAGGCAATGCGGCAAAAGCTTTAGATGAGGAAAATAACAACAAAGTTGAAACATGGTTGAAACACGTAGCGGTATTTGAAACAAACTCCAATAAGGATTTAATAATTCACGGTAGTGTAACACTTTTAAAGCAAATAATCTATTGCGTAATGACTAATGATGAATTCCTAATTAATTAGTCATATTTGTATTTTAGGTACTGGGAAAAACTACCATTCTGATAGTTCACATGATCATGTTGATTCTACAGGAAATATTTGCAAATTTAAGGAAAACGACGCCTTGCAGGCTATTAATTCAAATAATAAAAACTTCATACCAAATACGAGTATGTTAAGTACACAAACTACCATTAACCCTGAAGATAGCAATTTAATTTCTTCGGAATTGATCCCAACCAATGAATGCCTCCAATATAACTTTGAACAAAACATAAATCCGAACAATAACAATGATCTTATGAATTTGCAACCATTGCAACCGTTATCAGAATATGATCCAATGGATACAAATCAAGAAATGACTCTGACAGAATTAACTACCCTGCAGCCATTACAAACAGCCAATTATAACGATTCGAACGTCATAGGAAATAATAACAACCCTATAACCGTAAGAGAAGACATAGCAAACGAGGAACTGCCGCTTGTTGAAACTGCCTTAAAAGCAACTGATGGTAATTTGTCACATTAAATCAATTTATTTTACCCTATTATGAATTATTATTCATCATTACTATCATTTTACCCTAATTATTATATTAACATAAATATATTTTAATGATTAAAATATAGGAACGATCCATTTCAACTATTAACTATTAAGACGTTCCTTTTTTTTTTCAAATATAATTTTTAACGGATTTCCTTTGTGTTCAAAAAACTTCAATTTTAAATATCTTATTTAAGAAATTTTGTATTTAAACCGATATAACAATAATGTCAAATTTGACTAATTTGGTCAACAAATGTTCATTATTTTATCGTAATCTTCAAAAATTTGATTGCGTGTATTTATAAATTTAAGATTTAATTGCCGACAATGAAGGAATAATAGAATCTGATGATGACGATCAGAGGGACCGAGAATGGGAACCATATGCCGATTCTGAATCTGCATCAGAATTTCAATGCGAAAATAAAAGTATTGAAAATCTTCCAACTTCCCAGAAAGTAAACAAAGATTATAAGACTACCTATTGTATTTATTGTGAAACCTTTATAATCTCGAAACATTTTTCGAGACATCTTCAATACCGCCACAAAGAAAAAGGCATGGTGAATTGTGCACTGAACGCGAAAAGTAGGTATATTTAGGGTGTTCAGTAAGTCTGCCGACAAGAAAAAAAAACACAAATTTTAGAGGATCCATGTGGATTTAACCAAAATCACAGTATACAGGGTGTCCCGTAATTAATAGTAAAAAATAAAACCCCAAATAGCTGAAGGTATTCTAAACACTTTTTCTTAATGCCACACGTAGGGTTTCCAGGTTAGTTTTCTAGAAAAAAAAAATTAAAGTTTTCATGGAAAAATCGTACCGCCACTGACAGGGTTTATGTGACATAACTTCACACTGACATTGCCTATCAATCGCATGAAAACAGCTGTCATTAAATGTGAGTTTCCATAACAACCATAACTAGGCGGACCGAATGGTGAAATGAAAGGGATTTTCCCCAAAAAATTAAACTTGCTCCGATTTCAAAATTTTTTGCAGTTTTGGTATTTACAGACCTTCAGTATACTGTGGTTTTATTTATTACTATTAATTACGGGACACCCTGTATGAAAATTCTCCCTAAAGTAGTTAAACTTGACAAAGTTGCTAAACTTGATGGATATTATTTTTTTATATTTAATGCACATTTGTAACAGCGTTTTGATGGTGAATTTGGTATTGTAAATTTTAAATGACGATCTCAACCGTATTATTTGGGGACACCCATACATCATAAAAAAATCTTTTTACTTTTTCAATTTAACATCCCAAATTTAAAAATGATGTTCTCAATAATAAGGTTCTTTTGTTTATTGCCAGTGGGACGCACCCTTTTCAAGAAAAAATTAATTGGAAGTTCTTACAAATGTTCAAAAAAATTTACATGTAAAGATTCACCATTCAAACATTATTAAGTCTCACTTGCACCGACGTATTTAACTAAAGTTTAAATTTAAACCAGTTTAAATTGACGTTTTCAATGTGAATATATCAATTTAAACTTGGTTTAAATTTAAACTTTAGTAAAATACGTCAGTGCAAATGGGCCTAAATGTAGTAACTTTCAAAATTAATCAGCGTGTCAGCACTAACCTAATCTCAAGTATTTGAGCTTTTCCTTTGTCGGTAGACTTCCTGGTCACCCATACATCTGAAATTTATTATGCAATACTATTTTAAAGTATATTTCGTGTAATTCATTTTATGTACACATATTTTATTTACATATTTTTTAGCCGCAAGAGAGAAGAAAAATATAATCATGGCAATCAGGAACAAAGGAAACCTCAGAATTAAAGAGAGGAACGGAACAATAATCCCTAAAAAACGTGTACAACCGTTTTCTAACCAAATTAATTATTCTAATTATATGATATGTGCAAAGTGCAAGACGTTCATAAAATGCAGTTATATAGTTAGACATAATAATAAATGTGTTTTTAACAGTGCTGATTCCTACTCTGCACATCCCAAAGTAGAATCATTTATTCTAACGTTAGATAAAGAATATCAAGAATATTTACGAAAAGAACCCTTAACAAAACAGCTGTTAGAAAAACTAAGGTACGTAGCTTAGTAAACTTCACTATGCAATATTGCATGTGCAATAAATTTTTGCTGTACACCTTCTGTTTGAGACTGTTCGCTACATTCACCTATACTGCCATACCTACTACCCTTTTCAAATATATTGAACCTTCACATTGTATCTGTTGACAGTTACAATAGTGATATTTTAAAGGTTTTAAAAATATTTTTAAAATTTTTAGAATATCATTTTACAAAATATTCTTAAAAATATTTTGCTCATTATGAATAATTTTTTTCGATGATTTCAGAAATATTATAATTGGAATGCCTTTTCAGCTTTAGTTAATTCAATTTTGCCAATTTATAGGTAAAACTAGCATTAGCTCCTACTACTCTATTATTAAATAGCAAGTAATTTGACTCTATGAACAGTAAATTCCAATTTTAGGTTGGACGAAATTGGAAAGGTTGTAATAGCAGACCCCATAATTATAAAGTATGGCTTGCAGCTTCTAGAAACAGCAAATAATATAAAAAGGCGAACTGTTGTCGTTCGCAATAAAATGCGAGAATGTGCTCGCATCCTGATTGAAATGAGAAAACTGCTACCTTTTGAATCCATTGCAACAATTATTGGTAAGTAAACAGAGCTAATGTTTGGCATTTACTTTGGTTCAAACGCTTGTAGAGTAGATCAGAACAATTTACTTATCAAAGTCCATAATATATAATAAGAAGTCATAGATGTGCTAAAGGTTTAATTAGGAAATATTACCTATACTGTTTGGCTCGAACAAGACTTTGTTAAGATAAACACGACTCGTTTCAGCACTAACACACCAAACTAAAATTTTCGCAATGCACGCACAGTTCGCAAAAATTTTGATTTGGTGCGATAGGGGTAAAATAAGTGTGAATTAACAAGTGTTATAATTTTACAGATATCCTAAAACCGAGCAATATTGACAATCTTATTCGAGCCGTAAAATACTCTTGCAATTATTCTGAAAACGAAAGGAAGTATGGAGCTGCCTCTTTCGCTTTACACCAAGGAAAAACACTGAAAGATTTAATTGATATTGTTATATACCTGATATGCAAGAAAGATAAAATAATTAAAAAAGAGTCTTTGAGTAATGCCAAAAATGTATTAGATGAACTAAAACTATTGCGAAAAATGATAGAACAAAATTGGGGACGTTTAGTTGGAAGCCTTGCATTGAAGGATCTGAACCAAAAGAAATCAAGAGACCACACAAAAAAGCTTCTTCCATTAACCAAAGATATTATGAAACTAAGACAGTATTGTATTGAAAAAGCTGTTACTGCTATTAACGTGTTAAATACTGAGACCAATATTTTGCAATATAGAATTCTTGTGGAAGCAACATTTATGTTGGTTCTTTTACATAACAGAAGGCGAGTTGGGGATATTCAATTTATTGAACTAAGTGATGTGACAAAATCAGATGTATTGGATCAAACAGATGAAGTTTTGATGTCCCTAAATTCTACAGAGCGAATGCTAACAAAACTCTACAAAAAAATTCATACTATTGGAAAAGGTTCAAAAGATTTGTTGGTATTACTGCCACGAGACATTCAAAAATTTGTAAATACTCTAATTTTGGAAAGAACAAAATATATAGACTCAACAAATAAATACTTTTTTCCCAACTGTAATAGCGCTGATGGCTGGATAAACGGTTGCTATATTCAGACAAAATATTCTAAAGAGTGTGGTGCAGCATTTCCAAAATTAATTCGAAGCTCTAAACTGCGCAAGCATATTGCTACCATGATGCAAATAATGGATTTACGACATAATGAAATTGGACAAATAGCATCATTTTTGGGCCACACAGAGAAAACACACAGGGAGTTTTACAGACTGCCAAAAGATGTAATGATGATTGCTAAGGTTTCAAAACTTTTGTTGAAAATGGAAAAGGGAGAACTTCTAAACTGTAAGGACAAACGCATGGAAGAAATAGACATTGATGAACCAGAGTTTTCCCATTCTTCATCGGAAGAAGAATTAAAGGAGACTTCGAATTTCGCCATATCTATATCTTCGAACGGTATGTGAAATCTAAAAATTAGTATTAGTTATTTTGTTATAATAACCTATTGTATATTCTTTTTTAAATGTTACAATACGCGAAAGTATTTACATTGCTCATGTTGAGTAAAGTTAGATTGCAAAATATATTCATTTTTTATATACCTTAATCTAAAGCTACTTTCTCTATGTTTTTGTATGTTGGCAAAGGTGATGGTAATCAACGGAATTATTCCGCATCTCCAGGAACTTCTGCAGGCCCAATTAATAATTCTGAATCCCCCGATAATCAGAATAAATCAACCAGGCAACAAACAAATGTTACAACTTCAGATGAGGACGATATATCAGAAATAAATGTCCGTATGAAAAAACCACAACGAAGTCAAGGTAAAAGTGATACATGTTTATATTTTACACAGTTATTTATCTCTTAATATAGCTATTACAAAGTATTTTAAATAAAAAAGTTGAAACACGCCTTATGAAATGTTGCAGTCCATTAAGATATTTAAAATATTTATGTCAGGTAAAGTTAGGTGGATCAATATATGATTATTTTATGTATACCTTATCTAAAGCTGCCCTATGCATTTGCACGCAGGAAAGTCTTATAGCCATCAAAGGAAGAACTCCAAATCTGCAGGAACTTCTGCAGGCCTAACGAATAATTCTGAATCCCCCGACAATCAGAATAAATCAACCAGGCAACAAACAAATGGTACATCTTCAGATAAGGACGATATATCAGAAATAAATGCCCGTAGGAGAAAACCACACCGAAGTCAAGGTAAAAATGATACAGGTTTATATTTTACACATTTATTTATCTCTTAATATCGTTATTACAAAGTATTGTAAATAAAAAAAGTTGAAACACATCTTACGAACATTAAGAATCTGGTGCCAAAAATTACAGGCGGAAACAGAAAATTCTTTTAAATGGAACATTGTTCATACTTTTCAAAATGTTGCATTGCAGTCCATTAAGATAATTAAATTATTTATGTCAGGTAAAGTTAGATGGTTCAATAATGATTATTTCATGTATACCTTAATCTAAAGCTGCCCTATGTTTTTGCACGTAGGAAAATCTGACAGTAATCAAAGGAAGGAATCCGAATCTCCAGGAATTTCAGCAGGCCCAACGAATGTTACATCTTCAGATGAGGACGATATATCAGAAATAAATGTCCGTATGAAAAAACCACAAAGTCAGTCCAAAAGGATAAGGTGGTCTTCAAATGAAATAAATTTAATAAAATGTCATTATAAAAAATATTTGGGCAACCATTCATTATATCCTCCTGCTACTGAACTCCTTGAATTTTCAAGGAAATATTTGTCATCAAAAAGAACTGTAGCCCAAATAAAAAGCAAGATACAACACTTAAAACGGCTAGGGAAGCTTACGTAACTTTTTTTGTGTAAATTACAATTTTTAAAAAGTGGCAGAGAGAAATGTTTTTTTTTTTATGGTATGTAGGTACACATAAATATTTTTGATTTATGAATAAATATTTTTGATTTATGAATAAATATTTTTTTCTCAAGGTTTATCCTGTCTTGTTATTTCAGCCCCTAATATTCCAAAGATAATGTCCCATTTTTATTTAGCAATTTTTAAATTGTTTATCTCTGAACTCCAGAAGTAATTTGGTATTAAAAACTTTAAGTCCATCTAAATTAACTGAGTAAGTATAGATAGAGTAACTGGTGCTAGAAGGTATATACAGAGAAAGAATATATAGGGAGCCATTTGGTTAAAATACTTCAGAAGAAAACTGGGTGCGAGAAGGCTATTTTAGTTTTTGGTGTCACTTAGCAACTTTACACGTATATATATATATATATATATATATATATATATATATATATATATAGCCGTATAAGCTTTTTATTCCATTTTGTATGCTATTGAACTGCAAGCGAACAACAACAACAACATGAAAATAGTAAAACAGAAAACAACATTGCCGATTAAATATAACGTTTTCGACGGAGATGATGGTGCGCAGTCGAGAAAGCATGGTATATTATTCCCAAGCACGATACGTTGTCTAATAGTCGGCCCATCGAATTGCGGAAAAACCAACATAATGATCAATCTCATCGAACATGAACACGGATTAAAATTTGAAAACGTTTATGTTTACTCTAAATCTTTATTTCAACCGAAATATGTTTATTTGGAGAAATTATTAAAACCGATTAAGGGCGTGAGTTATTTTCCTTTCCGTGCCGGTGAGGAGATCATGCAACCATCGGAAGCGAGGCCGAACTCGATTTTTGTTTTTGATCATGTATCGTGTGCTAATCAACAAGTGATTAGAGAATACTTCTGCATGGGTCGACACAACAACATTGATAGTTTCTATCTCTGCCAGACGTACGCGAAAATACCTAAACATCTAATAAGAGATAACGCGAACGCTATTATTATCTTTAAACAGGATGACATAAACCTAAAACATATTTATAATGATCATGTGGGGACAGATATGAATTTTGAAGAATTTAAAAGTAGGTGCTCTTTATGTTGGCGAGAACCATATGGATTCCTCACAATTTTCAAAGATGAAAACCTTAAAGCCGGGCGATATAGAAAAGGCCTCGATAATTTCATACATTTTTCATCCGATCGATGTGTATAAATAGGATTGAATATTCATTTCACATGCACTTTTAAACTGACCATCTGCTATACCTGATCAAGACTGGATCCGCACCTGATTAAAACCGGATCGAGCCCAGATCGAGACCGGATCGAAAGCGGATCAAAGCGGATCGAAACCGGATCAAAGCGGATCGAGACCGGATCGAAAACGGATCGAAAGCGGATCTAGACCGGATCGAGAGCGGATCAAGACCTGATCAAAAGCTGATCGATAGCTGTTCAATAGTTGTTTGAAACATATCGCAATGGGGTTGTATGAGAGAGAATTAAAAAAGAGGCTGATAATAAAACGTAAACATATAAAAAGGAAATTGGACCAACTGAAACATGGTGAGTATGTGCGTGAGACTATGTTTGAACCAATCACGAAACATTTGAAAAATATTGAAAATATTTTCGGAAAATCTAATGTGGGCGAATCAACAACAGCAGCAACAATATCGGATCCTTCAGTCATTAAGAACAAAAGTTCCAACAACAAGAAACTTATGAAGATGAGTCACCAAAAATTCAACAATTTTCTGATGAAGAGGAAGAAGAAGAAGAACCTAGTACAATTAAACGTTCAATTTTAGATAATATTAAAATTGATGATAATGATGATGATGATGATGATACACGTTTCATAGCCGATGAATCTTTCGCCGATTATTTAGATCAATATGAAACCTTACCTAGAAAATATATTAAAGGTATTTATGAGGATAGCAGGGAATATGATAAAAAATATGGGGTTCGACTGGATGAAAAAAATGATAGTTTAAAAATCGGTGACTCAGCATTAACCATAGTTGATTCAGATATTATGGTTCAACATAAACGTTATAAAGGCACACCGGGATTGTATGAGTTATTATTTAAAAAAAAAAAACAAAATTTTACTCAAGCTGATGTGAAAAATTATCAACAGATTGTGGTTAAGACCAATGCTGCACGACGTTATTATAAATCCAATAGACAGATAGATGGGAGTAAATTGGAAAAGTATAAAAATGTGATAGCACCAATCGTTTTAGGTAAGGGTATGATGAACGAGGTCCTCACTGGGAATACGGCGATCGATTATGTGCATTGGGATGACCCGAATGAATTAGTAGATAGGTTACGTTTGCTTATTGCTTCACGAGCCGCAGGTCATACCGGTCATACGAACGAAATAAATTCTATTGTGGAGGAGTTAAGAGAGGCACGTATAATCGCCTAGAAAACAAAATGAGTATTGAGAAAAGACAAGTTGTTGAGGAAATTCATAAACCTGCTAGGATTAATTTCACGAGACGTCGTGTAATTATTAAATCTTTAAATGACCTATTTCAAATGGATCTCGTTGATATGATAAAGTACGCTGAGGAAAATAATGGCTATAAATACATATTGGTGGCGATTAATTGTTTCTAGAAATACGTATGGGCATTACCCTTAAGGAATAAGTCGAGTGTTGAAGTTACGAATGCCGCGGAAAAAATTCTTAGAGAAAGTCACCCACTAAATTTGCAAACTGATGCAGGTAATGAATTTTTCAACGCAGATTTCAAGAAGTTAATGAGAAAATAAAAAATCAACCACTATAACACCTTTAGTGAAAAAAAACTTCGATAGTCGAACGAGTAAACAGAACATTAAAGAATTTAATGTGGAAAGAATTGAGTATGCGTGGGAGTTACAGGTGGTTGGAATTATTACCGAAAATCGTCGCAAAATATAACAACACCGTCCATCGCACCATACGAATGAAGCCTATTGATGTTAGCGAGAGAAATGAGAAGAAATTATTGCAAACAGTTTACAACCGCATAAAATCCGTGAATTTAAAACGAAAAAAATTCAGCGTTGGTGATCACGTGAGAATTTCAAAAATTCGTGGGGTCTTTGATAAAAAGTATCAGCATAATTGGTCAACAGAATTTTTCACTGTAAGGAAAGTACAATTAAGTAACCCAATCACATATTTATTGAAAGATTATCAAAATCGAAATATATCAGGTTCTTTTTACAATGAACAATTGCAAAAGGTTAAATATCCTCATGTTTATCTGGTCGAGAAAGTTATCAAGAGAAGTGGGGAGAGAGTATTCGTCAAGTGGCTTGGTTTTGATGATGAGCACAACAGCTGGATACATAAAAGCAACATTCTATAATTCTCTAATTCAGTTTTCAACAACAACGATCACACAACACACAACAACAAATGTCAACAACAATGCCAACATTCATCGTGACAGTTCATGGTTTTCAATTCGGCACATCGTAGTTTTTGTGTAAAGAAATCAGCATAATTAATGCTGAGAGTGGAGAAAATCGTCGTAAAATTATAAATCTTCCGTTTGAGCCTGCGTCGTGTCTAAACCGAGCGTTCCAGCGACAAGTTGAGTATTTAACACAAAACGTGCATGGGCTTGAATGGGGTGGACATGCGTGGTTCAACAACGACTATTTTCTTCCCTATGAAGAATTGGGTACGTTCATAAAACAATCTCTCCCGAACGATGCGACCGTTATGGTTAAGGGGGCGTTGTGCAAGACCTGGCTGGCGAAATTTATCGACAACGATGGAATTTTGGAGATGGATGATGATCTAAACTGTCCGCCTTATGCAGCACTGAAAAAGGTTTTCAAATCGTACCATTGTGGGGAACATCTCATAAATAATTTGAGTTGTTCATTAGAAAACGCATATATGTTATATTTTTGGTATAAGTATTGTAAAAAGAAATTTACTGCAATTGATTGTGTTTATTAGTAATAGGTTTATGTATGTATTTATGTGGTAAATATTAAAAGAAAACCAACTAAATTAGCATTTTTTTATTTACATACCTCCAACATATCTACTAAGGTCTTCCAAGCCAATTTATGTGTATAACAGGAACTGTAAAAATAACTATTGAAAGGAATGCGAAAACGGATGTGCGCGCTTCCTGTTTATCACATCCGCCCTGAACATTACTCATTGATAACAAATTTTATCAAAATGTAGAAATACTGAGAAAATACGTGTATAAACTAACGTGGTGACGATTAAATAAAATGTTTTAAAATCTTTCCCATAGTTTTTTTTAAATGTCAATTTCGACTTATGTGCGTAACAGGAAATGTAAAAATAATTATAGAAAGGAATGTGAAAACGGATGTGCGCGCTTCCTGTTTACCACATCCATGTGAACATTACTCACTGATAACAAAATTTATCGAAATGTAGAAATACTGGTGAAAATAAGTCCTCTGAAATGTATATGCGTATAAAGTATTAAAAAGAAATGTTAAAAATACGCGTAATAACCTTCAAACGAATGCGATACACAGGAAACGGGTATTATCCGCAGGAATTAAACGTCTTCGAACGATTGTGATAAACAGGAAACGCAACCGCAGGAATTTTAATTAGGTAGGCGTGAAATCATTTTTAGTATTGCGAAGTGACTGGTGTGTGTGGGGAGGCCACACACACCCGCTATATATGCAGTGAAAATGTTCCGTATTCATTCATTCGCAAAGTGTTATTTTTATCGTATTAGAAATGGCCGCCATCCCGTGTATTATTTTAATTCGATCCACCGATTCTACTGCATTGCCTCCTTAAGCTCTACATATAATTACAAAGCAAATATTTAAGTAAGTGTTTAAAATTTTTTTAATGTTCCAAATCTTCCTTTTTTGAATAATCTTTGTGAGTGTTTAATCTCCTAAATCTTACAAGTGATTAAAACTTTTTTTTAATATCTCCTGAATAATCTTTGTGTGTGTGTGTGTGTGTGTGTTTAAAACTTTTTTTTAATATCAAAAATTTTGAATTGTCTTTAGATATGGTGTAAAAGCATGCGCGAGGAGCGGCGATCAAATCGTCGTGAAGCTGAGTTACACGCCGAAAGCGGAGACGTTAATCGCCAAGATGGGCAACCTACCCGTCGACTACCTAAAATTGAATGTGGAAACAGAGGAGGAATTGGAAATGCTCAAAAACTACATGGGGAAATTCAAGTTGGATCTGAAGCCGATAGAACCACCGTGTGAGCAGCAGCAAAGACAACTCGAGGAGAGGATAATAATACCATCCACACCGCCAAGATCATCTATGACAAACATAGGAAAATTCAAGTTCGATCTGACTCCGATAGAACCACCACGTGAGCAGCAGCAAAGACAACTTAAGAAGAGGATAACACCATCTACACCCCCAACAACATCTGTGACAATTCGGTACGAATCAGACACCGATAATTTAAATTCACAAAAATATTCATTTATCAACTTGTAAAATTTTATAGTTATGCATTTCATATGTATCATTAAAACTGTATTATGTATAATCGAAGCTGCAAAAATAAAAAAATACGCATTTTTGACAAATAATATTTTTATGTATCATTAAAGCTGTATTATGTATCATCGAAGTTGTTAAAATAAAAAAATATTTCAATTGTGTGTTTTTAATACGAGCGAAATTCCATACAAGTCTCGGCGAGTCTAGGCTCGTCGGGCGATCACTTCCGGCCGATTCAACAGCCTCTGGTATTGTCGACGACTTCTTGTGCCGATTACGTCACACCAGCCTCCGGAGACTTCTTCTTCGTAAGAGCCTCTGGTATTGCCGACTTCTTGGAGATGATCAGCAGGTATCGGCGATCGAGCGACTTCTTCGGCAGGTAATCACTTCTTGTACTTCTGCGACACTTCGGCGCCTTCACCAAAATTTCAACAGCCTCTGGTATTGTCGACCACTTCTTCGGATCTGCAGGTATCGATAAGCCTCCACTTCTTCGGTAATCACTTCTTGTACACGCGACAGCCTCTGGTATTGCCGATCACTTCTTGTAGCATTACTTCTTCGGCGCTCCTTCGCCAAAAGTTCAACAGCCTCTGGTATTGGCGATCACTTCTTCGGATGGCTTCAGCAAGGTCATCGCACGGGACCCCCTTACCACCGTCGAGAGGCCATCGAAGTGTCCCAGAAGCACTGTAGTTATACTACTAAGGTAACTTACTTTCCTATCAACATCTATAGCTGACGCCCTACTTCCCTCTTCTATGTAGGGAGACACTAGTCTAATAACCTCACGAACTAATTCTTTTGATAAACTGAACATCCTCACAAATTGTCTATCTCCAAGTTCGATGCATTTATACAAGGGTAGAAGGGCCTTCGCTGTTCTGCTACACTACCTACAGCATTGTCTACTACCTACTAATACCACGTGTAAATACAGGTACACACGTACCAGAGGTTAGGATTTATGTCAGTTCGATCGATAATTCTTATCGCATGCTAAATATCCACTCGTCGTTTTATGGTCGATAATTAATCGGTCAAACGAACTTACCTGAAGTGAAGTTCGATCGTAATTATACGAGGGTCCAGTCCGAAGACATCACTTTCTATTTTACTATGTAGTCCGCTTCGGGGTACCGTTACCGCGCACTTTAGTTTAAAGATAAACAACCCTCCCCCTACACCCAGCTCGCATGTGTCCCGCTAGAAACGGTCATTTGTTTAAAGGAGAAAAAGGAGCATAAGTTCCTGCTCGCTAGCTGGGAGGGTCAATGGGGCGGGAGTGATATCTTCGGACTGGACCCTCGTATAATTACGATCGAACTTCACTTCAGGTAAGTTCGTTTGATCGATTAATTATACTTCGGGTCCAGTCCGAAGACATCACTTTTTATTTTACTATGTAGATGTTTAAAGACAGATAAGAGCGAGGAGGCTTATGATCCACATTTATTTAACTGAATTACCTATAGGCAGATCGTACATAAACAACTTAGTATCAAACAATGTTAGATGCAAACAAAAAAAAAATCAAAAATGAAAATGGGACAAAGCTAAGGTCCACCAAAAGTGGCTGACCAGAAACTATCCAGCAAGCATTGCGATTGCAAATTCGCTAGTATTTTGTTTAACCGGTCGATTATAGAATTTAATAAATGTCGATTGTTGGGACCAACCTGCTGCTTTGCATATCAGGTCTACCCATACGCCCTTCCGCAGCGCTGCGGAGGTGGATGCATGCCTCACAGAGTGAGGCTTAAAAATGACTGTGTCGATCCCTGCCGCAGTAAGTGTCAGTTTAACCCATCTGCTTAGGGTGTCTTTGGACGCCCTGCCATGAGGCTTTTTGACTGTTATAAAGAGAAAATCTAAGTTCGGTTTTCTTAAAGATTCCGTTCTGTCTATATAATCTCGAAGGGCACTCGCCACACAGAGAATGGGATTTTGGCGAAATATGGGGATACGTAGGGTGGGTTGTATCCCTCCGAATAGACTAGTTTTAATCGGGTCAGATATGGCGATGATGGTTTCCTCAGAACCCTGTGAAATGTGAGAGAGACGAATGAGGGAGATTGTTTGAATCCTTTCTCCGGTTACGAGAGCAAGTAATCTTACCAATTTTTTCGATAATGCCTGGAGAGTAAGTTGGGCAGGTAGATTTTCAAGGTAGGTTAATAAAAGGGTTGGGTCCCATGTCGAAGAATATTTAGGTCGAGATGGTCGAAGCCGTGATAGACCCTTTTTGAATCTTCTGATTACCGGGTCAGAACTAAGATCTGTGGAGCAAATTAGGGACAATGCCGAGATATGGTAATTGAAAGTTCCATATTTTATGTTGCCGGTGTTTGCTAAGGTTTGCAGAAAGAGTATTACCTCTTTAACCTTAGGTTTGAAAGATGAAATATTACTATTTGTACAATGTTGCCACCATAATTTGTATGTGCTGTCATATTGACGTAGCGTGGAGTCCGAAATTGAAGAAATTATGGTGGTTATAGCCTCCTCCGGTGTGTCCCTGTTTATGAAAGCCTGCCTGATAACCTCGCTCCGACCAGGGTAAGGCATCTTGACATGGGGTGTGATCTGTAAAACGGGGAAGTTAGTAATTTAGGCGAAGACTGAAAATAGATCTCCCTTCCGACAATTAATTTGCGAAAGAGGGGGTACCAGGGCTGTGAGGGCCACCGAGGTACAATCATGATTCCGACAGCCTCATCCTGAATAATTTTTTGGAGGGTACGAAGTATGAGCGCAAAGGGAGGGAAAGCATAAAAGTAACGACTATTCCAAGGAATGGTGAAGGCGTCGACATGTGAGGACCCTGGGTCTTGATGCCAAGACACATAGGACTCGCATTTCGTGTTTATGTGAGAGGCGAAGAGGTCGATTTCCGGTTTTCCGAAACAGGTAACTATCTGGTCGAAAGAGTCCTGGGATAGGGACCATTCGGTTTCGGCGTCTGAACACCTAGACTCAGCGTCTGCTATAAAATTGTCCTTTGAGGGGATATATGAAGCGAATAGCCATAGGTTTCTCTCTTCGCACCACATCCATATTTTTCTAGATAAAGAAGACAGTTCAGGGAACTGAACGCTTCCCATCCGATTGATGTACGATATAGCTGTTATGTTGTCGCATCGAATAAGGATGTTAATATTTTTTACGGATTTTGTAAAACATTGAATTCCGTGGAATATAGCTAATAAATCCAAGTGGTTTATGTGTAATTTTCTTTGGTGGTCTGACCAGAAACCATGAGTCCGATCATTATTGCAACAGGCCCCCCAACCTGTGAGTGATGCGTCGGTAAAAATCGTGAGGTGAAATGAGCCATACCTGATGTCATTAAAAGCGTTTAAAAGGTTGTTCTTCCACCAATGGAGTTCTGGTATAATATTTCCAGCAATGGGCATTAAGGCGTTATAATTTTCCCTATTACTGCGCCACTCTAAGAATTTTACTCTCTCTAAGGCTTTACAATGTAAAAAACCATATTTTACGGCCGGGCAGGACGAAACTAGGATTCCAATTAGTCGTGCGAAATCCCGAATCTTGCACCGCCGTTTATTGATATAAGATAAGATAAGTCGGAGTATATTATTTTTCTTTTCCGGGGGTAGTTTCACCTTTAGATTGACGCTGTCGATCATAAAACCAAGGAATTTTATATGGTTAGTAGGTGTTAACTGGCTTTTTCCCAGTTTATTACCAGTCCCAACGATTTTAACAGATTAGTCACAGTGCTTGTGTTATTAAGGCAGGACTCATAAGAGTCGCCGAATATTAAAAAATCATCTAGATAATTTACTACAGTGATCCCTGAGGATATAAGATAAGAAACGACCGGCTTCATGAGTTAGGTGAAAGAGAGAGGGGCCGTACTCAGCCCAAATGGTAGGCATGTAAATTGGTATAATCTCCCAGCGAAATGAAATTTAAGGAACCGTTGATGGTCCTTTTGGATGGGAACCATAAAATAGGCATCCTTAAGATGAACTGTAGACATTAACACGTTTCTTTTAACTGATTTTAATGCTGTCCGCAAATCTTCCATTTTGAAGTGCGAACAGTTTATATCCTCGTTAAGCTTTTTTAGGTTAAGTATGAACCTTTTTCCCCCATTAGGTTTATGCCTACATCCGGTCCATAAAGGAACTCACCTGGGAGTGTATTGTCGGCCAGGACTTTTACTGATTTGCTCAGCATGGGGTTGATAAGATATTTTCTTATTTGAGAGATTTCATTAAATAAACCTGAAAAGATTCGTGCCGAATCTGATAAATTTGATAAAATCTTTTCCCTGATTTCTTTGGGAATCTGATTTTCCTCCTCAAGAATGCCATTGAGGGCCTTTCCCATTGCCGTTAATCCGTTACCAATGCGCGATTGGTACCCGGAATGCGTAGAATCTCGTGTTAAATGTATGGTGGAAAGTATTGCCTTGACCTCCGGATTAATTTTAGGAGGCGTCAATAAGTTACAATTAGAAGGCGCCACATGTTTCGCGCCCAAGGCTGCCGCCTCCTCTGTGGGAATCCCGTTGAAAAGAATATGCGACCACCTGGATGTTAGGGCGTTGTGTAACCTGAAATCAGATAATTTTGGCTTATCTGGGTCCTCGCCTAAAATATTTAACGTGTCCTCTGATAAAAGTAACACCTCATCGGTTGAAGGCGCCGACTTCGCGGCGCCCGAGTCCGGCTCTGCATTTATTTGGATTCCGTCCCGGTCGGGTGACGATCATCCAAAACCTCTAGATGGTTACGTTGTAACCAATTCTCCGTACCTGCGTCGTCGGCGGCGTCTCTATTGTGAGAGGGAGAACGTGACGGACGTTACGAAACTGCACACCCTATTGTAATACAGTAATAAACGCAAAGTAGGGATAATGACGATAAGCAGGGTTCTTCTTCTACCTTTCACAGCTAGCCTCATTGAAGGGTTCTTGTGAGTTTTGACGGCAGCCTGCACAATTTAATCGGCCCAATATTGACTCTTAAAATTTTCAGTTAATTGTATGAATAGAGTAAGGCAATTACAAAATACTTTAAGTATTTTAATATTACCTGAGGTAGTAGATATAAATATGTTTATATCATTATCCGTATTATCCGTAAATGTTTATCAAACTTAACGAGAAACAGGGAATAATAATTAAATTTTTTGAGATATATCATTATACTAAAAATTACTTTCCTTCCCACTTTCTCCAGACTTAGGACTGGCAATGACTATAAAATGAGAGATGACAGTTATTTAAATGGACGTCCATTTAAATAACGACAAATATCAATAGTCTATTCCATGTGAAATTCCTAACGAATCCATTTCAAAGTCACAGGTGTGGTTAAAAGTTGTGTGTTAATTTACACTAGTCAATTATTTACATTTTTTTATGTTTTGTTTTTTTTTGTTTTCTATTTTATACTTTTTTTATAATTGCATATATTGTTATTTTACGTACAAATACGGTGGGTCAGAATTTAGTAGGAATGAATTATTAAGTAAACAAAAAAAAAGAAAAATCAAGAAAGAGCGCATCAAATGAAAAACAATTATATTCTATAATGATGAGATACTGATCGCACATATTCAAAACGAGTGATTTGTCCCATATCATACTGATTAATTTTTTCTGCTACATACTCTAATTTTCTCCGTACTCGAGGGTCATGTTGTCTAGCGGGTTCATTAGCACTATTAATTTTGAAATAGGTAAATGTCTGAAATTCAGTTAATACGGACACAAATGTAAAAATATTGGGATGAGATGAATAAAACATGGCAGATAACTTGGCATGGAAACTCTCGCAACAGTTTGTGGTTCTAGTAACATTAAGGCGGCCACTCACGTTCCGGTCTACCTGTCAGGTATACCTGTTCAGGCCGCCTGTACAGGCAAACCGGAAGGTGTATGTGCTAAAACCGGCAGGTATCGTTACCTGTACAGGCGACCTGACAACATTTGAAAATTTATATTTTTTACCTGCAGGTAAATCCCACCTACAGGTAAACCTCTCCATGTATGTAGGCTCGCGCGTTCAGGTCTCAGTTATTCAATCCATTTTCAAGCGATACGTCGGGTTGTAACACGTGTATTTGTTCGTTTTAAATGGCGTCTCGCAAACGTACTGCAATTATGGAAGAATTTATTGAGATATATAAATCCGAGCCATGTCTTTGGCTTGTCAAGAGCAAAGACTATCACGACAGGAACAAAAGAACAGCTGCTTATGAGAAACTTACTGCCAAACTTAAAGAGGTAGAACCAAACTCTACAAAAGATGACGTATTAAAAAAAATTAATAGTCTGCGTGGTAATGTCCGAAAAGAGAAGAAAAAGTATAAAGGGTCTTTAAAGTCTGGTGCGTCTACAGATGACATTTATACGCCTACGTCGTGGTACTACAAGCTTTTTGATTTCCTTGGTGATGAAGATACCCCCCGTAAATCACTCTCAAATATAGACGATATCGACGGCGAAATCGAAGAAGAAAATAACTCTGAGGTAAGTAAATACACTACTTTATTTATTTAGTTAAATGATACATCTGATAAGTAGGTTTAGTTACAAATATACTTATCTTGCCACGGGACTTTGCCTTCGTTTGCAAAATAATTTTGAAATTCTTGTCTCACTCGTTTTCCGTCATTGGTAATATTTCCTTGGCTTCGTCTTTGTAGATCTTCCATATTAGAACTTGTGGTATTATAGCCGGTTGAAGTAACTGTCTTATCCCCAGTATTTTCAGTATATAAACAATTTGTTGGTGCATAAGAATTTGTGGCATGTGTCATTAAAAAATTATGCAAGACGCATGTAGCCATTACAACTTTATCAATATTATTCACATCTAAATTAATCGTTGTATGATAAATTCTAAATCTCGAAGCCAATATACCGAACGCATTCTCCACAATATGTCTCGCACGAGACAAACGATAGTTGAATATTTTTTTATCTCGTGTATCCAAGTCATTTTGTCGAAATGGCTTGAGCATATCGGCTCTCAAAGGAAATGCGTCATCTGCGACAAAAACATATGGGAGACATCTAGTACTGTTACTGACGCTGTCGGCACTTGGCACCTTTAACATTTTTCTCTGCAAGTTTCGAAAGAAACTTGTGTTCTGTAATACACCCCCATCTGAGATTCTGCCATTTGTACCAAAATCAGCTACTATGAACCGGTATCTGGCGTCCACTACTGCTAAGAGAACCATACTGTGGCGATTTTTATAATTAAAATAATAAGATCCACTACTAGCAGGTGGTACTATATCGACATGCTTGCCGTCAATGGCTCCTAAGCAGTGCGGAAAATTCCATTGCTGCTCAAATAGCCGTGCTATTTCTTTCCACTCTTCCACAGAACCAGGAAACTGTAACAAAAAAAAATTATATATACGTACTACATACTCAGATTACGATTTTTCATTGCATACACATACGATGTTTACGATTGCCATAAAAAAATAAAATATTTCAATTTTATAAAACCAGAATGTAATATTTTTTAATTTATTGTTTCAGACAAACCCGGCAGAAAATACTCTGGATGATAGTAATACCGAAAATACTATTGAAGAACAATGTGTAGATGATCAATGTTCACAAGCACGAAATTCAACAAAATCTGCTAAAACTAAAAAGAGACAAGACACGTTAGCAACTGATGTATTACTATCGGTGAGGGATCATTTTAAACGTCCTGCACCTGTCGAGACTCCGGACGATAGATATGATCTCTTAGGGAAAAGTGTTGCGATGAAAATGAGAGCATTGGAAAAACGGCAGCGACTCATAGCGGAGAAAATTATTAACGACACTCTATACGAAGCTGAAATGAAAACTCTGACTTATCGTTCAAGTCTCAGCCATGTTAGCAATGTGGCACAGTATCAGCCTAATCTTCCTAGGTCTTCTTCCAGTAGTTCCAGCCCAATATTTGTTGCCTGTCCAATTCCAAGTCCCACTTCAGACACATCAAGTTATAGCCCGCAACCAATGGAACAATCTACACACAATAACCCACTAGGAACGGCCCACTCATACATCTCGCAATACTCGAACTCATCTGAATATTCACAGTTGCAACCAGTACAAACGTCCATTCCAGAAAACAGTGCAACGTCTGCAGCAGCGTTTATTGCCGGTTTTCAATAATATTATAATATTATTTAATATATTTAAATAAATATCTATATTTATGGGAATTTTTTTTACATACCTTCATATAATCCTTCTGCAGACTTTTATAAATGGCTTCACATGTTTCGGGAATAATTCTACCAAGAGCTTGTGCTGATATTATGGTAGAGAACTTGAGGCATTCATATGATCTACCTGTTGCAAGAAGTCTTAATGTAGCTACTAGTCGCTCATGTGGTGTTATTGCTTTTCTCATGATCGTATCTTGCTTCTGAATTGATGGAGTAATCATTGATAGTAGTTTAAGGTAAGTTGCTTCATCCATTCTTAGATAATTACGGTAATCTTCAAGCTCTATATTCAATTCCTTTAACAAATTGATATGACTGTATTGATTTCTTTTTAACAACCATTATTTACACCACTTTTGTCTCGGTTTTCTTTCCTTTTTTTTAAGAATGACATGAAGACCTAGTAGGGCTACCGCGTCGTCGTAGTCACGCTTAGGCGGTGTCATCATGTTAAATAATAAACATTAACTGAGACTGCCATCAGGTTTGACGCTACGTGTATGGCTAAATTTGATCTCTGCCTGAACAGGTACACTTGCTACAAGTTTGCCTGAACAGGTATACCTGACAGGTAGACCGGAACGTGAGTGGCCGCCTTTAGATGATTTCTCAGCCCATAGACTTGGTGGGAAAGAACTGTCAGGCTCAATGTAATTTTCAACTAGATAGTCTGCCATTTGTGTAATGCCGTCATGATTTGGAGCTACTGCCATGACATCTAAGTAGAAACAATCACTTACTTCTTCTGGGTTTAATAAAGGTAACCCAAAAAGATGAACAAGCCATTGTTCCACCTCGTCATTTCGGTCAGTGTAGTGGTTTGAAAGTCCAAGTGATTGAATTTTTTTATACCAAGAATTGGCAAGATGAAATCGACATCCAATAATATGAATGTCCTGCCACTTATTTGAAAGAGCGGAATGCATTGCCTGTTCAAAATCTATAATGACTGTTTGTGGTCTGAAATTTAAATTGATTGAAATGCACTTTTCTTCAATTAAGTCTAATAATCTGGAATATGTGGCACGAGTTTTATTTGGAAGCAAACAAAAAAGCAATGGAATGTAGTGTCCGTTTAAGAGTATAAAGAATGTATATAATTGTAAAAAAAATTTGGCACAGTATGTAAATATTCCGTCTGCATACAACCGGGTATTATTACATAAGGCTTGTAGATTAGTAAAGCATCCAAACACGGCAATTTTGCAAGGTATGTCACAAATTAACAGAAAATTTTCATCCCGAACCGTCCTAAATTCATTATTCGATAATATATCAAATGTTTCCTCAATATTTCTAGCTTGAACTGGATGTAATTGACGCCTTGAATTATAAATATTCTGCCTTATTTTAACAGAATCTCCGACACTAAAATGTTGTAATCGATCTCTGTGACTATCTACAGCGCGAGTAATAACTTTCGATGGTTTCTCATGTATCGATTCTAAAGCAAGACGCTTAGCTGTACCCGAAATTATTTGTCGATTAACTTTTTTTTCAGTAGTTTCATGGTTATGTTCACGAATATAGTTTCATGGTTATGTTCAGGTCGAGACAATGCTGAGTTATCCGCCGTGGTATACGCGAATACTGTGCAACCACGAACAGTACAACGCCACTTGTTCTCACCTGACTCAAGATTTTTAATAAAATAAAATTTAAAGCATCCCAATGTTAATAATTGGCTCTCTCGTTCACTAATTGAAAAAGACAAAGACAAGAAATGGACCCTACATTCATTTTGACAAACAAAATTAAAATAAAATGAGTGATCTACTACTACAGATATATTACAGAAGTTAGTAGCTTTAACTAAAATTCACCTTACCTAAGATTTATTTGCCCCAAAATAACACACTTTCCAAGGAACGCTGCCGTGTCACACAATGTGGTTATTAGAAACCAAATGATCTCCTTTATTTATACTTCTTACTATATGTGAGAATTCCCTCCATACCCAAAATTCTACCTGCAAATTGCCTAATCACTGGAAAAACGTAATTTAACGAGTTACTGTGGTCGCCCATAAGTCAAAATGATTACCCTCTTAAACGGGATTTCAGCATAAGAACACTGTTTTGTTTTCTGATAATATCGAACCTAGTAGAAACAAGAAACGACTTATTAAAGGTGCCTGAAACTTTCTTCTTTTTTTTTATTAATTTCTGAAATAAGTTGTTCCAATTTATGAAAAGCATACTAGCAATCAATTAGATAACAATTTTTTCACGTACCTAGATCAATTATATTTAATTATGAATATATATCTATATAGCCAATCACCAATATAATTTTTCCCTATCATTATTTAGGTATCAACCAAGAAAATAAATTTCTTTCTTAAATTAGTTATTACGTGTAACCATTAACAAAGTCCATTCGGCGACGATAGCGGTTACGTCTCGCATCTTCGGCCTCTTGTCAAACACGTACCTGGGACAAGGCTATGGATTTTTACAACTAATCCTCGATAGGAGGGCCCTTCTTAAGTTTTAATTTTATACCTGAGAGTGTGTTTATTCCTGATCTAAAAGTTCCCTAATCATAGCTCTTAAGGAATTGGGGGATCTGCTCCCTGACGATCCCCGGTGGCTTCTGCTTCTGCTACTGCTTCTACTCTTTCTGCTACCCATTTTACGCTAATTCTATAAGGCGAGACGTTAGTGACTTACCGAGAACTCAGTTTTAGAGAAAGTTGTACACTTCTTACGCCGGGCGGGTACACGGTTCCAGCACTAAAAAGCGAATGACCGTTTCTAGCGGGACACATTCGAGCCGGGTGTGGGGGGGAGGGTTGTTTATCTTTAAACTAAAGTGCGCGGTAACAGTACCCCGAAGCTGACTACATAGTAAAATAAAAAGTGATGTCTTCGGACTGGACCAGAAGTATAATTATCGTTGTTGATATTCGAACATACTTCGGGTTAACGAATGTCTGAAATATTGTGCAACTCTAAACAATAAACTAAAACGATGTTCGCGCGCAAAGCTGCTCTAGGAGTGAGTTCGTAGGTTGCTGAGGGGAAGAGAGTGTGCTCAGGAAGGGGAAGTCGCGCCGACACCCTCTGCTGTCAATGTAGAGACTCGAAGCATACGCCAACAAAATTTAATAATATGAAACCATTCCTTAAATTTTAATCCAATTTTAAATGGAAAAGTAAATGTAGTGAACGTTATATGTGAAGTCTTACTTATATTTTCTTTAAATGTGAAAAATTAGAATACCACGGGCATCATGAAGAAGTTTTCCCCATTCACGCCGGTAACCAGGCCGGATAGGGTCAGATATCATGTAGGAGGGACTTTCGACACTCGGTTAATGACCGCAGCAGTCGAGCCCATTAACAAGAAGAGAAGTTATTAACCGAAAAACAAACTAGAACCGATGTAAACAAGAGACTTATAACTGAATGTCTAGGAGAAGCACTGGTATAAACGATCGGAGAGTAGCTATGGGACTTGTGAAAAATAATGGAAGCGCTGGAGTGAGTAGTCTTGCATCGTCCACGACGCCGCTTGGTTGATGAATAAGCCAAGCACTAGAGTATTTTGTCGTGACAAAATACGCGAGGAAAGTGTGACGTCAGAATTTGGTAACCATGGCATCTGTTTTTAAATAATTTTTTCACGCTGCCGGTAATGTAAATAGTTCATACATGCTTAGATACAAATCATGAAAATGGCAAATAACATTATGTATTATTTTTCCTTGACGACGGAATGTAAATACTGCCATTTCCATCCCTAGGAAAATAAAAAGAGTTTACGTTTCGCTTTGTTTAAATTTGTCGCATCGGGTAACCGCACATATAGTAAATTTAGATTACAGTGACGACCGTCCAAACTATAGCAAACGTTTCATTTTTTGAGGAATTTTGAGGAAATTTTCAACCGCGGCCTGAAAATGTAATAAGTAGAGTGCGGATAATATGCAAAGATATTCTAAAATATATGCGCATATATATGGAACAATTTTTCAAGAAATATGCAAAACTTGCATATCGCATATAATGCAAAAAAATATACCCAAAAGTTGTTTGGAACGACATTAAATTTGTCATAATTTTTTAAAAACGACAAAAACAAACTATAACTTGAAATAAAATTTTGCAAAAATTTATCATTGTGTTAAACGGATTTCAAATATAAAAAATAAGAAGCAGAAAATTAAACATTGCAATCTTTATTAAAAATATATAAAATAAAAAACAAAATATTTAACACAGCAATTTTTATTAAACAAACGTCTTAATTTCTTAATTCTAATTTATCCTTAATAATTAAAAATTAACAAATATTTTCTTTAAATCCATGTTTTTTGTTAGCATCGAATTCGGATAGTTGGATGCGTCCTCCAATGCGTATAATTTTATTGGAGCCCATGAAGGGGTTCAGACTTGCAAGGCTACGTTTTGGATTTAAGGTTCCCAAGTTTAGGAGATGCTTGTAATTCTCGGGAAACGAATGTTGTTGGACGATGCGAACGATTGTTGCTAGAGCGTCGGTTAGCTCATGGGCGTTGAGCGGAACAAATTTCCTTCTCTCAACTGGATTCTGAGAGTTATAATGAAACCGGTGTACGTAGGCGAACATAGGCTGAATGGTTTTCAAAGAAAAAAAGTTATTTATGACAGAGATTAAATCGTTACTTTCTGATAGAGCTAATAATGAACTGTTTTGTCTTAGTTCGAGTATTTCAGTGTCTAGAAAAACTTGTAACGTAGGCCACTTGCATTTGGAGAGCGCGAGCAAGCTGGGACCACGAAACCAGAGTTTAGAATTTAGCAAGTGTGCGGTAGTTATACCTCGGGAAGCCAGATCAGCGGGATTATCCATAGTGTTGATATAACACCAATTGGACGAAGAGGTTTGAGTCTGGGCAACCCAATTGGCGATGAAGATCTTGAGAAGGTTTGGAGGTGTTTTTATCCTGCAAGGAACAATCTGGGAATCACACCAGTAAACTGTCCCACCAAGTTTCATTTGCAGGGCGTTTTTAACTTTGTCAGTTCGGCAAGAAGGAAAGCAGCACAAATTTCGGGGCGAGGAATCGTAGCACCCTTCAACGGTGCCACTCGAGTTTTTGTACATAAAAGGTTTACTAATCGTATGTTACCTAGCGAATCTTCAGAGCAAAGATATAAAGAGGCCTCGTACGCCTTTTGAGAGGCATGGGAAAATCCGTTAAGTTGTATATTTACCGAATGAGAACACATGACATGCCACGGAAAACTATTTCATTTTGATAATTGAGTGCGATAATCTGTCCACATGGTGTATATGCTCATTGGAATACTCTCATCCCAAGTGATTTTCTGGTTCCAAAGAGCTTGAAGAATGATCTAGGCGGTGATAGTACTAGGGCTTAGCAAACCAAGTGTGTCGAAAACTTGTGCGATTGAAGATAGAATCGGTCGCTTGTTTACTCGGTTGGTTGAGGATTCATTGGAAACAGAGTAGGAAAGAGTATCCTCTTCAGGATTCCATGACATATCAAGAGTTTTTGAGGGCTGGTTTGTTCCAATATATTGACTACAAGATCGGACGACGAATTGATGAATGATTTATTGTTTGAAACCCATTTTCGCAGATCGAAACCATGAGCTTGAAATAGCTTGCAGATTTCTCGATTTAACTAATGTAGCTGATCGATAGAGTCGCACCCGGTAAGATAATCGAAATAAAAATCGTTTAAGATTACACTTGCAATCTGGGAATGAGATTGAGAGTTAAGTGGGCGACCTCGTGTAGTTAACGTACAGCGAGGAATGCTGCTGCGGCTGTTCCGTAAGTCACGGTATTTAGTTCATGTATCAAGATATTTTCTGAAGCAATGAACCTCTCGAATATCTTTTGCATTAAACGTTGATCTTGTCGATACATTTTTGCTATATCGGCTGTGGCAGCGAATGCGTGTTTTCGCAGCCGTAATAAGATTGAAAAGAAATCGTCTGAATTGTGGGACCTACCATCATGATATCATTCAGAGAATGACCTGAGGATGTATTTGCAGAGCCGTCGAATACGACTCGCATCTTTGTGGTAGAACTACTTGATTTAAAAACACAGTGATGTGGCATAAAAAATCCAGAAAGATCATTTTGAATATCTGCTAATGACATATGATTTAGGTCAATATATTCCTGCATGAATGCGTGATATTGCAGTTCCATTTCAGGGATTTTCTCAAGTTTTCGTTCGAGATTGATGAAACGTTCCTGGCGTTTCCTTCAGAATCGCCGAGAAGGTCGATTGAGTGCTTTAAGGGAATTTATACAATGCATTTACCATCGGATTCAATTGACACATTTTCTAAAAAGTGTTTTTCGCAAACTGTATCCTCGTCAGACGAAACATCTCGTGGACGGAATTCTTCCATACGCCACAATTGTGCTAGCTGCTCAACTAAAACGGTTGGTACTGAGGTTACACATTGTATAGTTTGGCGAAATGCCTTTTAGGTGAATCGGACCTGCTGTTACCCAACCAAGTTTTGTTCTTTGCAACACATGCTGACCTACATCAATTTTTATCTGACCTGCGCAGAGTAAGTCCCAAAATATATTTACCCCGATGAGCAGATCGGTTGGTTTTGCATTGTGAAAGTCTGGATCCGAGAGATGTATGTTTGGGCGGTATGTTTACCAATCTTTTGTCGAAAGTCAATGAAGGTATGTTTCCGGTTATGGTGGGAATAAATAAACAATCCAAAATAATATTGAAATTGTCTAGTTTTGATTGAATCTGGACAGAGGTTCGGTGGGAGAGTTTAGCTCCACTTTGTCCGATTCCGGATATGGTGAAATCTATTCTACTGCTAGGTAATTGCAAAGTATCAGCTAAAACCTGCGAGATAAAGTTGCTTTGCGATCCGTTTTCTAATAATACACGACAATTATTAGTTTTTCCTGCTTTGTCAAACACGTGTACGACAGCAGTTATTAATAAAGTTTGTGTGCACCTGGTGCCTAACGTGCTCGAAGCTAAATTTACAGAATTATTTGGGTTGACATTTCGTTCGGTTTGACCGGAAGATTGCGCAGGAGTAATATTATTCGATTGGTGATTCGAGGAATTCGAGTTCGGGAAATGCAGAAGTGTATGATGCCTTTTTCCACACATTTTGCAAGCTGAGGATTGACAGTCATTTAAGTTGTGACTGGGCTTTAAGCAATTAATGCTGAGTGCAATTGTTTAACTTCGGCTATACGATAGGTTGGTTGTAAATTCGCAAAATTTTTATAAGAATAATTATCAGACTTACAAAACGTGCAGCGCGTGTTCACAGTAGCTAGAAACGCTATTAAGTGTTTAGGGCCTTGTTTCGAATTTGAGTGTGCTTGAGCTGATCGTGGATTTTCCCTATGTCTTTCCGCGGAGAGTTCCATAGCTTTTAATACACGACAACGATCCTTTAAGAAGGTTAGTTAGCTGGCAACAGGGACACGCTTTCTCACATCGGTGATTAGATTTAACGTTGTATGGGGTGCGACAATCCTCACAAAAGTAAGAGCATGCGAATGCAGCGGTAGTGAAATAATTACGTTATAATGTTCCCTATGGTGCAAAAGATTTATTGTCTTCTTTATCGTCTTCTTTGCTGACGGTCCTTCAAATAAAACTTCGCGACCCTTAGAACCGTACTTATAAACTATCTTGTAATCGCTAAGAAACCGTTGAAATTGCTCTAGTTCTCTGATTCCCGCGCCGTCTTCAGGTATTTGAATATCTGTTGCTGCCAAAAGTTCCGCCATTCTGCTAGTTTGCAATTTTCCAATATCCCTTCGCAATTTTTGGCGGTCCGGTGCGCAATCAGCGTACGCCTTCCCATCAATCAATGCACGAGGTAAGCAGTTATTATCAACATTTTTTATCTGCACGATACCACGCCTTGTTCGACATTCGTCCTCATAAGCATTATGTTCAGTACGGCTTCGCCCACGACCTTTCGGCATTTTAACAGACAGTAGTTTCAAACAGAAAGTGTCTGTACTTAAACCTTCCAAATTCGACTGGAATATTTTTGAAATCATATCCCACACATCTTCCATTTTTAAATCTACTACATCCCGGAAATTCATCCAGCCATCGCCTCGTTCGAAAGATTTTCCACAAAATGTAATACCGACTTTATCGCTTCCAGATAAGTGCGTGGTTGTATAATTCACCGCGTCTTTAATCGCCGTCTTAAACCATAGTACCGTGTCTTCATCTTCTGATATCGGTTTCACTTTAAATTCCAGTTGACGCCCTTGTAAATCAAAACGTTTCACTTTGACCAGCTTATCTTTTATAACGGTAAACCTTGTAGACTCCATATTTGTGCAGAGAAACTATCGGATGCGACTGGATTGATGTCTATCGTCTATCGTTCGATAGAGTAACTGAACTTACGGAAGCGATCTGGGGTATATATAGGTAAGAGACACCCGATAACTGTATACCTACGCTACGCAGGAAAAAGTAGTACAACCCTACAAAGGTCACGATCCATCGTTAGTTGTGTACCTACGAGGCGCTAGAAAAATTAGATCCGCTTGGTCTCTTCCTTACGAGGAACAAGGAAACTCGCTACGCAAAGGGAACTAACCATATCGCTACGTATTTGTAACGTTTTCTATCTATACAGCCGTTTTATATATTTCCGAGGAGAGGTGTGTTGATTACTTTTTATTATTATTACCGTTTATATTTTATTATTTTTATTATTACCGTTATTATCTGTGCCGTTTCCAGACCTGAAAACTTGTTCGTACGCGAATTAACAGTGATGACTTAATGTCTCTGAGAGTGAAATATTTTCACTTTTGTTATATTTTACATCTTGCAGAGAATGTCCTCTTTTGCTCATATAATATGTTTCCTGTTTAACCTAATAATCATGGTTTTGACAAATTTCTGGGTCACGAGAATACTAACGTATACCGCCCCGACCTGCATCATTAAACCGGTCTCCAATATGTTTCGATGCCGTAATTGTTTACTTTCGTTGCGAATTTTTATAAACACGAGGAATAACGGAAAGTGAACGCTCGAGAATATCTCAATATAGCGCGGTGACGTCACGCCTCGGAAGTCATCCCGATAGGACAGACTAGTTGAAGCCTGCATGAAACTCGTAAGTCGTAGGGGTCACCGAAGTGCGGGGTTTTCATAGACATCGAAACCAGCGCCTGCGCACGAGAGCCTACCCTCCGGTCATTAAATAAAAATAAAAGCTTGGATATTATTGAATTAAGATTCTCTGCGAATTTTGTACAACTTCCTAATGGTGTTGGATGGTTTATTATTGTTATTAAACGCGAGCCGTTCTTGGCCATCAAGGACACAGCTGTTTAAGAGCGCCGGTGTGTGCGTGTATAACCTGCAGTGAGGTCGTTGTCAGCATTCCCTCAACATCATAACTCAATTTGCAAGTCCACCATAAGTTGATTCGCGAGGACTTTTTTATTACAATTTAATTGGATGACGTCACAATTACATCTATTCCTATTTAGTTTCAATTCTGTTCGAAGCTGTTGTCCCTTTGTAGGTTTGCCAATGAATGACATGAATTTGGGTTTGACGGATGACCCGTGTAGTGAGACCGTGGAGTGGAGGGGGGAAAGTGGGCGGGGCTTCAGCGCCGATTGGGGGGGTAGTGGTGGGGGTGATCTGAAGTGCCCCATTACCTACTTACGAAAAATTTCTCCAATTCATATTGCCTTACATCCAGGAACGTCCTACTATCTCTGATATTGAAAACTGCAGTGAAAGTGATTCAAATTAGGCAAATTGCCAGGCCGCGCCCTCAGAGGAAACTGAAAACTTTGAAGGAACGAACACACCATTCAACACATAGAGACTCCTCTAATTGAAGCTCCCCGAAAGAAGAAGAAGAAGAGAATTGTGCCAGATAACGCTTCAACGACCTTAATGAAATAAATACTTGAAAATAACAAAGGAAATACGAGTAACTCAACAGGAAAACAAAACTGAGTCATAGTACGCCCACGTTCGATAACTTGTTTGCCCGTAACAAGAAAACGTATTGCTGTCTGTTCGATACCATATCAGACCATATTCCAGACCATGCTTTATTAGTTCTTCTAATTCTAAACAAGCGTTTTTCACTGAATGACAATTATTCTTCGATGTTCATTACATTCTCCGACTTCATCATATCTTGCAAATAGATTTGGGCAGCTTTCATATAATTGAAATGACCTGCAGCATGAAATATAGGTAACATTTCACGAACAGACATCAAACGTAAATGCCAATTTCCATTTCTCGAAGCTTCAATAAATTGCAAAGCTACCATTATCATGTGAAAATACTGTATCCCTACCTGCTCCTTTGGCCCTCGTGTTTTTAATATACTTAAAGTACTCATAAATAAATGAAACATGGCTTTACAATCTCCTTCATTATTAATTGTGTTTAACGCTGATGGATTATCTTTAAAATGTTTCAGTAGGCGTAACAATTTGTTTTCCTTTTCATTGATGACTTGTTGAACACTCATAATTGATGGTGCAAATCTGCAAAGAATTTGATCTGCTTTTATCCATAATGCGTAATCGAAAGTTTACGCATGGTTAGATGATTACATGGATCTTGGTCAATTATCGTTAAAATTAAAATTCTTGAGACACTGTAATCGATCCTATATTAAACTTTTTAAGAAAACCTCGGAAACTTTGCAATTCCCATGGTTTTAAGTGACGACTCCAGATATAAGGGTTCACTCGAGCTCCCTTAAGGGTTTCGAGTGAAGAAATCTTATACCTGACTCTCTATAATCCCCTGCACGAACTCCAGTAAAGGTAAACTTACCTGTGTCGTTGCGGGATCCTGTCGTAGTCGGTGGCCAAATTGACTTCATAATATTATTAAGGGGAACTATGTTTTTAAGGAAAAGTAAAGTACTAGTTATGTAAAACCAATTTAAAATGACCTGTGCGAGTACAAAATATATTTTATTAAAAAAAAAATTTTTTTCAACAAAAATTAGCCAAGTACCTGCATGTCAAATACAAATATTACATATTTGCATAACATTTTAATAAACTATTTTGCCAGATTTAACTGACACATTTTACAAAACTATATCTTTTATCATTTTATTTTCATATTGTACAAATTAATCTGTATAAATTTTGAATTAGTTAGTGTCTTAGATCGCGGGGTGTTAGATTCTCTACAGTTTACAATGTTAATTGTGGTGAATCTATCTTTTTGCGTACTGTTCACAGCAGTTAAAAAATAATTTATGTCTGAGTGTGGTGAAGAACAATATATGTTAAATTTCGAATGAAATGATTGACAACAATTGCTTGTGAGAGTGATATCTGCTGAATATTTTGCCCGAATATGAGCAGTTAATATGGATTGTTCTGATATATAATTGAGTTTTAAATAATCAGCAAATTTTGTAACCCGGTTATCATTGGGAATATCAAAATCAAAACAGTCTCCAACCTCTTCCGAAGAAAGACAAGGTAAACCAAATAAGCGACGCCACCATTTGCCAATATCTGAGTTGGGCTTTTTATATTTAATAACTAATCCACCAAATAGAATATTTCGAAACCACGATTGGCTGAGATGAAATTTACATCCTACAATTTCATAAAATATAAACACTTTCCTAATTCCTTCATGAATGGCCAACTCAAAATCAGCTCCAAAATATTTAGGGTTCCATTTGTATTGATATCCTACACGATTTTCATTAATTTTTGTAAATAACTTTGCATATGTTTCAGTAAATTTATTTGGTAACGAACAGAATGCCACTGGTACTCAAACATTATTTGCTAAAATGTATAAAGTGACTAATTGCAAGAAATGTTTGGTACAATACACAAATATCCGCCATAAAATTGTTCATAGCGACACATAAATTCTAAATTAATTTTACATGAAAACACAACAATATGAAGGGTCCAGGGGAAAATCGGCTAAGTCACAAATTCACAGTTTTGAGATAATCGCGTTTTAAACCTTTAATCTAATATATTTCACTAAGTGTGTATCGTGTGACCATGACAAGCTAAGAACGAAAACATACATATTATATTTAATTCTATTTTCTAAAATTCTGGGGGTTCAGGGTGACCGGATGTATGCGCAATTAAATTTTTTATCTAGAACGTCTGTGACTTAACGAGTTTTTCCCCTGTTGCATAGTAAACGGTTTCTAAATAAAAAAAAAATATTTGCAGAATACGTATTATTGACAAGTTTAAACCGGGAAATAAACATAACTTTAGTTCCATACAAGCAAAACAGACATCAACACAAAGAAAAATACATATAGGTATAACTTAACCATTAACAATTCTTTCATAAAGATAATAATATCTCAAAATTTATGTATGTGGTAAGTTCTGTAGATATTCTTGGGCTTCCGGAACACAGTACTATTTCAAGCATTGTAGATCAGTATATTTTTCCATTGATATATGAATCGGCTCTGGAAATAGAGAAAATTAAAGTAACAAAAGATACAACTACTGCAATTTTACCGTTATAGGACACTTCGGGAAGAGTGAATTCCCCTACTTTTAGATCCATTTTAGTTTGAGTCCGAGTACGTTTGTCCTTTATGACTGCGGTTTCCCACCAGGAATTATAAAAATTTCTACAACGTATTATCCTTGGATGTTCAATAGACACTTCAAGCTCTTTAGTTTGTCGTATTGGAAATGGGCACTTTTTTCTGTACAGTTCGGACAGGTGATGAGTCCATTGGCGAAAAATATATTGATTCCCAGTGGTAATTTCTTAATTAGTGAAAGGTGATGGTTTAACCCTGGCAGAACGCAGCAAATGACATAACTCATCAACAGTCTCATATCCATTTTTGTTTTTAATTAATCCCATATTCTTGTCTGTCTCCATGTATGAATGCCCCCTAACCGGGAAAGTTACTTTCACATAATCCAAACGCTTCTGTTCATGACCAACATGATGCAAGAAGCGGAAGATTGTGTAGTTCTTATTTTGACCTCCGCACGAGTCACAGAATAAGTCTAATTTCCGAACTTGCCAGTCAAGATGGTTGTAAAGGAAGTCCATCAAAAGCGAAGTAACATCGTTACTGCCCTTTTTACCGATGGTTTCCGGATACACGTAAAACACGCTCTGAGACGTCGAGAGTGTATGTATATTGAATAGATACACAGACAATTTCTTCTTGTAATAAACATCATTGGTGTTTATGTTAGGTAGAGGTAAATTCCTGCCGTAATCCATGCAGATGGATTCCCTCTTCGTATCTTGACTGCTGGCAGTCTTGGATTGTCGCTTCCTTATATAGAATTGTTGAGCACGCTTTTTGTATACATCATTTTCTGTTTAAGCAACGTCACTAATCCCACCTTATAGTTGGGCGGGAAGGTGCTGCAGGTGGTTCGTATGGGCGAAGGGCACGCGTCATTTCGTATGTTTTAATCTTTAACTGTGATTTACCCTCACCGACACAGGTAAATTCGTACCTGTGTGATTTTATAGAAAATAATGTATCGAGCTTCCGGAAATGGTATTACATATTACATTCCGAAGTGGGCTACACTATTTTCCTTCTATTCGCCATCGCTTGTTAAAGGGCAAGGATAAACAATTGAGGTTTAGTATACAGTAAAACGAACAGGACCTGCTTAATCCCATAATCCCTCCGAGTCGTACTTCTTGCCCAACTACAAGATGGGATTACGGGGCCGTGAAATATTCCGCCCAACTACAATGTGCCGGACCGAAACGTGCGCCCAGCGGAACATGACGTAAACTCGTAAAGAGACATATTATTGAATTGAAATGCGCAAGAGGGCAAGGAATAACATTGTACTCGTTGCAATCGATGAATGCATTTTATAAGATTGCAAATAATTCATTGCTTAATAAGATGCAAAGCACAGGTTTACCACAGCAGTTGCTAAATGCACACTGTCACTTAACATAGATACAAATATTAACTTAGGTAACAATATATAAAATACAAAACTAATATATAGTTATAGAGGAATAAAAACCTACCTGGGTAGCTTCTGTGCGGAGATTCGTACGGTGGAACCGAGGTGCGTCCCGCGGTCAGTAAAATGACCGAGGTGCGTCCCGGCAATAAAATTTCATAGCCCAGGTCCGTCCGGTGGTTTAAAATAGGATGGCCGAAGTGCGTCCGGCGGTTCAAAAAAAGGACGACGTCGGTGTCGAGTTAGGCATAATATTTGTATCTTGATTGATTTTCCTTGCCCTCTTGCCCTTTAATATTATCGCGATGAAAATGGGTTTTCCCGTAATTTTCGTATTCCCTTACCTAACTATTTTTATTCTGGACTCGGCATTTTAGCCTGGGGCTCAGTTGTCATGTGGACTTGGGGTATACCAGGGCTCAATCGTAGGGTGACATTAGCGTTACTGTTCGAATTTTCTGACCGCGGGGCTCACTTGTCGTGTGCCCGGCTGTTTTGACCGCGAGACGCACCTCGGCTATGGCCGTTTTGACCGCAGGACGCACCTGGGCAAGCAAAGGGTCGCGTTTATGACCGCGGGACGCACCTCGGCTGCAGCCGATTCGTATACGGAGCGCGTGTGCATTTAGCACCAGCGGATTAGAGAGGTAAAGTAATAAACGATAAGAAGGGACCGGCCGGTCGGTGGGCTTGGGATCGGTGCCTTTACCTGCTTGTATGAGAATTTTAAAGAATTAGTTTACCGTAATAATGTACAACTATTTAGTTATGATTTACATGAAAATATTTTGACTGAAATCGTCGTGTTTTCCCCTACATTTTGATATCAAACTCGAAGTATTTCAAAAGCAATAAATTTTAGCATAAATTATATAATCAACGAGGACATTCCAACTCATTATTAATCCAGGCGCTGCCTGGTGAATGGCACATACCGGTATTATACAAATAACTTAAAAACCGAATTAGATGCGTGGAATTATTACCAGTAACAGTATAATTTTTACCAAATTTAAACTGCTGGTGTTATTTGTTCGATTGTTCATTTGAAAAAAAAACTTTGCACAATACGTAAATGTACCATCGGCATATATTTTAGGCGAATTACATATCGCTCTAAGATTTGTCAGACATCCGAATACAGAAATATTTGATTCAGCAACACTAACAAGAAGATCACAGTCATACTTCAGATCTAGAAACTCCGTCTGCAAAGAGTTATCAAGCTTATCCACAGCTTCAAACGAAAATGGATCGAGAATCCAATCCGGAATTTGTAAATTGGTCAAATCTACAAATCTTGATTCCATGTCAGATTTTAACTGGTCAAGGTGATCAGTAAAAATTAGGATTTTGTCTTCTGTGAGTTCAGGAGTTTCGTTATTTGACACTAAACACTTTTTAAGAGTTGGAAACTGAATCAGTTCTTTACGGCCAATATTTACCTTGTGAATATCAAACTTGGCGATGAATGATGAAATAATTCCTCTGGCTTTGATAAGGTTCATCATGTTTCCTTGAAGCTTTATATTGACTTCGTTCATTTTTTCAAAAATATCTGTAAGGTAGGCAAGTTCAAACTTGCGTTGCTTCAAATTCTCACTTAAAACAAATATCAGACGTGTCGAGAAACTCAGTAACAGTGTCATATAATTCGAAGAAACGGCGCAGTTTCCTTTGGAAAGCCACCTCACAGCAGTATGTAGGAGCAAGCGTTCGAATTCCTCACCATTTTCATGGCAAAGCTGTCGGAACAGACGGTCATTGAGAGAATTAGCTTTGATCTTGTTGACACCAGTAATAACCAGTTGTAGGGTTTCATGCAGGACACCACTCAATTTCTTTGCAGCTAAGTGTTGACGATCAATGACACAGTGAATAGTGATGACCTATGGCACTTCTTTCTTAAGGTGGGCTAGAAACCCAGCATGACGACCTAACATGGCAGGAGCACCGTCTGTTGCGCAAGCGCTCACGTTTATTAAGGGAATCTCTTTTTCCTTAAAATAATCTTGTAGTACCACTTTAAAAATCGACGATCCCTTCGTATCAGTGATCAAAGTTCTAGCAAACAACATTTCCTCGGTAATTTCCTTTTGTTCACTGATAAACCTCACATAAGCCAATAAAATTGCTTTGTTATCAATCACAGTGGATTCATCAATCTGCAATGCAAATTTACTTTTTTTCAAAAAATTGATGAGTTTGGATTCAACGTTCGTGGCCATTTCGTCAATTCGCCTGGATACAGTATTGTTCTCAAAGGAACCGATTGACTTATCTTATTACTAGGGCCCTCACCTAGCATGATTTCAATTTGGTAGCTGGTAACACAAGAGTTTCGCCAATTGTGTGAGGTTTACCACATTTAGCGATCAATAAAGACACTTCATAAGAAGCAAGAAGATCTTTGTCAACATCGGTTGCACGTTTTTTAAATAATTCACTTACATTAGGCCGTTTATCAGCTTTAGCTTTGAGGTGTTGAAAATAACTAAGTTCTTTAGACACTTTATCGCTGTGTACTCTTGATAAATGATCTTTCATTCGCGATGGCTTCATGGCTTCATTACTAGTAAATGTTTTATCGCACAAAAGACAATGTGGAAACTGCACATTATTCGGTGACGCAATAAAACCGAATTTTAAATACTCAGCTGAGTATTGTCGACACTTCTTCTTTTTTGAATCCATTGTGAACTTCTTCAAAACAAACGCACTTAACAGAAAATACTGGCACAAAAACTGATGGTGAGACGATGGTGAGACACACAAAGGCTAGTGCAGAGTGCAGACTGAAAGATGAATGTATAAGTTCATTTGAAAAGCGATTTTCATTGGACAGCAAAAAAACTCAGGCCTTTGATCGACCCCGACAAAGACAACCGCGGCTGGGGCACGTACAGATTATCAGGTGTCTGGCCGGACTGTGTCAGTAACGTTGGGTAAATATTTCTCAGAAAAAATGGCAATAACATCGTTGAATCAAATGCATCCATAATGAAATCAGAAAGGGTTTATCATTGAATAAATCATTCACCAGAATCGCATTTTTATGCTCTTTATAACGACAGCATACTCGTAAGGTTTATAATTATTGAAAACAGGTTCTACTACTCGACTATTTTTTTAAGAACTATTTTAAATTTTTGCCCCTATGAATACTCATCGCCCCCAAATCGCCCCCCACTTATTTCTTGCCCCCCTGATAACCCAAACGCCCACTTAGGGGCGATCGCCCCCAGGTTGGGAACCGATGGTGTAGAGTATCCTTACCATCGGGAGTGTTCACGAAACGATCGAAATTGTCGAAAGCTAAATGAGTGCTCAGACCATTAACTGCATCAATTCCCGGTGGTACTTTCGAATCTTCGTTCCAATGCGATTTTTTCTATTAACGTTTGTGTGAAGGTACTTTGCAGTGGGATCTTGGACTATTATGATCAGCATTATCGTATACATTTTGAACAAAAACTCGTGGTGTTATTGTTGATTCTTCAGACTGTATTGCTGATATTTCATAGAGCGACATCAAAATACGAAGCACACTCTCCCAAATTCGAAAGAAGATTAACAGTCAGTATTGATCCGCATTTCCTATTTATATACAGACCTGTGGCATGATGCAATGTCGAGGTAAATTGTTTGGGCTTGACTGCGGAAATAATGAAATGTGCTAAATAATTCTTTATTTCAATTTTTCAAAGGTTATTATCCTACGGTGCAAACTCTTCAGGATTGTTCCCATTTATAATAACAAAACAAACCAAATTTAATTCAATGAAGATAAATTTTAATAAATAAGGATTCAATATAAACTATAAACTTTAAAAACACAGTGAATGCTAAACATACCTTCTTGGATTGGATGACCGATTGCAGAAAGTTCAACATTGTATTGAAGAAATATAGCAACAAGAAATATACCACAACAAAAATTTTAGGTAATATTATTTGTGGCGATAAAATAATAAACATCATACATAATTGTATGAAAAAGAAAACGTATATATTTTTATTATTTTATATACAATCAAAGGCACACTAATCATCCTGTGACACACCAGGATCTACTACGGAATTTTTAAATATATCCCAATCGGTACCAACATCATCATTATCAACTGTAACTTCATTTTCTTCCTCATCCATATTTAATTCAATTTGATTATCTGAATTGGTGCAAGTAATGCCGTTGCAATATTTACAAATTGGATTGCACTTAATTTCTGATTTTACGCACAAACAGCGATTGGTGCAGCAAGAACAGGACATCTAGAAATATGGTAAATTAATGGTAAATTAATATCACAATAATAATTATATTTAAACTTGAAGTCCGTAAATGTTTTCATTAATACGTTATCTATAAGATTTTCTGGTGCAGAAGCCTGTTCTGTCATAATCGGTGTCAACATGAATGGACTTCTTTTTCAACCTCAATGGACTGGATGTATGGTTCTCCCTAACCAAGACAGGTTTTGGTTATAAACGCTTTTTACGTGCTGCAAAGTGCAGATTTAGTGGGCGAAAGGATTGCCAATTGAAAACTTTTTTTGAACTAAAGATTGGCTTTATATACAATCGGCACCAAATTATAAAAAAAAATATTATTTAAATGATTGACGGAATACGGTTTGGAAGGTGCCAGACCCCATTGGGATGGGTTATTAAAATGGTAAGTATTAATATAATAAAAACAGTAAATAGATAATGCAAATTAGTAGGTAAAAAAATATCTGCATCCTTATTCAAATGTATACAAACCAGGTATATAAAGGCTAGTAAAGCTAGAAATTTCAAAAATTTGATTAATTGAATAATTATTGGTGTTAAACTTACGATAAATTCAATAATATAAATTGTCATGGCCACGAAGGTGAATTTTGATATCGCGCCAGCCCTAGACATGCTAGAGGCCCTAGGTCAAATCCTGGTCGTGGTAATTTTTTTGATTAAATTTTTGTTTGAATTTTTTCGGACTTTCTATCCCAGTGACCAAAATCTATTTAATTGTAATTATTTATAAAGGAGAATAAAATATTAATTAAACTAATCTGTACCTAAATTCTGAAACGGACGTTTCATTTTTTAAACTACTATACAAAATCATAATGAACTGTTCTTTCTGCTAGTATATAAAATTGTTATATGCTATGCTCCTGTTGGTAAAATACTCTTATTGCTTGCTGTATGTCTTCATTCCACTGCAGTATTTTCAGTGCACTTTTTTTTCATCTTTAAAAGATGCGTTTGTGGAATCACATCCAACAAACGAATGAGCAAATGTATGCCTGGTGTTCATTACTATCTTCTGTCGAATATAAGGCTTCCTAGGCATGTTTTTATGAAAATAGATATTATCATCTATAGGTGTTAGTGCAATACCGAGAATTAGCAAATCCACATCGATGCCAACGATGCATACTGATTCATGAGTTTCCTTTAATTCTGTTGCTGTATTTACAATTCCATCTCCATCTTCGTCAGCAATCTTGGTGTTAACACCATGCCCCTGCATATACTGTGATAATAACTGGCCAAGTTTGAACTTGTTAGCCACATTCGACAAAAAAAAACCTTTTGCTTCATTTGGACTTCTTTATCTTCTGCTGTATTAACATCTGCAGCGACAGTTTTTTCTTTTCGACGATATCTTTCCTAATACTTGGTTCCGATCAGTTGACTGTTATAACCATCTAAAATCTAAAACAAAATTAAATTTATATTTTCCACTGTTTTCGATGTACCCAAACATGTTGTCATAATGTAATGCTGATTCTTTTTCCTGATCGGAAACTTCACCTGTCATCTAAAAAAAAAAAAATTAATTAAGAAAATAGTGACTAAAGGGGTGCCAGCCACCAAGAAATCCTAAAATCAGTTGCAAGATTTTAATAAGACATAGCAGGACGCCTAATATCTGGAAGTAATAATAGATTTGCCATAAAACACTCAATATAACCTCATCGTAACAGTTTTTGTGATATGAAATCACCTGTTTTAAACCAATTGCATATTCAAACCTTTCAACAATTTCTTTCGCATTTTCACCTTTCACCTTTCCTTGCTCTCAACGTGGGCAACAGGCAATCTACATTTAATTTTCCAGGGTATGTCTTACGTTTCTTGTGTTTTAGATCCAGTTTATTCTGAAATAAAATGCATAAATCTGCATAAGTAAATTGGCATTATTTGTATAAAGGTTCGTATCCCGTTGGGCCATTTACAATTTGTGTATGTGTGAACGTTCGCTATAAAATTAGGTCGCGTTGGAACGTCCTATCAAATCGTTTAGTTGCGACAGCAGAAAGCAGGAGAATTAACTACCACCTACCTTTGTTGGATGATTCGGAGTCGGCCCTGCGCAGGGATGTGGTTCTAAGACGTCCTGGTCCCTGAAGAACCCCAAAGCCGTGCGAACAGACGAAGCGGAAAGAGCCAACCCAAATCAAAGGGAGCTAGCCCGACGCAAGGGTGCGAATTTAAAAAAAAACGAAACGAAAAAGCGGAATCGTGGGTTAAACCCAAAACAACGTTGAACGACCGTTCGTCTTGAACGTTAGACGACTACTCTGTCGGCGGTGGCGTCGATTTCTCTCTGACTTTCAGCTGCTGTATCTTTGCCAGTTTTTCGGCTTCGCGTAAAAAAATAACAAACAAAACTAGTACGATTTCATACCCAAACATACCGCCTCCCAACGTCATGTTAATCAAACATGCGTTAATCTAACCTAATAAAAAAGAATACTTATAATTGTACGCTACCGTATAACTCCAAGAGCGTACATACCAAGCAAATGCGTATATTAAACCTTAAAAACAAAAACTCGAAATAAGCAACTTAAAACTAACTTAACCTAAAGAAAAACAACCATTAGCTTATTGGTTACTCGTCAGTTTCCAATTGGCAAAGGACAAAGTTTGACAATTGGACGCTTAAAAGTACCGCTAGATGTTCGGACTTCAGCAACGCGAATGATTCCACCTTGCCCCGGAAATACGGCTGAAATACGACCCACCTTCCATCGCATGGGGGGCAAGGGAAATTCGTTAACAAGTACCAAACTATTAACACTAGGTACTATTTTATTCTTCAGCCATTTGCTTCGCTGATGAAGCGTATGCAAATATTCTTTGCTCCAGCGTTCCCAAAAGCTTTGGTGTAACCGTTGTAAGAGCTTGAAACGAGTCAACGTACCAAGCGCTTTGACGTCGGTTTCTTCCCACTGAGTGTCGATTAGCGGTTCTGTGGTCAGAAACATACCGGGGGTTAAAATGGAAAAGTCGTCAGGATCGCCTGACATCTGTGTAAGCGGCCGAGAATTAAGTAACGACTCGATTCGTATCAAAACCGTGTTGAACTCCTCATACGTAAGGATCTGATCACCGATCACCTTTTTTAGGTGAGTCTTTACGGACTTGATGCCCGCCTCACATAAACCACCGAAATGCGGAGCATGGGGCGGATTAAAATGCCACGTGATGCCCTCTCGGTTCGCGACGGTTTTCAAAAGTGCTACAATTTTAGAAGCGCCGATAAAGTTAGTACCGCAATCGCTATACAAGTGATCACAGCGTCCGCGGCGCGCGATAAATCTTTGCAACGCAGCTAAAAACATTTCCGTTGATAAATCGGAAACGAGTTCTAAATGTAAGGCTTTCGTAGCCATGCAAACAAATAAACAAAGATACGATTTAAAGGTTTTAGCACCCCGACAACGACACATGGTAATGGCAAATGGACCTCCAAAATCTACACCACTGTGCACAAAAGCTTTCACCTGTGAGATCCTGGGAACAGGTAGATTACCCATGGGGGGTTGAAAAGATGTTGGACGTTGTCGCCAACATCTTAAGCATTTAGACAAAACTGAACAAATGGTCTTTTGAGGCGATAATATACTAAAATGCTGAGATAACAAAAATTGTAGCGTTCGTGCGCCAACGTGAAAATATTTGTTGTGATAATAGTCAATCAACAGTTGAGTGAAACGACTTTTACGTGGTAAGATAACTGGGTATTTTTTAGAACATGGCAAATCCGAGAGCTCTAACCGACTACATACTCGAAGGATATGCGACTCGTCTTTAAAACAATGTAATTTTACTAAGTAGTGCGGAGGAGATGAATTTTGAAAAACTTCCGGAAATGCGTGTTGTTGCGTCACTCTCACAAGTGTTAGGAGCGCATTGTTTAATTCTCGTGAAGTTAAACACTCATTCTTGCGTTGATCCGGATATCTACAATTATCTGCAAATCTCATTAGATATGCTACTATTCTTTTAATAGTGTCTAACGAAGAGCAATTAACTAACAAGGACATAATGCGATTGTCACTATAGGGCAGAGATATAAGCGTTAGTGACCGTTCTTCCTCCGAACCTAGAAAAGGACTGTGAAGAAGAGGTGGACACGAGATCTCATCTGACGAAGTTAAAAATGCGGGACCTGTCAACCAGGTACTGGCGTTTAGGAAGTCTAAAGGTAATGCATCACGCGATGCGATGTCCGCGGGATTCTCTTCAGAAGCGATATAATTCCATCCTACAATAGGTATGCAATCTTGAATAAATGACGTGCGGTTGGAAACAAACGTTTTCCAACGATGAGGCGACGCTCTGATCCAGGCCAAAGCGACTTGTGAATCAGACCAGGCGTAAATTTTATCAACCTTTAATTTCGACTGATAACATTTAAGTGTAAAATCAACCAATTTTGATAACAAAACAGCACTATACAGTTCCAGGCGGGGAATTGAGATTCGTTTTAGAGGGGATACCTTTGTTTTTGCACATACGAAATGACTGGTAACAGTTGGATGTGAGAAAACTCGAAAATATATAACAGCGGCGTAACCTCTCTTGCTGGCGTCACAATATCCATGCAGCTTCACTCGATCATATGATCGAGGCAAACACTGCCGTGGAACATGAAATGACGACAATGCAGGCAATTCCTTTTTGTATTGTTCCCACATTGTAATAATATCAGGATCAGGAATTTCATCCCAACCTACTCCACTAGCCCAAAGGCGTTGAATCGAAAATTTAATAAAAAATGTGATTGGGGTTAAAAACCCTTGAGGATCGAAGGTGCGTGCTAATTCTGATAAAATTTGGCGTTTAGTACAAGAGCGAGACTCTACAGACACATTAAATGAAAGGTGATCTATAATCGGATTCCATTTTAATCCTAGAACTTTAAACGTTAGATCGTTCACTTCCGAATCGAAAGAAATGAGACTTTGGCTGATATGATCCTTTGGAAGATGATTAATTAATGAAACGTCATTACTATTCCATTTCCTTCATTCAAAACCACCTAATTGTAACAACGAAGTAAGTTCCTTTTGTAAGTTGAAAGTGTCTTCCAAGGTATGAGAACCGCACAAAATATCATCGATATACGTATTATGACGTAAAACTTCAGCGGCAAGAGGAAAATTATGGCCTTCTAGATTGGCTAATTCTAGAAGGGTGCGAATTGCGAGGTAAAGGGCACAAGAAATACTGTAAGTAATAGTACGTAACTTGTAATCACAAACGGGCGAATCAGGTGAAAATCTCCAAACTATACGTTGATAATCTTGATGCGCTGGCGTTACCAGGATCTGCCTATACATTTGCCTGATGTCCGCCGTAAAGACGTAATTGTATTGACGAAAGTTCAATAAAACAGACGGGAGATCACCTTGAAGTTTGGGACATACGAAACGCATGTCGTTTAATGATTGTTGATTAGCCATTCTAGCTGATGCGTTGAAAACCACTCTAAGCTTAGTAGAGAGACTGTCGGGTTTCAACACACAAAGGTGTGGAATATAATACGAATAAGGAGATTCGATTGGCGTAGTAAGTTGCATGTGCTGATTATCTAAATAATCTTGCATGGAGTTTTTATATTCATCATAGAGCACAGGATTTTTTAACAAGCGATGTTCAAGCGAATAAAATCGTTGTAAAGCGAAATTGCGGGAATTATGAAATGCGGGTAAAGAATTACGGAATGGAAGCGATATAATGAATCGACCTGTTTGATCGCGAGAATAAGTGTCTACAAAATGTTGCTCGCATTGGCGATCTTCTGGAGACATGCAGTGAACTTCAGGTACAGATTCTAATTCCCAAAATCGAGACATAATTTGTGTAAGTTGCGTTCCCGCAGTAAAACAGAATAACGAAGTACTAGTGGGAGTGTCGACTGATCGAGTGTTTCCTATTGCTCCCATCATAACATAGCCAAAAACAGTATGAAATACGATTTCTCAGGAGAATCTGCGAGGAAATATCGGAGCCAAGAAGTATATCTATAGGACCTGGTTTCCAAAAGTCCTCATCAGCGAGTTTGAGGTGCGAAATATGAGCCTAATCGTCAGTGGCAATTCTAGAGATCGGCATTTGATCACATATCTTTGAGAGAATAACTGCATCGATATGGAACTTAGGCGTTTCTCGTCCTACAGGACGGAAAGACAAAACGACACTACCATTTTCGGTAGTACTCTGCATAGTATCTAGCCTTTTAATATTCAATGCGTAACTGGATTTTCTCAGACCAAAGAAATTAGCACATTTTTGCGTAATGAATGACGTCATACTACCAGTGTCCAAAAGTGCTCGCACTGGATGATGATTTCCTTTATTGTCCAAAACCTCTATTTTTACAGTGGATAACAAAACTTCTGATTTGTTCGACGTCATACCGATCAACCCAGTTGTAGACGGTTTAGAGTTGAGTAACGAAGGTTCCAAATCGGGGTTTAAATTAGAAAGCGGAGGATGGTTTTGGGCATTGGACAAATCTTTAGTAGTACATTGTGGACGGTTATCGAAATGTAACAAAGTGTGATGTCTCTGATGACACTCACGACACGTAGATTTAGATCTGCAATCCGAATTTTTGTGAATATGACTTAAACAATTTAAACATAGGCGAGAATCCTTACAAATCTTGTACCTTTCGTGAGGCGATCTAGCAAGAAATGGTGTGCACTTATACAACAAATGAGTATCGGAACATAAAGGACATTTATTGGTAAGCGTTTTTGTAAAAAGTGAAACTCTGCTACCAGAACTTCTATATTTGTCGTTAGGAGATTTGTGTACTCCTTTCGATGTGCTAGGTTTTGAGTCCGGCAAGGTTTTCAACAACTCATTAAAAGGCGATTGACTGTAGGTATCTAAGACCATACACTGCTTTTCCAAAAAATCAATTAACTCTTGATAACGAGGAAGGTCGGAAGTACCTTTATCCTTTTCAAATTGCGAAATAATGGATGCATCTAAGCGTTGCATCAACATATAATCTAATATAAAATCCCAGTGGACTACAGGTAGTTGATGTTGTTTTAAAGCTGCCAAGTTATCATGAAAGGTATCTAATAATTTGCGCAATTCAGCAGGGTTGCTACTGTTCACTGAAGGACACTTTTCGATAGTGGTCCAATAGGACATAATTTGTAAACGATTATTGGAATAACGTTCGACAAGATTATTATAAGCTGTTAAATAATCATCTGATGTCATTATTAATCTTTTAACGAGTGAAAGAGGAGAACCCTCTAATGACGAAATCAGATAGTTAAATTTTTGAATATTGGTTAGCTCTGAATTTTCATGAATTAAAGCATTAAAAAGATCAATATAAGTTCGAAAAGATTTATAATCTCCTTGGAATTTCATTAATTCAATTGGTGGGAGTTTGATACCGGAATGTTCTATGCTGTGTCGATGCCTGACTGGTGACGCGTCTGTTGTTACGGAAGTATTGTTACTGTCTGTATTAAAAAGTTGTTCAAAACAAGCTTTAGCATTATAGTAATCTTCTAAAAAACTTTCGCGAATGGTATCTTCAGCACCAATATCACCGTCAACATCGGCCAAAACGATATTTATGATTATATTATGCTGTTTCATAAATTCGTCGTGAATCTGTTCGATATCCCTAAACGTTACCTTGAATAGCGCATATTTGTTTTTATTTGTCAGAGCGGCAGAAGCTAATTCATTTAAATAAATCATGTCTTTCGTAGACATATTGCGGGCGTGCTGAGCTTTCTTTAATTTTTCGGCCATTGCAGAAATCAAGAACTTGCGATAACAAATAGAAATTAATAACAAAGGTTTAATCAATATTAAATAAAAATGGGTAACCAATTAGCTAAGATTTTTCAAAACGTAAACAACTACACTGAAGGTGTAAGTATAGGTTGACAAAAACTTTAAGTATGGTTGAAGGTTAAAACCACCAGCGCTTTTTGCTTGCACGCTCTCAGATATGAGCGTAGCGTATGTATCGAAACAACAATACAAGGCTGAAAATAATTTTTAAAAATGCGGCGTTTGAAACACAACTGAAAATTTGGGATTACGAAATCGTACTATGTGGTTCCCTGTGGATTAACAGGATAATCCGAATCCGGCTCGAAGGACCAAAAAATATGTATGCGTGAACGATCGCTATAAAATTAGGTCGCGTTGTAACGTCCTATCAAATCGTTTAGTTGCGACAGCAGAAAGCAGGAGAATTAACTACCACCTACCTTTGTTGGATGATTCGGAGTCGGCCCTGCGCAGGGATGTGGTTCTAAGACGTCCTGGTCCCTGAAGAACCCCAAAGCCGTGCGAACAGACGAAGCGGAAAGAGCCAACCCAAATCAAAGGGAGCTAGCCCGACGCAAGGGTGCGAATTAAAAAAAAAACGAAACGAAAAAGCGGAAGCGTGGGTTAAACCCAAAACAACGTTGAACGACCGTTCGTGTTGAACGTTAGACGACTACTCTGTCGGCGGTGGCGTCGATTTCTCTCTGACTTTCAGCTGCTGTATCTTTGCCAGTTTTTCGGCTTCGCGTAAAAAAATAACAAACAAAACTAGTACGATTTCATACCCAAACAATTTGGGAGGAACAACCTGCTAAAGGTTCTAGCAGCTTCCTTTTTCTAGGTGCTGACGCTTGAACTAAGTAACTTGCTTTACATGTATTGTGGACATTAATAGAATATTTATCCTTCTACATTTTCCACATATTACATGATATTCACTTATTGATATAAACTTTTTCAACCGTTCAACTTGCACACCATCAGTTTTATCTCTATCGGTATGTAAGGGTTCATCCCAAATGGAGCAAAGGTCCTCAGCTTCCATAATTACGGATAATCTGTAAAATAAAATAAATGGTATTATAGAACAAGTAGCGAGGTTGTTCGAGATGGATATATGATGAGGTAAGTGTTCCATAATTTTTTTAACTGGTGTAAATATCATACTAAACATCAACTAATTCTCGCAAAAATCGCCTTCAACGTCCATTGTTATATCATTAAAAGTTCAAAAGTTACCAGAGTTTATTGCTTAAAAAATCGAGTAGCCGCGTCAGCTTTAACATCGTGTTATTCTTCAAAATGTATTAAATAATACAAAAAAATGTTTTTCGTCGCTTTGTTGCATATGGTTGATTTTGTAATTTTTGGTAGTATTATAAAAAAAATATTGTGACTCTCAAAAATTGTTTATAACAATTATAACAAATTGTTGACACAATGAACAATGAAGTTTTCAATGAAAAAAATTTTTTTCCTTATTCTATTAAGAGCCACGAATAAAGATTTTTAAAGTCAAAATTATTCCTTTACAACTTATTTAAATATTGCAAATATAAAAAAAGATTATAAACAATAACAAAAACTGTTTAACACGAATCTTTTATTTTAAAAATCATAATTGACCCTAAACAATGGAATGGCAGAAAACACTTTCAAACACATTAAACTAATGCCCGTTTGCACCAGTTACACTTAACCCTAAGTGACACTTTAATTCAAAAAATGGTTTGCACATGGTGACATTTCACCATTAAGCTCACCTTAGTATGAGGTTTAACTAAGCCGAGAATATTCTCGGTTTAACTCTGACTTAACCAAGTTGTGTATTGAGGTTTTGACGGTTTTGTGCTGTTTATTTTGAGAAGCAAAGAGATGTTGCAGATATTTGAAGATGAAACTATTTTTGAATTAAATGCAGTTAATTTAATAGAATTTGAAATACCACGTACAATCTACATCAGAGAAGAAAATTTTTATTTATTTGATGATGTTACCTATTATAAAAGGTTTCAAATCTCGAAAGCAATCACACTTTTGTTAATGGAAGAAATTTAGAAATATTTAGAATACCTATCCTTGTGATTTGTAAGTATTTTATACAATATGTAAAATAAATATTTCTAAATTGTTTAGTTGGCATTAGTTGACCAGATTCAGGAGGAGTTCCTTTTCTTGAATAGTGTAAATGGCACTTATTCTCATCCTTTTATTCTCGCTCATTTTAGAATTTTAGAGATTGAAGTAACTAACACTAACAAACATAGCCACAAAACCACGACCTGACTAGTTGTCACTTGACAATTTAATCACGAAGCATGATAATTCCAAGTGCTACCAACCTTCCACCGTACCTTAGCTAAGTATTTTTTAAGTGCAACTGGTGCAACTCACACAATTTTCGGCTGGGTTTAAATATAAAGTATCACTTTGCAATGTACTGCTTTAAGTAGAATTGGTGCAAACGGGCATAAGCCGTATGTTTATAAACAATTCTTAAACATGTAGCTGTAAATATTTTTCCGCAATTATATAATCCTTATTTTGAATATAAAAACAGCCATATCATAAGATATAAGGGGGGAAAATTTATCAACAATAATTTCTGTATTTTTCCATTTTTTGTTGACACTAAAAATTCGTTGTAAACAAAAGGAAACATTTTTAAATAATTTTATGACGTCATCGTATTGAGTACACTCATAGAAATCGCTTCCAGAAGCAAAAACCTATAGGAAGATTATTTAAATATTTAGCCTGCTTTTAATGAAGACGGAAGTACTAAAAAATGTTAATTAACAATGGGCCACCATTTTAAAAAATGCATTTAAAATTTTTTCCAACGGGACTTTTATTTCCCACGTGTATAGAATACACATTTTCTTAAAATTTTTAAACTAATATTTAATACCCTAACAAATTATTTTCTATCGCCTACTCGCTTTAGACTCGACAAGAGCATACAGTAACGTTAGCGGGAGCCCGACTTTCAGCAACAAATTAAAATTATAAATATTAGAGATCCGGCAGTAGAGATTTTTCTATAGGAAGTTTCCTCATCTTTAAGGATCTGTTTTGCGATTTCCACTATCTCTTATAGTTTTTCAGTTATCACCAAAAGTGGAAATACCTTTTTTGTGTTAATAACAGTTACAATTTTTTTGGCAGAAAATATCCTTAAAACGACTTTCTCAGATTTGCATTCCGCGACGAATGAGCTATCGCTCATATTTTTCGAAGCCTTCTAACTATTTTTCGCAGCAAAAACACTTCGCGACTAGACTATAAGGATACGTTCCCATTATCCAGAATTGAGGGATATTTCTCCTGTATTACGTCTCTTGCGTCGTTATAAGTAGAACATTCCGCTATGCCGTGTCTAGGTGTGTCTGGTACCCCACAAGAATTGTAGTCAGGAGAAGCATCCTTTCCAATACGGTGAAGATGCACGCCTACTTTTCATTGGCTGCTAATCATTGAGACTCTTCCTCATTTTAAGGGATCTGAACCTGCGCCAGCCTGGTACGGAGGTCGGGAATTGGTTCAAAAGTGTTTCTTCCCTGGTCTGAGCTATTTTATTCAACATCACAGTTGTGATCAATGGATCTTAGATAAATGTATGCTCTATAGGCATCGCGAGATGCATCACAAAATCCATGATATTCCAGTACCTGGAACTTATCGCTGACGACCTTGAGTGGAATTGACAAATTGTTGGCTTCTGATAAGCCCAACCTAAATTGTATCCACTCTTGATATAGTGAATGAGGAATTTCATCGACCCAATCTAATTACAGTGCCCAAAACCTTTGCATAAAGATTTTCGCCTTTATAACACACGGACTAAGTAATCCCAGAGGATCGAACGTTTGTGCGATGGATGACACCATTCTTTTTGTAGGAATACAATTGATTGACTCCATTCGATTTTCGACGTGACAGGACAAGGTGTCTTTTGCAGGAGACCACACTACTCCCAGAGCTTTGATTCCCCTGAACATTTCAGAATGTGCCTGTTGTAGAATGGAGTTATCGCTGTTATGACTTATGACCTTAGGACTATTTGATGACCAGTTTTGCTATGGAAGTTGTGCACCTTGTAGGTTCGAAATAATTTCTTGACAGGTTGTAAGTAACTGATCAATGGAATTGCTGCCAGTTTTTAAACCGTCTACATAGAAATCGTATCGAACCGCATTTGACGCTGACGGGAACCTTTGTTCATTTTCTATTGCTAACCGAAGTAAGCATCTAGTGGCTAAAATTGGCGCCGAAGCAGTGCCATAAGTGACAGTGTTGAGTAGATATACCTCCACAGGAACGGAATCGGAACTTCTCTGTTGCAACCGTTATAATTATTGGATGCCAATGCTCGATCGGTTGTTGAAGAGTTTGTAACCCTTGAACATGTTTTAAGATCGTGTCAATTAACTTACGTATGTCAGGAGACACCTCCTTTGCGTATGGTAAGCTGATCAATGAATTTATGTGGTCTCTGACAAGAAATTTAGTATTGTTGAATATTTCGCATACTTGATTGTAAGCTAGAGAGGACCAAGGACAAAAATGCACAAAAAATTTGGAAAAAATGCACATTTAAATGCCCTTGATTTGCAAAAAAAAATGCACGAGTATTTACCAAAATCCAGAAAAATGCACAAAATGCAACTAAAATCTTATACTTTTCTCGGTTAATATTTGCGTGACTTTCGTTATTAAATTGACTGGATTCTTTACCTTCCTCGTTGACACGCCTACTAGACGATTGGCTAGCATCTTCATCCTCAGTTTGTAGGGTTGATTTAAGAACTTTTGGTAAATTTTCAGTTGCGCATCTTGGTTTAACTGTAACTTCCAGAAACAGAAGTTGTGAAAAATATGGCCACTTAGACGTTGGGTCGTCTTCTGCCGCATCCCCTGAGCGAAGATATGCAGATTTTGCCAATTCAACAGCAAACTGATCTCTAAGATACTTCCATTTCTTTCTAAGTTTTGTATCTGAAAGAAACGAATACTTATATGGGCATATAAATAAATAACATCGATTTATCAGAACGATAACATCAATAAAAAAATACAAGAATTTAAGTTTAAAATTTGTTGCAGGTATTTGGCTACCGGAACATCGTTTAAGTACCTTTCTGTTTCATTTCGAATAGAAGCATCTACAGCAGAAAAGATTATTGCAGAAACTGTGGTTGTAATATGAGATAAATTACAACCAGTTCATAGGCCGGTGCCAACAACACCCGATTTTGAAAAATTTGCAGAAAACTTCAACTAAATTTGGAATTTTCCCAATTTCATTGGAGCTATTGACGGCAAACATATTCGCATTTGTTCTCCTCCAAATACAGGATCGATGTTTTTTAATTACAAGCATTATTATTTTGTTGTACCACAAGGGGTGTCAGACGTCAACTGTAGATGTGGGTGGGTATGGCAACCAGAGTGATGGTGGTACATTTAAAGCTTCTGAATTGTATCATTTATTGGAAACTAATCAACTGGAGATCCCAGAACCAAGCTATTTGCCCAAAACAAGAACAAAAGCCCCATTTGTATTAATATGTGATGAGACATACCCACTTCTGCCTTTCCTTTTAAAGCCGTTTGGTAGAAGAAATCTTACTATGGAAGAAGAGTGCTATAACAAACGCTTATCTCGTGCTAGGAAGACCATAGAGTGTACTTTTGGGATCATTACTGCTAAGTGGCGCCTTCTTTCCAAATGCATTGAAACCGATATCAAGACAGTAGACAATATTGTGAAATGTATATGTATCTTACACAATACCATACTTGACAAAGAGGGATTTGAACGACACCTTACTGATGTACTGCAGCCCGCGATTAAAAAGCGGTATCTGCAGCCGACTTGAAATTGAGAATTCGGCGCTTAAAGTTTCTTCCCTGGATTTTGGGTTTGATAATGAATATACAGTGAACTTAATCATGAAAACAAAACAAATCGGTCGGTTTATTGTACAAATTTAACATACAAGTACATACTATATAAATTTGTAAGACAATTATATCATATCTTCCTCTTCCCCACTGTCGCTATCTTTCATGTCTGGTAAATTTTCCCAAAACAATTTCCTACTATCTGGTAAAAGACCGCCCAATTGTTTAAGAATATCCTGTCGTTTTTCCTTTGGGAACCCTCTGGGTTGTTGTAAATGAGAGGGTGGTTTAAGTATTCCCTTTTTTTCATTGCCTTATTCATCAGGAAATCCAGATCAAGAGATGGTCCATCGAACCGTTTGTTATATTTTAGGGTGTAATAACCGCGTTATGCTACGACTTGAACAATATCTGAGAGATACGGTTGGTTTAGTGGGTCTTTCTGAAGTCTTATTTTCAGAATATGTCAAGATCCCCAATTGTTGAAGTAATGTGTGAAATTCTCCCACATTCTGAATGCAGGTGCTGAAGCCCTCGCCCTGGTACCTTTCATACGAAGTAACTGGCCTTGCGGCAAAGTTTCTATGTCACTTATATCCTCAGCAGTCGTAGGTGATGCTGAGGATCGTAAATAATTGTGCAAAACGCATGCTGCTTTTATAATTTCTGTCCCTGTGTCCACTTTATTTTCAAATGGTTTCCTGAAAATACGAAACGGCGAAGATAATATGCCGAAGGCACATTCCACGGTTTGACGAGCTCGAGAAAGCCGGACGTTGAAAACTTGGTGTTCATAATTATCAGTCACCTTGATAGGTTTCATGAGATTTTGTGACAGAGGAAAAGCCTCATCTCCCACAAACACGTACGGCATCGGGTCATCAATCGTAGGTATGTCTTTAGGAGTGGAAAGTTGTAAAGTGTGATTCGTCATTTTCTTGCACAACGCACTTCTACCAAATTCATTTCCATCGCTGAATCGGCCCATTGCTCCAACGTCAGTGGTGATGATTTTATAATCAGCGTCAACTGTGGCCATCAAAACAATGGAAAATGTATGCTTGTAATTGAAATATGACGACCCGCTTCTGCCAGGTTTTTTAATAATAACAGGTTTTACGTCCACTGCACCAACGCAGTGTGGAAACTGCCATCTTTGCTCAAACCGTGATGCTGCTGATTGCCTATTGCAGTTATAGGCTAAGGTAGATATATCGGTTGGATATGTTTCCATATAGCAACAGCTACCTCTTTTACAATATTTGAAACGGTTCGATACCCCAACAGGTAACTGTAAACGATACTTTTGTAGCTATCTCCTGATGCCAAATATCTCAAACAAAATAATTGTGGTCAATTCTTCAATTATTGCAGGGGAAGAGGCAAAAGATTTCTCGCTAAAATTACGAGGCAGCTATAGAGATGCACGACGGCGGCAGTTGCGATCTTTCAAAAGTGGAGCTGCACCTGAGCATATCAAGCCATGGAGATATCAGAAGCATATGTCATTTCTTGATCCATTTATGTCAGCTGGACACCGTGAAGGAAACGTACCAAATGATGGCGATGACGATTCACAACGTGATGAGATTTTAGAAACCGGGACACCGGGGAAGTGGATTTTCATTTTCATTTTCCTGCGAATGACGCAGGAAAATGAAAAGCGTACTAATCGATCCCAAGACGAGGAGGGATCCCTTCCGGAAACGGAGTTTGTTACACAGCTTACTGCTTCTTCAAACAGTTTAACTCCAATTGTGCACCGTAAAAAGGCAAACGTTGGGAGAGGGGACGATTTGCTAGCTATGCTGAAGCAATCTATCCAACAACGTGAGGAAAGAGCACGAAAGCGAGAGGAAGAAAGAAGAGTGTTGTTATCGAGCAACACCACAGATGACGCACTATATAATTTTTTCATGTCGATGTACCAGCTGACTAATGCCATGCCATCTGGTTATCAACACAGAGTACGAAATCAAGTATACCAGTCTGTGTCACAAGCGGAAAGAGAACTTTTGAACATCAACACCACCAGTCGGCCAACTTCGGAGTTCTCGTCTTTTACTTATAATACAAGTTCATCCGGCAATGCAGTTCATTCTTCTCCTTCGACACATACATCGTCGCAAACTTGGCAAGTTTTTCAACACCAGGCAACGGTTTTTCATTCACACCAGCAACTAGAAAACCCGAACCAAGACGACACATCCGATAGCGGTTCCAATGTGGCCGATTATGTTACTAGATTCACATAAACTTAGAAAAATAAAATAGAGAAGCATCTGTTAATTGAATCTAGCGATTAATTATTATCCTTCATATACCCACCTCAAGAAAACTGCAAGTTTCTCTTCTGTTGCTATCGTCTTTTGGGCATTGCATCCATTTGCGAACATTTTGTGTTGGATTATCCTATGCACATCAGAAAACTAGTTTCGATTCATCCAAAAGTAATTAATAAAATCAGCATTGTTTATTTTTGTTGTTGTAATGAATTGTCCACAGGTTTCCATTTCCAACAGAATACACTTATTTGGTGATTTAAATTTTTGGAAGCATAGCTTTCTTATGGGGGGCTTCCCTCATAGCGCTGAATCGGCGAGAGGTGTTAATACCGAAAAACCGTACGACCAGGACGGCCAATTATCGCGCCGCGCTAGCTATTTATTGACAACGTGTTACAAGTGTTTTTGTATTGTCGGTTGCCTTCTCCTTGATGACGCTACTGTACAATAACAAAAATTATATCAACAGAATCAGCGTCTAAAAAAGAACCTACCTGAGCATGGCAATTATTTTATTTCGTCTATCAACCGAGATATTTCATTATAAAATTTGCTTTTAAACGTAAACGGACAGTAGACATCTTGGATTAAGATCTACACGGAACGAGAACATCTTTCACGGAAACGTTTCTGGGCCTACGACTACGGTCCGGAAGGTTAGGTTTGTTTGGTTTGGCTTGGATAAAAGTATAAAAAAGAATAAATAGTACATTATATTATACTAGTTTAATAAGAGGGAGTATTGTCACACGAGTTTTAAAGCACGACGAGCGAAGCGAGTAGTGCTTTAATAGAACTAGTGCGACAATACGTCTCATTAAACGTGTGTAATATGCTATTTTATCTACTTTGCTTTATTAATTCACTAAATTTTAGCTGTACAAATTTTCGTATTACACTAAGGAATTTTGTGTGGGTTGATTACACTAGCGTCACTGATATTGACGTTTCGTATTTGAATTTGAAAATCTAGTAGCCCTAGGACAAATTCAATAACTACTTACTTACTTCAACGAAATGGAAGACAAGAATGTAGATTCATGAAATTTTGAAAGTTATGTTTATTGCAATATTAAGCTCTTAATATTGCATATTGCTCTTAATATAAGAGCTTAAGTCGGCTCTAGCATCCGGTCAATCTACCCAAGCGTCGGGAGGGTTGCAGAGAACGACTGGATCTTATCACCCTTATGCGTTGGACAGGCAAATCTTATTATCGACCGCGTTGGTTAACGTGATCGACTCCCACGGCAACATACACTCTTGTCGAGCCTTGCTCGATGGCGGCTCTATGAGTAACTATATTTCTCAAACTCTTTTCACTAAGTTGGGAATAAACTCCTTTCAGGTGAGTTGTGGCGTGACGGGAATAGGTCAAATTGAATGCACCTTAGACTCTGCCTGCGACGTCAAAATCCGTTCTAGTCGCGGTGCGTTCCAAACCAAGTTACGCTGCCTGATCATTTCAAAGTTCACTGATAATCTACCGAATTATTACTTCGACCGTGCTCCGGTAATTGTTCCGGAGAATTTGAGTTTAGCCGATCCTCTCTTTAATATACCTGAACATATAGATTTACTTATCGGCGCCAGTGATTTTTGGAGCATTGTACGCGAAGGGCGGATGGCTTTAAGCAGTGGTCCTACTCTTTGTAACACCCAGATCTGGCCCACTAAACTTATGCAGTCCTAGTCGTCAATCCACTTCTTGTAACTTCAGTCGTCTAGATGCCAAGCTTCATGAGCAGGTTTCTAAATTTTGGGAACTAGAGAAGATGCCTCTTGAGCGCCACTATTCGGACGAAGAGCAGCGGGAAGAATCGCACTTCGTTAGTACATTCAACCGTTACTCAAGCGGTACATCCAACGTGTCAATACGTCTGAAACGATCTATCGCGGATTTGGGTAGTTCAAGGAACTTTGCGTTAAGGAGTTTCTTCAACCTTGAACTTAGATTTGAAAAGAACCCTAAACTTAAATACATGTATATTAGTTTCATGCAGGAGTACGAGGAGCTGGGTCACATGACAAAAATCAATGCGACAAGTGATCAAATAACTTATTTCCCTTCTCATCATGGAGTACTGAGGGAGGACAGCCTTAGTACTAACACAGACAATTCATTAATTATTCATTAATAAATTGTCTGTGGTACTAAGCTTCGAGTAGTTTTTAACAGCTCAGCCTCGTCATCCACCAAGGTCTCCTATAATGATTAACAGATCGTTGGTCCAACCATTCAGAAAGACTTGTTGTCTATCTTACTCCGATTCAGGCAACATCGCTTCGTCGTTTCCAGCGATATTGCCAAGACGAATTTAAACCACTTCAGTTGATCCTTTGGCAAGCTAATCCTGATATGGAATTGTCCACGTATTCTCTGAACACGGTCACTTACGGAACAGCTTCGGCATCCTTTCTTGCCACACGTTGCTTGAGGCAAATCACCTTGGAAAACCGAGAAAAATTCTCAGCTGCGTCCTCAGTGATTATGCGCGATTTCTATATGGATGACCTTCTTACAGGTGCGGCTACAATAGAAGAAGCTACTCGGCTTTGTCGAGAAGTGTCACCAATACTGAGTTCCGGATGCTTCGAGTTGAGAAAGTGGAGGTCAAATAGTAAAGAGTTGTTGAACTCTATCCAAACGTCACTTCAATCACTTGATGCGTTATTTCTATGCCCTCAAGATAGCGGGAAAACATTTGGTTTGATCTGGTATTTCAGTCAAAACCCTTTGGAGTTAGTTGGTCCCTGCTTAGTAGTAGGTAAAATTTTTTACAACATTGTGGGCTTCTAAGTTGTCTTGGGACGACGATGTCCCACCTGAGCTGGCCAAACGTTGATTACTCTTTCGTCAAGAGCTCGCTGGTATCAATGAGCTTAAAATACCTTTTTTTTTCCCGACTTGAGGCCCGAGGGCCTACACGCACTACCTCAGAGCGGGCAATAAACACCGCCCCGGGTAAATTCACCTGGGGAAGACAGGGAGAGCCCAGAGGACCCCCCTGACCCTGCAGTCTCCTCCTAGGCTCGGAACGTTGGTCTGTCCTAAGTCGAGAACTACAGCAGTATTGTGCCACCTCACCGGATGGGATCCCCCCGACGTGAGGTAATCCACCACCCGGCGGGTAAGATAGGCAGGGTGCCTGGCATATGTGAGATGTTAATGTTACCCCGCATGACCCCTACATCCCCCGTCCCAGCAAGCTGGATTAGGGGTTCGAGGTCAGATGCGTGTCCCCCATTGTTGACTTATTGTTTCGCCTTACCTGCAGTTGCTCCAGCTGTGCTCGCGTGTTCGACTCTCTGCAGGCGTACCACCAGTTGACGCCCAGGGGGGGTTGGTGGTCTACTTCCCGTCTGTGATGTCTGGTAGCTATCTGTTGAGACTCTATCCAGCACTGCAGTTCCACCATCTGTGCTCGAGTGTTCGACTCTCTGCAGGCATACCACCAGTTGACGCCCAAGGGGGGTTGGTGGTCTACTTCCCGTCTGTGATGTCTGGTAGCTATCTGCAGTTCCACCAGCAGTGCTCGCGTGTTCGACTCTCTGCAGGCGTACCACCAGTTGGCGCCCAGGGGCGGTTGGTGGTCTACTTCCCGTCTGTGATTGCTGGTCGCTATCTGTTGAGACTCTATCCAGCACTGCAGTCCCACCAGATGTGCTCGAGTGTTCCACTCTCTGCATGCGTACCACTAGTTGACGCCCAGGAGGGGTTGGTGGTATTGGCCCCTCCGACCCATGTCTGGGCCTTAGATCCAGCCTCTCTAGCCAAACAACCAGCTGTCCTTGCAAAGTCAACTCCTCCCTAAACTTCGCCCTCATGATATCCGAGATCACGGAGTACCCCTCCTTCCATATGTCGGCATCCCCGATCATGGAAGACATCAGGGCCCCAGGTGTCCAGTCCTGGCCCACGAGGCTCCTGAGGCGGGAGGTCCGTGCTCGCCAGAGTGGGCATTGGAACAACACATGCTCCGGTGTATCTGTCATACCACATACACAGGCATCAGAAGCCGATTTTCCCATTCTAAAAGTGTAAGCGCGAAAGGCGTCATGCCCCGAAACGTACTGGGCTAACCAGTGATCGACCGTTCTGTGCCTACAGTTTATCCACGGCTCCATATGAGGGATGATCTGACGAGTCCAGGCGGCTGTGTGTTAGTTTTCCTCCCATCTTCTCTGCCACAAGTCGATGGTGCGCCTGCGGGCCATCCTCCTAGTACCGGGCAGTCTTCCGCCCGGCACATTGAACAAAAAGCGTCGTTCTTTGGCCAGCAGGTCGATGGGAGGAGATCCCGCCATCACCTGAAGAGCCGCAGTGGAGGTGGTTCTATATGCGCCCACTACTCTAATCAGGGCCCTCCGCTGAACACCCGCAAGCATGTCGTCGTACTTCTTAATCTTGAGGGTATTACACCAGATCGGAGCAGCGTACAACACCGTGGAAATAATCACCTGTGCGAGGACCTGTCGCTTTGCCATCTTGGGACCCCCGATGTTGGGCATCAGCCTGTTCAAAGCGCTTTGCCTGCGTTCCGCTGCTGCCGCAGCGTCCGCGAGGTGTTCATGAAATCTGCCCCCCTCTGCAATCCGGACTCCCAGATAACGCACAGACGCGGCAGTCCCTAAGGCCCCTTCCTCACATAACAGTACGGTATCGGTGCAGTAAATTACATGCAGTAAAATTGTTACCGCTTCGTTACCGAGCGCCTATATTTGCATACACGCTTTCTGACTGGCGCGGGCTGCGCGGGAGCGGGGCGGTATATGTTCGGCATACTGCATTGCAGTACGGCTTTCCAGTAAGATCCGAGATACCGAGCGCGAAACTTGTGTGAATCGTACGGAGTCTACCATACGAGTGTATTGAAAATGGCAAATGAAAAAGCCACGTGTATTAAATTGGTGGCTGAAGTAGAAAATATCCACTTTTATATAACTACAAGTTACCGGAATATTCGAGGAACGACCTGACGGAAAAAGCGTGGACAGAAATTAGCAATGAAACAAAATTGACTGGTAAGTACGTGTTATTTATTATGTATCACTCACACATACACTCAAACTCACATAATATTACTTTATAGTACTCTTCTTATTAATTACAAAGTATGCATAGACAGTAATTATGTATGTAGTTTCAATTAAATACAATGAGTGTATTGCCACGGAAGCGCTGCCCTAGGTAAAACAAAGTAATTAGTTAAGTATTTTCGGACTGTTGACCCGGCTGATCTAGCATTAATGGGAATTTCGTCTCTTTCAATGTTAAAATCTCGATTCTGGTTGTGAGTACCCTCATTATCTGTGGCAGAATATGGCGCTCCATCTCGTAATCGTATAAAATTGTGTAGGACACATACAGATATAATTATGTTGTTCACTGTAGTGTAATTTGTACACCGAATTGGCGTTAAAAGTACTTGAAACTTTTGAGTCATCATTCCGAATGTACACTCTATTGTTTTGCGTGCTCTCGACATTCTGTAGTTGTAGATTCTTTTAATATTGTTTATACCTATCATGGGGTAAGGCCGCATTATATTTCGTTTCAAAGGGAAAGCATTGTCGGCAACAAAGAAATATGGCACTTGCTGTTGTGTATCATCATGTGGAAGTGCAGAAGATATAGGCATATTTAAACCAACTGTTTCCATCCAGTAGCTCAAAGCCGAAGCTTGAAAAATTCCGCCATCACTATTTCGCCCAGCATACCCTGTGTCAATCATAGTAAACAATCCATCAGCATTACATATTGCTAATAGGACGATCGAATGATAGCCTTTATAGTTATAATTTGTGGATCCAGTATTCGGCAATTTTTGAATTCTGATGTGCTTGCCATCCATAGCCCCTAAGCAATTAGGGACATTCCAAACTTCATAAAAACGATTAGAAATATCTTTCCATTTTTCTGTGGTTGGAATTGCCATGTACTCTGTCTTTAGTGTTGACCAAATCACGTCAGTCGTTTCAGCTATTATGTCAGATATAGTGCTCACACCTCTTGCAAAATATAATGCCAATGCCGTAAATGTACTTCCGGTAGCTAAATATCTGCAAAATAAAAAAAAGCATCAGTTTAATTTATCTGTTCTGTTTGTTTCAGTTGCTGAATGCAAGGAAAAATGGCGCAATATCAGGTCCACTTTCATCAGAAGTACCAAACCACCTCCAAGCGGCTCAAAAACCAAAAAGCCTTATTATTTGGCTGAACATTTAACGTTCATTTTACCCTACGTTAAACCAGTTAATAGAATTCCTAATCGTGGAAACATACCACCAAATCCAGTAGAAAACACGGTGCCAGATACAGAATCGGCAGATAATATCGAGGCAGAACCTGAAGAACAAGTAACAGACGAGGGCCCTACTGATTCATCAGATCAACACCAGTTATCTGATTCACAAGTCCAATCTACGGCTTCTTCTTCTTCTACACCTATGCCCCGAGTTCGCCCCAAGGCAACATCTGCAGCAGCAGTAGACGCTGCAATGGTTAAGTTTTTAAAAAACAAAATCGACAAGACTGACGAAATTTTATTAAACAAAACCGAAAAACAAATGAACCATTACTTCCTCAGTTTACTACCAGAATTTGCCGATATGAATGCCCAACAAATCCGATCTTTCAAAATTAAAGTATTACAACTTATAGATGACATTAAGACCGCACCGATATCAGGACCTTCAAGAAACTCCACTGGTAGTTCTTCAATGGACAATTCTCTATATTCTCCAATATCATCAGTTGGTACTCCACCACCAGCTGCATCTCCGCCAGTAATGAACTACCAGTCTAACTCTTTGACAGGCTATCAAAATGCAGATGAAGCCATGAACTACCAGTCTCACTCTACACAAGGTTATCAAAATGCAGATGAAGCCATGAACTACCAGTCTCACTCTGCGCCAGGTTACCAAAATGAGGATGAAGCTGTTAACTTTTCTGTATTTCATTAATAAAAACTTTATTAATAAATAAAAAATTATATTGGTTTTTGATGATTTATACATATTTATGCCTTTGTGAGGGATTTTACATCAGACAGATGCAGATGAAAGTGGGTACCCTGCATAATCCAAGGGCACGATACCTCGGAGAATATCAAATAGAAGAGGGAGATCTACCCAACCTGAAGCCTACCGACATCCTGAACTTTTTGAAAGCAATAGGAATGGAGGAACTGCTCTAATCGCTGAGACATCCTCAACGATTGGGCAGCAGAAGGGGGCACAATAGATCTTATAGGTCGCAGTGTATCGACACCCCAACATTAATAGAATAGAATAGAAGTAGGTGCCTCCCTCAAGATGGACCGACAATCCTGAACGATTGGAGCACTATTGGTGAGACGTACAGTGTGCGACTCATCTACTTTATCAGGGAAACTAACCTTTACTGTATTGACGTAAGAGCGTGACAGCTATCAAAATAGATGACTTGATGTATTGCAAACTGTACGTCCAGCAGTGTATTGCAAAGCACTCGTTTAAAGAAATGTACAGGTTCTTACCTCAAAGTAATGAGTAATCTCTCTTCGGCACTAACACATTCTCTATATGTAGTATTTTGTTTCGTAATGTGGGGTGCAATAAGAGACAGGAGTTCACGATAACTTTGTTTTGACATTTTATACATCGCTCGGAATTTCACATCATCTTGCGAAAGTTGTTGTGCCGCAATGAAAAGTCTGCATGAAATATTTTTGGCAATATACGGGTGTACCCAATACTTCTTTCTTCTTCTACGCAATCGTAAGTACATGTAACACGCAATGACATCTTCATCTTCATCCGATGACATCATTTCACGATGACGGCACAAACGCATCTGAATGTTTGCACCGAAAGCATGCAGACAACTTACGGACAGTAAACCGATAAGTGAGGAGATCTGGCCGACAAAGTTTACTATCGGTATACCGCATACAGATGCTGCACCGATACCGTACTGTTATGTGAGGAAGGCGCCTAAGACACAATTTCCCAGTCTTAGGGTAAATCGACGTTTCGTGCGGGGCCCCTTAAGCACCAGGACCTCCGTTTTCTGCTCTGCTACAGAGAGCCTACGGCCACTGAGCCACTCCGTGACCTTGGAGTACGCGGTATTTAACTCCCGGGCTATCACGTTAATATCGTCGCCGACCCCTATCAGTGCGAGATCATCTGCATATGCGATGGTACTAGTGCCCGCAGGAAGTCCGAGCCTCAGCACCACGTCGAAGAGGACCTTCCATAAGGTTGGCCCCAGCACGGACCCCTGCGGTACACCCATATTTATAGCATGTTGCTTTCCAGAAACGTTCACTATGATCTTTCTGTCCTGTAGGTACCGCTCTACCAGCACAGTGAGGTACTGCGGTATCCCACGCTCCTTAAGCGCCTCCACTATATGGGGCCAGGAACCCATGTTGAATGCATTGCTCACATCAATGGTGACCATGACCGCCCATCTGCGATCGGTCTCCGTTCTCGCCATCAGGCTTTTCAGGGCGGTCACGGTCGACCTGCCCCTCTGGAATCCATGCTGGGATGGAGAAAAACCAGCTGCGTCCTCGATTTAATCCTCGAGGCGATCCCGTATTATGGCCTCAAACAGTTTACCCATCACCGGAAGAAGGCAGATGGGCCTGTAAGAGCCCGGCAATTGCGGATCCCTACCCTCCTTCGGTAGTAACACAACACGCGCTACCTTCCACTCAGGGGGGAAGTGCTGTTCAGTCAGGTACGCATTGAAGATTGCCAGCATCTGCTCCGGGATCGCCTCGTACACGGCCTTAAGGGCCCGCGGTGTCAGGCCGTCCGGACCCGGCGCCGAATTGCTTTTTACCCTTTGGAGAACCCGCTCCATTTCCTTCCCCCCAATCCGGGGGGGGATCCAGAACGGTTTGGCCTCTTTCCCACCCCACTCCGTTCTGTGGGAAAAGTGACCTGATGATTTCCATTTTCCTAGCGGCCACCATCCGTATCGCAGGTTCCCGAGATCTAATACACCCGGTGGCGATCTTATATCCGGCTCCCCAGACGTCCTGGTTGAGATCCTCCAGTAGCGCCTTCCAGGCTTTCTTTCTGTTAATCCTGATCGCCCTCTTTAGTTCTTTACGCGCCTTAATGAACTCTATAGCCTTGGTGTCCACCTCCTCCCTGCTTGAGGTACTTCTGCGGCGAGCGCGGGCCAGGGCTCTCCTTGCTCGGAGGGCGTCCTTCTTCCTAACCAGGATGTCTGGGGTCCACCAGTACGGTTCCGATTTAACCTCCGTACTGCCAGCTTTTTCGCTTGCTTGCACCACGCACTCTGATATGGCGCGCGGGAAATCCTCGGGTGTTACCTCCTGCATCCTTATTGCCACGATCTCCTTCAACTTCTCGATATTAATCGTCCTAGTTCCCACTTCACCCTTCCTGCACCCAGCCCCCAGGATGATCTCGATAGTGGCGTGGTGAGTCAACGGGTTACTGAATCTGGCGTTCCAGCTCCAGCCCCGCCTGGCTAAGGGCTCCGAACACATCGAGATGTCGATGTGACTCCTGGAGGCGCCTCTTCTGAAGGTTGGTGTGCCGTCATTTAAGACGACCACGTTCGAAACCTCCTCCCATTCCGATACAATTTCCCCTCGAGGGTCGGTGCGGGGGGAGCCCCACTTCGGGAACTTCGAGTTGAAGTCGCCGGCGATGATAAAGTTCGGAGTAGTCGTCGCAACCAGCGCCATCACGTTCTCCAGATCCTGTTGGAACCTCCGAAGCGCGATGTTAGGGGATAAGTATACCCCCCAGCACCACATCCCACCGATCCTAATACCAACGCCTCCAGGCGCACTTAGAACTTCGTCCGGTTTTATTCTTACGGCACCCGAGGGGACCATGCCGATAGCGACATCCTCCCGGGGATCTAGGAACCATCCTGCCTTCCTCGCTAGCGCTTTATTTGGCTCAGATACGATTAAGATCTGGGCCTCAGCTTTCATCGCCTCGGCAATCATCAAATCGTGAGCCGCTCTCGCCCTCCCGATATTACATTGAAAGAGCTTCGTGGTTGACGGGTCCGGGGTCCAACAATAACGACAGATAATAATAACGATAAATAAAAAAATACTAACGATAAATAGTAAAACTAACACACCTTTAACACACTAATCACAGCAACATTTACCATAATCACAGTTGTTTATCCCCATTCGTTTCCGCAGTTCCACCAGCTAATTCTTCTTGCATCCCGGCTTTTCTCTTCGTTCCCCTACTCCCCCGGCTTTTACTTCTGCCCCCCGTCGCCTTCCGGTGGGCAGGGCAGGCTCTCGTGCCCGCTTTGTGATTGTCCGATTTATAAATTGGGCACCACATCTCATTCTTGCAGGAAACCTGGGAGTGACCCTCTTGTCCGCAACGCCAGCATAGCTTGGCCCTATCTGGCCCCTTGCATTGATTAGCCATGTGGCCCCCTCCCCAACACCTAAAGCAACGGGTGGCTTCCTCTCTCTTGGTTGCCGTGCAGAGTACAAAGCCAATCCGCAACGGGGCCTTCTTATCTATGATCCGGGTAGCTGCCATCTCCGGAACGCGGACCGTCGCTGCCATCATGGACCCCGCATATGGCCTCAATTCACTTATTTCGATGTCATCCTCCGGACAGGCCCCTGCCCCTCTTAGGCAGGATTTAACCTCCTCCTTCGTAGTCCCAATCATTAATCCCTTAATGTTTAGAGTCGTCTTCCTCTCACCCGACTTGAGCACTAAGATCCCTGCCCCGGGCAGCCCAGCTCGTATGGCATTAGCCAGTTCCTCCGTCCTTCCCGAGTCGGGCTCAGTAACAATAAGGACCTGCCCATTCCTGGCTCCTCTGATGCTCCGTATTACATCATTTCTTCATATTTCCTGCAGCCTTCCCTTCACCCTTCCTAGGGTGTCCTCGAAGCCCTTCCCCTCCTGGGTGATTGAGATGGCGCAAGTCTCTCTCCTAGTCACCTGCTTCTTGGTCATCCCACTCCCGGGTGGTAGCATCGCCCTCGTAGTGTAAATGTCCACCGCGTGTGGCGCCCCCCAGAATGCAGCCGCTACCATTTTCGCAAATATCTCCAGTCCCGGGCTCTTGATGCAGTGTAAGGCTACGTCTCCTTCCCCGTCTAGGTCCTCCCTTATTCGCCTTAGCGAATTCCAGGTTTGCTCCTTCTCTCCGTTAAGTTGTATGCGGAGGACCTTTTGTACTGTCGTCGTTGGGAGGCCTCCCGTTTTCTTGGAGGTCGTCACTTCATACAGCACGTACGGCTCCGATGGCGGTCCCAAAGCCGGAAATTTTTCCATGTACATCGTGTGGAGTTTCTCACTCTCCACCAGGCCGTCCGACTCGACAAACACCACTTTCGTAGTGGTTTGCGGCGTGTCTAGGGGGTTCCCAACTACCACCCTCGTCTTCCCATAGGCCGATGGGTCCCAGGGTTTCTCCAAGATGACGTTGAGGTCTCGGAGGGACTCTATTCCCTCCAGGTTCATGACCTTTGGCACCACTCTGGGCCTAGGAGGTTCATCGTCTGTCTGCGTGCTCGCCTCGGCATACTCCTTGGGCCTTATAGGTATCCCCTCCTCAGAGCCTACCTCGGCCATCCTTTTTGGGCTGGGTAGATCCGCTTCAGCCCGCAACTTTTCTTTCATGCGCTCCATTTTATTTGTCACTCTAGTTATTGTTTTCCTACTTTTGGTGACGAGGTCCCTCATTTCTTTACGAATGTGTGGAGCTGCAGTGCATACACTCAGTTTCTTGTTTAGAGTGCCTAGATTTGCCACCAATTGGCAGATCGCCATCCATTCGTCATTCCTCAAAGGAGAGTCCCTCTTGCGCTTCTTTTTCTCACTCGGTTCCGGCGTATCATCATCTACGGTTATCGGGGTTTGTAGCATGCATGGGAGCGACGTACTCCTTTTAATCCCCATTATTCCATACATCACAGTTTTCGAAATACTGTCATCTTCCTCCCCTTCATTGAGCGGATCGAGTATCATCGGTTCCTCAGCATCCGCCGCACTCATCGACCCCCCCGTTAACCCCCTATCTCCCACGGGAGTTGTCTCGGGAGGCACCTGAGTACCGTCCGACGATGTGTTGCCCCTTCCCAAGTTAAAGGTGCGATTTAGCTCATCACCTTCGCCCGACTGGGCCGTTCGGATCGGATTTTCCGTTCGTTCGTTGTTGTCTGCTTGTGCCAATGACGAGGTACTGCCCACCCCGTATTCCAAGGGCAGACCCCCCCGATTTCTCGAGGAGGTGTGGGATTCCCCGCTGCTCGCAGGACCCACACGGGGACCATTCCTCTTTTCGTCACTCATCATATTGGCTACTTTTGCACCGCTTATCCTCCCTGTGCCGGGGTTTCAAATCCATATCATGCCAGTCCGTCGCCATTCCATCTCGTCCACTTCCATTCAGTGTCTGTGATCAAAATCCAGGAGTCGTTGCCGTGGTCATCAATATCCGGGCAGCCCCTTCCGGCATGAAACCCGGCGCCCTGCAAGGGAAGCCTGTAAATTTAGGTAAGCTAGCGTGTAATATAAAGCGTGCAGGAAAGCGGCAGGCATGCATGATGTGCTCACACCTGAAAGCTGTTGGAAGCAATTAGCAAATACACCCGAAGCCAGCATGGCCAACCCCACACCAGGCCGCACCGTCCCGGCCACCCGAACCGCCCCCCCGTCACCCCATGCCGGAGGCCCTTCCCACTGGGGTTTTCACCCAATCTTCCGGGCCCCCGACGGTGCAGGGAGGTGAGTCACTCCTTGGCCCCGGAAGCCGGCAATGTGCCAGGCCGCCAGGTTCACCCTCCCACCAACTGTGAGGTCTCGTGACTCCTAGGGAGGGGAGCTTAAAATACCTAGGTTTGCCCTATGTCCCATTTCGAAGCGCATCGAGCTTCATGGCCGCGCAGACGCCTCCCACGTTGCATACGGCTGTTGTATATACGTCAGAAGCGTCGATGCCACTAATTCCTCTATTGTTAGATTGCTGTGCGACAAATCACGAGTTGCTCCTCTCAAGTCCTTGACAATTCCGCGGCTTGAGTTTTGCAGTGCTCAATTGCTAGCCAGGCATTACGAGCGCCTAATATCCGCTGTAAGCTTTCGCATTGACGAATGTTTCTATTGGAGCGAATCCACTGTTGCCTTAGTCTGGATTCGCAGTTCTCTGCACTTGTTACACTATATCTACTTTTTTTTGAGAGGGAGGAAAATTTTCGAAAAGACTTCGTACGGGATTCGAGCCGCTTTAGTTACTGGTCTACCACGCACATTCGCGCCGGAACTTCAGATTGCAAGTCCTCAGTGTATGTTGGAGTTGTCAGTAAATCCTAGCTACGCCGAACGCAACCCAAACACCCTAAGTGAGTGATCGGGGTTCGTTCAAGGCTTAGACAGGGCGGAAACTATGACCAAGCGATGAGCACTCAATCATTTCAATTCCACCCCCTAGGATCGGTCGCCTAACCGTTAAAAAACCACCCCTCGGGTTGGTGTGCACTAGCTAGAAGTATTAGAACTTGCGATTTCGAATTGTATGTGAATTCAATTTTTGAGATGACGAAGATCTTTTTTGCTCTTAATCAACCCAACTATGCACGGTGGGGTTTGAAGCATCTATGCAATTTTTTAAATTTGAAAATAGAAAATTCAGAATTATACGAGCAGTTTCAAAGGGGGGCTTTTTCTGTTTAAAGGACAAATGGACCTTAGTCGCGAGCTCCAGTGGACTTAACGTTAGAGCAAATTATTAATGCAGATGCTGCTAACTCCATGACCGGTATAAGCCACTTCACATTGTCGATTTCTGCCAGACAAAAGTGGTCATTGAGTCACAGTTCGAGGACTGCAATAATTTCAAAGTTGCTCGAAATGCTAAACATAACGCGTAAGGATGACACGACGTACGAGTTGCATAAGTCGAGAGTGGAAGCAGATAGAAAGCACGTTCAGCTAGTTATTGGAAAAATCAAAGAAAACGTAAATCCATTCGATAGTAATCTCGACAAAAAACACTTGTTCCACATAAGTACCGGTAAAGCTGCCACTTCTGAAGTTAGTGATTTTTTGTTAAATATGAATGAAGCAGGGTTGTCCCAGTTGATGAAGTTTCTTGAAGATTGCGAAGAAAAGGAAGAAAATTTCGCGAAGCCGATAAAGAGAAACAAAATCCTCAATTTTGCTTCTCAGTGTATGTCGCGCGTACAAAAGTCCGGAAATTCAGACAAAACGGCTCTCATAAAGATGGAAAGAGACGTTTTCGGCAGACTATTAGCGATTGCTGTTAAAAAGAAGGTTATTATTAAGATGTGTTTGAAGTATCCTCTATCTCCAGCTCCTCCTGCCCTTTGTCAGTACAATGGAGACATGTACAAAACCGAGAAATCTGCGTTTGGCAAACTCTTAAAATCAAGAATCAGTTTCTTTGCCCGTCAAAATTGATATTGACGTGATCGATGGGTTTTACTTTTTACACATTATTAGCAAGAACGTACCACAGACATTCGGCAAAATTTCAGAATTCATTTTGAAAAAAGTGTGCAAAACGACTGCTTCCGAAGTTCATTTGGTTTTTGATAGGTACTTTCCTTTCTCTATTAAAGATTGTGAACGGATGAATCGAGACGAAGGAGACATCGCATATACTATTACAGGACCAGAGCAAACGAGACCGGTTGATTTTGCCAAAAGTTTGAAAAATAAAAAATTCAAAGAAGCTGTTGTCGAATTCTTCTCAAAGAATTGGAGATCTCAAACGATTGCCCCATTTTTTAATGGGAAAAAAATATTTTTGACCGTTCAGGAGCGTTGCTCGTCATTTCAAGCTGTTGACAATGTCGTGATTGATTGCGAAGGGAAATCGTTGAGATGTTTCCACGAAGAAGCAGATACTCGCATACTCTATCACATCGCGGGGCGACAGGGCGGTTCTATATTCCGCCCCCTACAAACTACAAACTGACACCACTTTTATCGAAAGCCGTTATGACGTAGGGTCGAGTGTCGCTGGCTCTTAGACTACAAGGGCATAGTAGCACAAGTGTTATTTTTTTTTAGAAAAAAGTGTTGTGTTCTGCATTTTTTCCAAGTATGATTTTATGTGCTCCATGTTTATCATCAAAGTTGTAAACCTTATAATAAAGAATAGATGGAAGTTCTCGAAATGAAATCTTAGGACAGGTATATGTAACAAATGTCTAGCTCAGCCGGCTGAGCTACAAACACCTTTCTCAAAAATATCTCTTACATTTGTTACTTTTAATAAAGAAATTGACAATTATTTCAAAACTGTATTGTTGCACTTGGGCCAGTCTGCTTCTGAGCGACTCATATTGTATCAGCCGTTCGAATGAATGGTGTCCTCTCAATACTCTATGTGTAATTACCAAATAAACAACGGGCTACTTACAATCAAATGTGGTACTTAATCAGAAGATTAGTTCCGAATCTTCAACCTGCAGCAGTCCATTGGGATTTTGAAAACGCAGCATTCTACGCAATACAAGTATCGTTCCCACGAGTAAACATCTATGGATATTTCTTTCATTTAGCTCAAAACATGAGGACACATTTAAGTACAATGGAACTAATCGGGCAATACAACAACTATCCTCAATTTGCCCTGAGCGCTTGAATGGTCACTTCCTTAGCGTTTGTGTCCACGGAAAATTTAGACGAAGCTGTTGATGCCTTCGCAGCAGCCATACGTGCAGAGCTTCAACCATTACTAAACTGTTTTGAAGATAATTATTTTTGGGCGACTAAACAGGTATGATTAGATAAATTATTACAATGTCACATATATTTTTCAATTTTATTTATTATACAATTTACAGGAGACGGGACGGAAGACGTTTACCCTCTTGTCCTAATGAAATTTGGAATATATACCAAAGAACATTAAATGGACAGGATCGTGCTAACAACCAAGCAGAAGTCGCTAACAGAAGACTCCAGCAGGAATAGGTGTAACTCACCTATCAGTTTGGAAATGCATCGAGAGTCTGCGCGAAGTGCACAAAGGACGACACGCGTACTACGAGCACCTCGTTGCTGGTAATCCACCACCATTAAAAATAAAAAAATATAGGGAAGCCGATAGACGCATATTATCTTCGGTTCCAAATTTTAACCAAGCAACCATTGTAATGGAATATCTTAGGAGTATAGGTCATAATTACGAAATGTAAATTAATATGCCTTCTTCATTTAAATGTAAGTATTTTTCACGATTTTTTGTTAGTTTTTTTTTCCCTTTTAAAAATGTCAGTATTAAAATTTATTGCACAGTATTGTACAATGCGAGTGTTTTTTCAGGTTTAGTACAAGGCTATTGAAAGTATATGAGATAGAAAAATGGTTGACGGGAGAAAAAACTGCAGATTTATAAAGGGATTCAATCTGCAATTTGCAATTTTTTCGAAAAAATTCATGGCTAACTAGATGTTTGAAAAAATTTTGTTTTCTTCAATTTTGATAACACCATCTAACGCCCGATTACAACTGTTCAGCTTAACTTTTAAGCATGACTTAAAAAGTCATATGATAGGCGGCTAGTCGATCCTGCGGCGAATCGCCGGCGGCCAATTGACGGTAGCGAATTGTCCTAGACCCAGGGAAGCCGTACGCTTTGCTTATGGCCGGCGGAAGGTTCTGAATATCAAAATGACGCTGAGGAACCTGAGACACAAGCACTTCCAAACACCAGCGCTACACAAACGACAATGCCACCATCGCCTCCTCCAAGGAAAAAAACAAGAAAGTCCAACGTGATGCAGTCGAGAACCCGCCAGTGGACAAAGTCATCCAATATTTGCAAAACAAGCCCGTAAGACGCGAGTTTGATGGCAGTAGTCAAACAAAGCGGGCCTCAACTCACTTTGCATAATCAAGATGGCCGCCGCCGGTGGGGGTACAGCCGCCGGTGTCTCATAACGGGCTCCGTGGGGCCCCCCCAGTCTCGTAACCCCCTCCGAGGTGGGGGGCCCCCAAGTCTCATGACCCCCTCCGGGGGGAGGCGAGATTACCTAACCTCAAAGAGACGGAACCTCGTGGGACAAGTCAGAGACAATCTAACCTCAAAGACATGGAACGTGTGGGGCCCCCATATCGTCCAACCTAACCTCAAAGTGCTCCGAACGAAGCGAGAGACTTTGTCGTCGACGAGAGAGAGAGAGAGAGAGAGAGAGAGAGAGAGAGAGAGAGAGAGAGAGAGAGAGAGAGAAAGAGAGAGAGAGAGAGAGAGAGAGAGAGAGAGAGAGAGAGATTTATCAATCAATTCGCTAGTCATGGTCAAATAGAAATAAAACAAAAACATTTTACTAATAATTTTTATTTTCTGCTTTGGAAATAATTTCTACATACATATCTATTATCGACCGGACGTGCTGTTCAATTCCCTGCCGCTCCCATCTCCAAGCAGTGCACGAACAGCAGTCTGGACCCTCTGTGGTGGTGTCTCTGGACCAGGGGCAGCTGACGAAATGTCTCCCAAATTTAGATTCACGTCGTTCTTCGGCTTCTCTGGTTTCCACTTTATCGTGCAGCTCTAGGAGTTCTTTCTTATGCGAAGATGTTACATAGTAACCAAATTTTTGCAAAAAACTTTTAACTTCCATATTTTTACTGGTAGATGTGAATAGTAGGAGTACTTTTAAGAGAATGAAGAAGAAGGTTCCACACCTAAGGTGGTTGTGGAGGTGGTAGAAGTCAGTAAACTAACTTGTCTAAACTTGCATCTACCTCGACATGGTGTTTGAAGTCAGTGAACTTACTTGACCTACCATACAAGTTCGGTGGAATCCTAACCTTCACACATGTCCTGACTTGTCAGGACATGTGTGAAGGTTGATACTCGAGACGTTTTTACATTCAAATAAAACAATGTCAACATTTAATTGCGTGTATTTCCATATAGGTCAACATACAATTTCATAATTTTTTGCATAGCGTTTTTAATATCGTCGCGGTGAAGTAGTCGATCTGTACACAAACAAGTATCTGGACCGTCCGTGCTACAGTTCAGTGCCCAAGGACAGCTCACGTAATGACGTCCGTGGATAGATGTCTGCTTCTTTTCCAATTCCGCATTTAGGGATCGTTGTAAATAGTAAAGCTGAGCTTTATGTCTATAAAGAAGTACATCATCGTATTCAATTAAAAATTCTTTAAGATCCATATTTGTAGCACAGGTAGACGAATGTTGATCCAGCTATGCTGAGCAGCACCGACACACTGACGGCGATGTACCAAGTCAAAAAATATATATTGTTCGAAACTGGAGTTGGGTGTACGTTAGTTAGGTTCAGCCATGTCGAATCTTCAAACGTGCGATTTTGGTAGACGACACGTATTTTGTAGCCTGTAGCATTACCAGGTAATTTCGTCATCAAAGTTGATGTGTGTCGGTTGTATGTGAAGGATTCCATCTTCACCCAGTTTTCATTCATCTCGAAACATATAAACACATCCTTTGCACTATGTGGTGGTGAAATGTATAGGATATTATTAAGTACTGCCGAGAGTAGTAATAAGTTTGACCCGAACGCAACCATGTTTGAATGAATACTGCGAAATTAAACTAATATTTTCAATATATTTATTTATTGTGGAACACAGTTTAAAAACCAAGCGTATAATGTATAACAATTTCGTATACTACACATATAAAAACAATTCGATTGATGATTCATACACAATGGAATGTCACGTTGAAATTTGGATGTATCAGGACTGTCTGGAAGGTGTTCGATGTTGACGACGATATTCGACATCTTCTTCTTCTTCTTCTCTCGATTGTGTAGGTGGGCGTCGAGTAAACATTTTTTTTGATGTCCTCTTACGTAAACCATATCAGCATCATAAAGGTCAGCCATGATTACGTCATCGAGTTTTTCGTATGGTACATAACCTGAAGTATATTGGAGTCCATGTATGTGTCTGGTACAATATTGAACTTGCTTCTTATCGTAGCTAGATAAGTCATCGTAGGGTATAGGTTCCTCGAACAAGTAATGATTCATGCGGGTTCCATCATAAATTGCTATTTCTTTTGCGAAAAATTCCGGTGAAGAATTCTTCGTGAGCGTAAAACCTTGAATGTCGACTAGGAGTACCTTCATGTTCGATGATCTGATTAAGACTAATAGATGCTTCTCACCATCTCACTAAGTGGTGTAGCTTCGTACACACTTTCGTAAATAATGATGCAATAAGCTTTTGTGTTGGCAGGAAATCCGGTCCTCGCCTGAAAATCGATGGAGACGTCCACGATCGATGATTTAATTTGTTCATCTTGGCGTGAGCAATCGACAACGAAGAGTGTCATATCTTTAAATTTTTTCATATCGAGTAATGGTTTCTTCGAACCGAAATAGTCACCCTTGTAGGTATTATTAAAATCCACATAACTATCATGAATCTCACCGTAATCATTAGTTTCGAAATTTAAATTTAGAGGTTCGTATGGATATCGCTCGGACAAATTCACACATATATCGGATATGTTAAGATTATCGAATTTTGTAATGTCTGCCGTTTTCTTATCACGTCTATCTGTCTGGAACGCGATGATTGCGAATCGAGGTGGATGTTGGTTGTTCATCGTTTGGATCGACCAAACGGCATTAGTTGAACCCACATTGAGAGCTGGTAACTCGTGGAGCTGCCAAGTGCGAAATGCGATTATGAACGGTCTATCATTTTTTATGGATTTCAACAGTTCCAGTTTCGTTTCAACATTGGGAACGACGTGTGGGATTTTCAATAACATTTCAGTTATAGTAATGTCATAGGTAGTATTTGCTCCGGTAACCATAACACAATTGTCATCGTTACGAGCTCTAACTACTCGAATAGTGTGCCTTCCGAACATTACCTTTTTATGGTTGTTGAATATGCTGAAGAAATGTGACAGTGGAATGATCCAAATGAAGGTTCCATCTGCGTTAACGGTGGGTTTTTCGGGAAAAACCCAACTACCTTTATCCAAATGTTTGCTATCATCGTCATTATAGCAGAGATAACCTCGAATCAAACTCACTAGACCTGATTGTTTCACATGTTCCACTTCTATGCCGTTCAAGAGATATGACATGGAATCGAATAGAAACCCGACCGCGTTATTTACGAATGTCACCTCTCCATCGCCGGATTTCTTCTCTAATTTCCCATAGATTTTTAGTTTGGAGTCGTAGAGGTTGAGAAAAGCGTCGTTTCGCGTCACCGTAATTTCGAGTATATCATTCTTGAGATAGGATTTCACGAATGGATGGTACGTGTGACGT